>NMRA01000139.1:543613-648132 GCA_002633005.1 Phoronis australis | reverse complement strand
CCCCCCATACAGTATGCCACCCTTCCAAGGTGGGTTGAGAAGCGTCAACCAATACAAACAAACGTTAACGGGTTAGTGAGCACAACACAACAGTTGAATTCAAGCGTCATCCCTTGGTAGTGTTAACCGAGACAATGTGTTGGATAAACACAGAATTCTGAACAAGTGATGTTCCCATGATTTCCATAAGTACATGCGAAGATGTGAAATTCTTCAACAAATTCAATTTCTTTAAGCTGACGGTAAACGTTTTCCTGTTCCAAGTTAACCAATATGGCAATAGTGTACTGGGAATATACAACATTGACTTACTAAATGCATTCTAAATGTGATACAAGCATTAATGTCAGCGTTCCGTGCATACATTTGGATACAGTTTGCCTACAGATTCAATCACTGCACATCCACAACAAAAAGCGTTTTACATGCGGGTTGTTGACCATAAAAAGCGAACACATGTCCAGCCAGCAGTTACACCACACAAGCCAACAACAACTGCAGATGCAACAGCCCGCATAGTACACTTACGTGTTCGCCCACCTATGGTGGCGCCATGGCAAGAAAGTCTCGCGAAGCGAGATTTGAAAACACGCACTGACGATTCGACAAATGCTCACTTCCAGTATATACATGTGGGATCACCTGGCTGCAAAAGTCGCGCGCTTGCAAACAGTAACAAGTACATTAGCTACCGTAGTACCTTTAGAGATTGCACAAAGTGTCCACGAGAACCTTGGATAGTAAAATAGTATTGTGTTTAAACACGGAATAACTATTCAGAGTACCCTGCAGAAAACCAGTTAGCTACAAAAATTTACATCTTGTGAGTGCTGCGAGTAAATTTTGCGGTAAAACAAATTAAGAACAGCAAAACAATTCGACGCGATCATGGACTAAAGGATATATATCACAAAGTTTAGTCAATGACAAGCAAACGTCATGTGATGACCGCACTTTGAGGAGAGTCTGTAGTTCATTAAGAACAACCATGTGTCTCAGGTGCCCACACGATATCATCTGAAATCCTGCTTAAAGTTTGGAAAATTAGTGCACATGGGGTATTACTGTTATACCAGTGATGTGTCAGTATATCCGTGAATGGTGTCTTAGCAAACCATAACTTGTGCATATGTCCTACAAATCAAAACTGTAATGGAGAACTGAAGAATCTCAATAGCTCCTGGCCAAGCGAGACCGATGTCTAGCCACGTTACACCGGTGTGTTCTGGCTTACGTTCTGCACATGCGCGAACCTTTCGAAACCGTTAGACCAAGAAAGATTTCGTTATGTAATGTCATGTGTTACAAGCGAAGAATATGATCACTCTAGCTTCCTTCACGAGACTTTTGCGTCTGCGGAACACTTTTTCAAGCTTTCAGCAACCGGAACACCTCAGGTATTTTCGTAGCCACAAATATTATTTCCAGAGACGAATGTTATCTGCGCATGTGTGACCTTCAGTCACACAGCTAATCATAGCACAGATTGAAAATCACATGACCTGTCATATGACTGATATTCGCACATATGCGCAGAACGTTCATCTCCGAGGGGAGGTTTGAGGCCTTGGAAATACTGGAGATATTCCGAATCCCCTCAGAGGAGTTTCGTATTTGCGCATGCGCGAAATTCAATCTTCATGGAAAGTCAACAACCTCTCAAATTGGAAAAAGCGGTCGAATAACCTTGTGATAGCACGCTTAACAAGAGTTAACAGTACACAAAGAATTACACTAGGAACAAACCTCTCGTACGATTTTAAGAGCTGTTATGCCGAAGCAAGACCGTACCGTGACCAAATTCCTTTGCTGACATTCGCACATGCGCAGAATGAATTACCTTCGAAGGATAATTCGAGTCAATGAAAATACTCGAGGTTCTTCGACTGAAACGCCAGTTAACGATGACATTGATAACACAGGCACGTGACTTTGCATCATCTTGAATTTCACGAAATAAACGTGCAGTACAGTAGCCATCGCTAAAGGGAGAGAAGTAAAAAAAAAAACACCAGCTACTCCATTGAACCTACAGCACTTCATAAGCCTAACACTTTATGATGTACTCACAAATCAAATTACTGTAGTCGTCGTCCCAATTTTCCACATAATTGGTCATATCATTCTCAGCTATAACATTATCTGACATTTAATAGGACAGCCTTTAACTAACCTCATGTAACCTTTATTTCATTCGAAGTCGAGTGTGCCAGTCTCTCAAAAGTAAGAAATGTTACAATTGCAGTTGCAACTATGGTAGATACCATATCTTATAAAGAACCACGACAGGTTACGAGCTAACTTTATTCCAAATGAACATGTCACGTACATTTCCATGTATTATGTGTTTCGATTAATGTATTCTAAACGCAAAACGACCGCCATGGCTTAATAATATCAGTAAAATATAAACACCTATGTTAATGTGCAATAATTATAAATACACATCCGTTATAATAATAAATATTTATATAACTATATGCAGTGATGGAAATATACTTTTTCTACAATTTCAAATAAAACGCCTTACAAAATAAGTTATTATGTACATGCTCTGTAAGCCCCAATAAATGTTAAGATCAGTTGCCAAAGCGCAATACAGGACTGCCACTGAAGTGTTGCTTTCGCAAATATAATTTAGGATCTCAGTTATGTCGGAATATGGCCCGTGGTGCACTCCGGCCATTAAATTCTTAATTGTATTTTGTGAAGGAAATTAGGTAGGGAAATGACAAAATGATGTTAACATTGCGAAAAAATGTCCCACATTTGGTATTATGCAAGTCAATGCTGCCATTACAGAATTGTCGCTGTTTTGCAATATCTCACAAACAATTTCATGTAATTAAATATAGTTGATCTCTACACCTGGTTCGAGGGTCAAACATTACGTCAAAGCACTTTTCAAAGCAGTACCTTGTTTCTATTGTATATTAGATTACACACTACCTCTTATTCTTCTAAGACGGATCACGTGATGTGAACGGAAGCCAATACTCTAAAATCAAAAACCCTGTCACCAAGAAGTGTAAAATGATGAACGGCTGCTGGAACCAGTGAGGTCACGTGGTCTTATCCTAGCCGATATTTGTGAAGAGGCCAAAGAAGAAAAACGATTTTTTTCAGATGAAACTTTCGCGGAAAGTGACGAATTGCCCTATTTATCTGGCTGAAAACAAAAACCGAATTAGGCCTATCACTTTCATAAATTTGGTCTCGTATTATTACGTGATAGGACGCTATGTCCATTACCAACTAGAAAATCGATCATCATCATCAGAGCTCTTGGATTGGCAACCAACAAGAAAATCAATCAATCTTCATTAGAGTTCTTGGATTGGCAACCATAAATTTGCTATTTCGAAAATGGCGCATGTACGCATTGCTTGATATATTTTGAGATCAATTTTATGAGAGTAAACGACCCAATTCAAACTTTTGTTCTTAGCAACTAAGGTAAACAAGGGACAATGCAACTTCAGCGGAGCCAAAATCACGATAAGTGATTGCGACGTAACTGTTGTCAGTTATTGCTTTTAAGGACATTTTAGACATTTGTTGTTTTGCTCATTAAAAGGATAAATAAAAATTCAACCTTTCATGTATTAGTATTTTGGCGAAGAATCAATGCTAGTATGAAGTATAGAACACAATAGATACGACCATTTATTTAGAAAACATTTCCATCGTGATCCTTGACTGGTAAAAAAAGATTATAGAGTCAATGCGTTAATTTATGGAAAATAGAAAGTTGGAAGTTGCAAAATGGTTAAAATTCGGTAATAGCAGCACTGATTTGCATGAAAACACGTGGGTCTATTTCAGCATGTTAACTTCATTTTTCCTTTTCTTCGCTAATTCTCCTTCATAAAAGTGTAGTTCAGAAGTTAATGTACGGGGGACGCAGAGCAGGCTGTTTTCTGACGAGACTAAACAGAAAATCTGGGTTTACTCTTTGTTTTAAAATCCACGCAGCGTTCGTTAGACCAAGACGAAGACATCAAACTTTAAAAAATCAATTTAGCCACTCAGTCTCTTCCGGTTTCTCCATTTGAGCTAAACCGACGAGGCTGTTTAACGGCTGTCCATCTTCTTATTCAAGTAATATATGTTTTTGCCATAAGTAACTATGTTCGTAATCTATTGTTTAGTGTTCCAAAACATCTTCGCCAATACCCCCAATAGCCTTGCGAACATCGTACAGTGCCGGGGCTTGAAGAATTATACCAAATGTGCCGACGAAGCAAGCGGTTGTGAAAATCCATAGGAACAACCTGTCAATCACCATGGCAACGTATTGCCAATCTTTCATTTCCTGGAATGTAACGAGAATACTGTAGCAGTAACTCGTGTTTACATCAACGTTTTATCGATTTTTAAAACCGAAAGCACCATTCGGATGCAAGTAGTCAAATATGGAGGTTTGAAGATACGTGTACGCTATGTACTCATTAAGGTCCCCCATCGACGAAACAGGCTCTATGGACGATCAACCTGTCTGCTCTGTAGCTCCCATAAATTGTCCATGCGACAACTGTATTTACAGGTACATGTATATGTTGAAAAAATAACCGGAAGTACGTTTTCAACGGATGACTGACAATAAAAATAAATCCTTTCAAGTACAAAATTCGAAACTTGCTTCCATTGACAAAGTCGTGTTTAATATATTGTCGGATTGTTGTTTTCAATAGGTGCAAGAACGTCACTAACCAATGCATTTTTGTAACCAGTCCGAGGAAGATGGGTTGAATCTTATTCGAAAGCGGAGTACATTGGTTTTCAAAATAAACATTACAGACTTTCACAGAACTCCGTCGGCCTCCATCAAGCATGGACGAATATCATGGCAAAATTATATGGCAATTCACATGCTGCAGTTGAACATTCGTCGAAAAAAACATAGCATTTACTAATTTTAGGGTGAATTTAATGTGATGTGATTTCGCCAAGTCGCCAATATACATATGCACAGCTGCAAGGAAAGTTGCCGCGATTTCGAGAGCATAGAGCAGCAATTGATGAGATTTTGTCGACATTTAGTGAAACTTGAAACGTGTTTTTGTTTTTTTCGTTGAAATTTTCGCAAATTTCGATTTTGTCCTTACAGTTTACGTGAACGTTGAACATGGCTGTACAATTACCCGAAAGCCTGCACTGAGACTCCTGTTACTTTAAGATGAAATATGTTTTTAAATTTAATTACGTGTTCTTCCTCGTCGTCTCGTCTAAGGTGCTGGGCGATGAATTTGACACTGTCCATAGCCTTCAAGACATCTGGTCCCATAACGCGCGTCAGCAGTTCCATTTCTTCTTCCGGGATCAAGACACTCTCTGGGTAATGTCCAATTGGTTTGTAACCGTTGTTCTCAAAAGCTTCGAACGAAAGGTCGTGCTGGCTGAGTCGTCTTCCGACCCTTCGATAGGGGTCTCTGATGTTGATTCCATTGCATGATGGGAACTTCTCGTGCAACTTTTTGTACTTGTCTGAGGTAGGTTTTCGCATAAGAAGCACTTTTGGCAGAATGCATAAAAAAACTTTGCGCACCCATGGTGACATCTTGTGATTGTCTGGTTTCCGGTTATGCACGTTCAAAACAACAACAGTCACTAGAATTGACAATGTGACCAGGATCATTGTGAACAACAAGTACTTGCCGATGAGAGGAACAACGAGCGAAGTGGGCGGAATAAGGTCGGCAAGGAGCAGGAAAAAGACGGTAAGCGAGAGCAAGATGGAAATACATAGAGTGATTTTCTCTCCACTGTCAGATGGAAGGTAAAACACAAGAACGGTCAGAAATGATATGGCCACGCACGGGATGATTAAATTGACAGTGTAGAAAAGGGTTTTGCGACGAATAGTCAGCTTGAAGGTAACGTCTGGGAAAGGTTCTTCGCAACAAGGGTATTTCTTAATGTTGATTTGCGCGGGAACATCCAGTACGTCCCACTCTACAGAATAGTAGTATTTGCTCATGTCAATTCCCTTTTCAATGCTTATTTCCCCGACCTCATCAGGATAGTCGACGTGTTTTAGAGCGACTTGAGTGCCATCGTACGACCAAACGCCAAACATCATATCGCATTCCTGCTCATCGAACGGAAAGAATTCTACGTTTATTGTGCACGAGGACTTGTAAATGGCTGGTGGCTCCCAGACGACCTTGCCATCCGGGTGCAGGGTTGCTTTCGTCATTAAGGTTACCACGTAATTGCCGTCTGCGCTGAAAAATCGACGTAACGGCATAACAACTAATTCATGAGGTTGAAGGCTTGTTGTTGCCAGAACGGAAACTCGTATTCAATTCCATAGCAGTCTGGTGAAGAACTACGTAGACCTGCTTTGCACTTTTTCTAACACAGTTAACATGACAAGGTTGATTACACATAGACATTTACTACAGTATACGTAAAGCTGTTCTTCTAAATGGTCTAATTTTAAACCAACAACTATGCATTTATGTACTCTAACCTAAAAAGCTTAAAATCTAATCAATAAAAATCATATCACCGGAAGTTAAATTGTACGAACTCCACTCACACTAATGCTGCTCAACTAAGATTAGGTTTCAACACATTCCGATACATATTGTTTTATTCAAGCAAAAATCTATAAAGCTATGAAATTAGTGAACACAAAGTGTAGATATTACAATAAATACGTTAGTTACAGTCAACAAACAACAATTAAGTACCTACTTACTAGAATTGAGGGCCAAAAATATCGCTACCAGACGTTTATAACTATTTACAATTAATAGTTGCGACAGTCAGTGTCTACCTCTGGGGGGGTATTCCTCATTGGGCGGATATCTGCTGTGGATGTCTACATTGGATATCTACAGTGGTTATATACATCCAGTAGCTAGCTGGTACAGAAGTTGTCAGCTTCGCAAATACACAAATACAGTAGGAAATATTGTTCAACTTGAGAGGCATATCATGACCAGCAGCCAGTGTTGCCTGAAAACCTAAACGAGAGAATTTCCCGACAACGCTGCGCATCGCCTTTGCCGTAATATTTCCGGGGGTGTGTCGCTTTATTTCTTGTATGTTAGTTCTAATCGAACAACAGAAAATATAATGGACCATATACGAAACCGCGGTATCCGGAACACAGAGAAATCGAAGTCAATCTCCACAAATTATTGTTGAACAAAGGAAATATATCAACACTGTTACCCTATTAGCGCGTTTAATTAAACTGGCGTTTGCAATTCATGTATCGAAATGTTATAAACTGCGAATGTGTGTGCGTTTCTTTCCAATCAATGACGGCTTCTTAGGCTCGAGGGATACTGTAGAACACAAAAACCTGAAGTATGTTCATCTTTATTAATCAAGAAGCGACACTGCTACAATTTCTACAATTTTCTCCGTGACCGTAAATAGCCATTCTCGACCTATTCAGTCGAATAATTTAAGTCTAGTGTTTACACATTCCCTAGTTTTTCATCTCGTATTCAGCCTCGTCTCTTTAAACGACAACACATGTGTTTAGTATACCCGAATGTCACTACATTATTTCAGGAATTCTAATGTTTTATTCATCGACCAATCGTAAGGTATATCATTCTCCGACCAGTCGCAAGGTATATCATTCTCCAACCAGTCGCAATGTATATCATTCTCCGACCAGTCGCAAGCTATATCCCATTAGTTTTTAAGATTTATTTCAAAGTGAACTACGTAAAGTCAACAATCTTCCCGTTCTCTCCTATGGCCTTACGATCGTCGTAGAGCGTCGGTGCTTGCAGAATGATGCCAAATGTTCCAACCGCGCAAGCAGTGGTGAATATCCACAAAAACAATCGATCAATCACCATAGCAACATATTTCCAGTCTTCAATCTCCTACAAAAAGCGGATAGAAAAGCATTAAATTAGACAACTAAAGCGTTGGCATATTGACCACACACATTTGTTGATTTACTCGTAATATAACCAAGCGTTGTTGGATGTGAAAATGAAAAATCAACACCGGCTAAATCTAAAGCATAACAAGAGTTACGCAGTAAAAATAAAAGGAGACTTAATAACCCTCGTTCTCAAATCACCAAACATTACACATTTTGCTGGCGTGCTGTGGTGTTCACCTTAATTTATACAAATAGCAGAAACTCAAGTTTACGAAAAGTGGAAGTAAGTTTATATTGGTAAGTGGTAAATGTCATATGTATCTACGGCAAAACATTCCTGAAATTGAGTTAACACACATCCTAAAAACATTGTCTTTAAATTCTGGAAGTTGCTAGTCACAGACGTCTACCAAAACTAAAAAAAATGTCAACATATAGTTACATTCAGTTCCTTGTAGTCGTTCTTCAGGTGTTCTGCGATGAATCGCACATTCTCCATGGCTCTGTACACTTCCGGTGAGAAAGCTCTCTGGAAACCCGGGTCAGTTTCCCGAAGCAGCCTTTCCGTCTCGTGATGTCCTCCGCTTGGCAAATAACCTCGACGTGCCTGCATGTTGTCGAAGGTAGTATCTCGACTAATTTCTTGGTTAGGTTTGTGCGAATCGACTCCATTGCACGAGCTATGACGATTGGTAGCATATTTGTCCTTGTCCAATGAAGGCCGTCTCATTAGGAGCAGCCTAGGAAGTATGTGTAGGAACACTTTTCGCACCCATGGCGACATCACGTGCGTCGCCGGAGAACGGTAATGCACGTTCAGGACGATTACGGTGATTATAATGGAAAGCGTAACTAGAATCATGGTGAAGAGTAGATACTTGCCTACAAGCGGCACCACGAGCGAAGTAGGAGGTATTAGGTCGGCTAGCAGGAGGAAAAACACAGTGAGAGAAAGCAAGATGGAGATACAGAGAGTAATCTTCTCACAGCTGTCGGATGGGAGATAAAATACAAGGACAGTGAGGAAAGATATAGCCACGCAGGGAATAATCAAATTGACCGTGTAGAAAAGTGTCTTTCTGCGCATGGTCACTTTGAATGTCACGTCCGGATAGGGCTGATCTGGACAGCAGGGATACGTTTTCACATTTCTTCTCGCAGGAACGTCAAGAACGTCCCATTCTACTGAGACATAATAGCTTGACATGTCAATACCATGAGTAATATTCACTGGTCCCGTCGCATTGGGCCGATCTTTATGTTTGAGGTCGACTTGAGAGCCGTCGTAAGTCCACGTTCCGAATTTCATATCACAAGTCTGCTCGTCGAACGGGAAGAACTCAACGTTAATCGTACATGAAGATTTGTAAATGGCGGGCGGTTCCCATACGACTTTTCCATCTGGTGTAAGTGTCGCTTTGGTCATAAGTGAGATCACGTAATTTCCGTCCGCACTGAAAAATTTATTGTGCGCATTCAAACAGACAGCATGCTTTTTCAAGCATATCGCATCGGCTCTCTTAGGTTACAGCCCGGAAGTCTGACAGAAATATCCCTTCGATAAAATCGGAAATCCGACTCACGCGGAAATGGTTTTGAGCGGGAAATTCGAAGAAACATACTGGTTTAAATTTATCGAATTCACTAACTACATGTATTGTTAAAAATTTGAATAAAGCATGTGAGGTTCAGCTAGCTCGCTGGTCCTTCTGGCTTTAGTAATGGTAATGAGCTGATTCCTTGTTCAGTCCACGTTACTTCTCCGAAATCAAACAGAATAGCTACAAATGCAACAGCTATTCG
This sequence comes from Phoronis australis, assembly GCA_002633005.1. NCBI lineage: Eukaryota > Metazoa > Phoronida > Phoronidae > Phoronis > Phoronis australis. The sequence goes on along the minus strand of NMRA01000139.1, from coordinate 638,468 downwards.
ACCTTCACTACCAATCAGGTTCAGCGCAAATGTGTTAAACTTTCCGAAACGTAAAATTACCGATTACGCGGCCTGTCGGACCAACGGGCTGCAGCCAAACTACACTGTGTTACACTCAAATGGCAGGGCAACACCATGAGCTCAAAGAGGGAATTTCTCTTTTCTTAAAGTGAAACTCCTACATGTTAACTTTACCTCAAATCTATGCAATGGGAATTCTACCACAACGTTTCTGCTATCAGTCAAAAAACATAGCAACTATAGTAAAATCATACATCAATCACATGTACAACATGGCTAAATTTACTAGACACTTGTGCAAAAATAGAAGTCTGACTAGATGTGCATTAGTGAGAGCTATACATATACATCAATTCTATAGGTATAAGTTGTCTATTCAACACATTTTGCTGCAAACATTAGAAGACGAATGCCTGTAGAAGCTCGCGCGCATGCTTTGTAAAGCAGTGGACAGACAAAGAGAAATGGGAACATCCCCTTGCGAACGGCTGAAATACAACAAATTACATGTTGCACGAATGCTTTGATGCTAACTCGAACTACATCCAATGTAAAACAGTTCATTAGCGCAATTTGAAAGCCGCAATGGCAAAATATGATGGTCATGCCATAGAGCCGGTCAACTAAATACGAAAGCAGGTTGTTGTATAAATTTGAAAAATGGTTCAACTTTAGTTTTGGCTATCAAAAGCAGATTTTGCAAAATACTTTTATCGGCATCTAGTAACAAAAATTTGAAAACTCATTTACATTTCTGACAACAGATTAGAAAGTCTATGATCAACGACGTAAATATTTTCTACGCGGTCTACCTCAACTATTGCCATTCCACAAAGAAAGAACGAGAGTAGCTTGAATCAGTTCTAGTTAAATACGACGAGAACACTAAATTACATCAGAACATAGCCAAGAGACACGATAGTTTTCCAGATCTGGGTTCCCGAAACTCACGTCTGATGAAAATTTTCAAAAGTACACAATGTGTTCTTTCTTGGGCTGACGGGTAAAAAAATAATACTTTTCACAATGGAGAGGGCAGACAAATGATGTTAAATTTAGGCGGGTTATATTCTGATGAATTCGATTACGACATGTACTTGAATGCACTGGGCTTAGAAGCAATAAATTGCCGAATGTTGAGTTTTGCCTAATTATCTGAGCCGCGTAAATCAGTGCTGCAATTTTGCCATGGAAGCGAGTGTAGTTTTAGCTTTTGCGCAAGGCGCTGCTGTCTGGATGTTTTGCAAGCTTGAATGAGAGTTTGCTCTTTGTATCTCCATTTGCTTTCTCGATGATCACGAGGCAATCCCGTACCACGTAACAAGCAGGTGTAATCAACGAGACTGAAATGAAGGAACCTGAAAACAACTGAATTGGAAGTTAGTAAACACCTCCATCCAGATGAAGATGGCGGTTCTAGAGATGCAAGATGAGTTCGTAATTGTTACTCTCTCTTCGGGAAAAATAAATGCACCTACCATTACAAAATTTGGTAAAATAGTTATTCTAAACATTCACAAGTTTTCTAAGAAGTTGGCTTAGTTGTCATACATAGAAAGCTTTTTAACATGTCATGCACAGAGCAGTGACCACAGGCTTTGCATGTCAACAACGGATAATACATGTTGTCGTCACACGTCTGTTGTGTGCACCAACCGCTTACGTGTGCCAATTTATATCCATCTGCACTACAAGTAGCAAATGAAAGTGACGTTAAATGATATACCACTTTCAACACCTACGGCAGACCAGAAATGCCGTTTGTTTAAAACTGGAAACAGTCGCGTCCTTAGAACCAACACACGGACTTACTTATTATACAGCACTACATCCGGGAGCCAAAGTTTCTCTGAAGGGACATAGATCAGGTCCACATTGCCGTAGTCTTTAGGGTCCCACTTCAAATTGTGATCGTACCATTCCTGTATATACACGTCATTTATAGAAATCTGAATATTGTTTTCTGAAAGCACTGCACGGGGCGCTGTAGTTCCAAGGGGTAGGTCAGGGCGGGGGATTGCTCATGCGCGATACAGCCACACGCTTTTTGAAAGGACACCTTCCGATGTTTCGGGTCGTTAGAAAAGGTCTCGTCTTGAAGAATTTACACGATACTTACGTCTTGGTACCGCGTGCCAATGTCTCATGATTATATCGTAAACTCTTATGTTAGGTGTTTAGAAGGAAGAACGCAGAAATTCCGAACGCATACGTGGTTAGTTGTGTTTTAGTTTACATGTATACTTACTTTGCATCGCGACCAGATTTCTCTGCCGGTTCCAGTACCATGTTCAATTGCAAATTCTATTGAGCAAAACCTTGTTAAATAACAGAAATAAGAGTCGACGATCCACAATTTTGTAGCAATGGCTAGATGTCAACGGCTTAGGCCTGGTGATATCCCGACGGATACTGGCTACCAATATACTAAGTGACGCGTGTCATAATGCACAGAATCCCCTCCCCCTGCCCCAGAAATTAACATGGTTTCGGTTTCCCTATAAACATGTAGCTGGTAACGCTGCTAACTCACCTTTAATCCTCTCACGTGGTCGCAAACTTGCAGTCGTAAACAAAATATTACAACAAGCGTACTGTCATGCCACAACAAAAGAATCTGGCTAGACGAGGCCTTACTTGTTGTACAAGACTATATCCGGCAACCATATTTTCTCAGATGGGACATACAATATGTCCACCCCACCATATTTTGCCGGGTCCCATTTGAGAGTGTAATCTTCCCATTCCTTGCGGTAGCATTAAAGAAAGTTAGCAAATTTGAGACAAGAGTTTCTTGTTACTGAAAACCGCTATATATCATGTACTATTTACAAAACTGCATTCACAGGCCATAGCTAGTGCCTTGGAATTGAAATGAACCCAAGCAACTGATTGGATAGGATATTAAACAGTATGGACATGCCAGTTTTGTTCAAGCCTGTGCGTAATCAGTTCTAATTTCATAAGAACAGAGATGACTGCAATATTATATCATTGGGCCCGTTTCAAAAAAATAACTGACTTAGCAAAGACAAATCTAAAATTTCAAGTCAATTTTTTTTTTGGAACGGGCCCCTGGGTGACCCAAATCACAAAGGTTGCTTCGTTTTTTTAAGGTTTTGAAACGCGTATGTTCTGAACACAGGCTGTGGAGTACTCAGTGAATGAACACCAGGACACCCTAGCGTTAGGAAAAGATCTTGTGCACAAGACTGCTCATAACGTCTTCCTACATTTGTTTCGAGAACTCACTTTCAAATTACTATTTACATTTAATAAGACAAAATGGCAATTACGTATTAGCGCGTGTTAGTCGAAAGTAAGTTAAGATACAGAAATAGAATTAGAAAACAACATTACTTACGGAATGTTTGGCATTAGCAGAGGTGTTGAGGTAATTAAGGTGGGGTACTTGGCATGCTCAAAACAAGAAAACAAGGCGAATGGCACACGTAAAAGGGAACTGATATAAAGCGCCCCGTGAAAGCGTAAAACGGAACAGAGTAAAACCCTGTTCCATTTATAAAAAAATCAAACCATCACCGGCCAGTGGCTGTCACTGACTTCATGATAGCCATGGCAAATCCAGGACATTACTGTCTGACATGAACAATTTAAAGACAGATTTGAGATGATTTACTTGTGCATGTGGAACCTCCGGGTATACATCTATGCTATGCTACTTACATAAGACAATCGTTGCCAGAAAATATTCACACACAGAGCCTACGGCGACCAAAATTTCAAAGTCTGATAGCACCCCTTCCCAATTGCCACTCTGGGATCAGTTTGGACTTATTGTTGTAACTGAATTTTCTTTCTAACTTGCCACGCTTGCAGTATGGGTTGACTGTCAGAATTGTTCACCTTGACCTCTGGAACACCTCGGGAATGTCCGTAGGCTCAAATTCCTCACGGCAGGTGAACGTTACTTTGGCATATGCGGGCTTCAGTTGTTCAAGTCTAGTGATTTCATGCTAGAGAATGATTGGCCGTAAGACTGAAGTTCGCCCATGCGGAGATAACGTTCTCCTCTGAGGGGAAATGTGAGGATACAAAAGGTGGTACTTATTATTTTGAGAAGCGGTTAAATTTAACTGCCCCAAATTCATTGAAAATTGACGCCTGCTGGGTGGGTTGGACAGTTTAAAAATTTTGCTGAATGCTTTTAGAGTCTGTTCTCAGTGAAAGATTACCAGCTGTTGGCCCTCGACCCACGTTTTGCTCAGTCGGGCTTTCGTTAAACCATTACTGCATTTAAGCGGGCAGTTGAAATTTAGCAGGAAATATTTGGATTTGTAAAAATCAGGCTGGTCGATATACACTTTCCGCTTGATTTCTGTAATTTGGAGGGCTTTGGCAGCATGACTGCACTGTCTCTCGGTTCGTAATGATGTAAATTGCGGCCTTGAGGTGAAAACTGGTAATTTCATGTACTCTTGCTCGCTTTCAAGTAGCCGGCAGCACTTCCGGTAGACGGGAAAGAAATTGACTTTGAAATCTTTCAATACGGTCTGTGCAAGGTTAAGTCTTTGACAAAATAATTGGGTTTGTAGATCTTGTGGAACAGACTGTTGAAGGTGCTGGTTTTTTTAAGTCAAAAATCAGCAAAAACTGTTGAGTGGCATCAAAGAACTCGAGATATTCCAAGTGACCTCGACCTTTAGCGAAATCTTGTTTATGTTCTGGCTCGTTTCTATGTGTCCGAGGTTAATTTACTTGGAACTATTTCACGTTTTAACGAACTGGTGTCTCCATTTCATGTCCGAGGTTAATTTACTTGGAACTATTTCACGTTTTAACCAACTGGTGTCTCCATTTCATGATCGTAAAATTAGTATAACATTTTCTGCATAACAGGTAATGCATGAGGTGAAGGTCTTGAACACATGTTAAACGTGGTATATTGATAAACCTGTCACTTGTCGCTTTCGAACGCATTTGAGGGACTACTCGGTATAGTTTAGCAACGAAACAGTGTACAAAGGAAATGGCAAGAAACTATGATTAAAACCAATAACAACTAGTAGCCAAAGTAATCAAATAAACGAATTGGTGAAAGTTTAATGTCTACTAATTATTATATTCTAAAGCAAGTGTTGCAGCTTACCTGTTTTAGCCAAACGTTAGTGGTCATGATTTGATTCTTTTCATCCTGGAAATACATGAACTCGGGTACACAACATGCCTCGGTACGCGACATAGCAGTTGGCGATAAGACAGTACACATTATTTGTTATATTATAAAGACAGTTTAACATTTTAGCTAGGCTATTTTTGATATTGTGTGGGTCAAATTTACCAACGTACGCACTCGTCTAGTTCTGAAGACAAAGTAACTCACAGTATCTCTTTGAGCAGCGCCATCTATAAGCAATGTATAGTAGTTTTATTTGTCTCCCCTTAACTTACCACATCAATCAGCTGCGACAACTTGAGACCCAAACGAACTGTCAAAATGTCCGTGTTGTTGCCGACGGGCCGTATCAGTTTATTGTAGCCCCTTCCTTCTAACAAGTCGTCGTATAACCTCTTGGCGTGGGAATTAGCGTCAACCAAACCTGCAGTAAAAACATGAAGATCGTTATCGCCTTTCAGACGCCAGGGTGGGCGCATTTTAACTGTTTTGTCTAATTTTGCATTTCATTCACCGAAAACTGATGTTCAAATTACTGTCACTTTGCTCCAGACATCTGCTGAAAATGTATGTTGTATTGACACATGTGTTTTCCTTACTTGCAAAGTTGCGCAGGTCTGTTATAAACAATTAGACAGGCGTGTAGCATAATATTAGTGTAGTTAGTGAACATTTATATTTTAGCCGTCACTCTAATAAGTACGGTGGACCAAAGCTGACATTGACAAAAATAACAAGGCGAAAAAATCACTGTTCTCCACGCAAAATCATTTTCTCCGCAAAGAAAACCTTTCCACTGCCGAGAAAATCTTTTCAGCCGTCGACGGTTAGTTTTTCTTTTCCTTTTACAAATGTTGTCAGATTTTCCGACTCGATGTGGGTAAAAGTGTTTTACCGGTAGCTAGTGCCACCTTTTGGCACTTTCGTCAAACATCAACAAAACTTACATCTAATTCATTTTAATTAGTTTGTTCTAGTACTACTAGGAAAAATTACGGCAAATCACTCACGTTAGCATCACAACTGTTTAACTGTATTGCTTGAAACCCGACTCACGATTACAGCATTGGAGACGCCAACGTCATCAATTGCTCTTTTCATAAAAGCGTTCATTGATTCGCTTGACTGTGTGCATTTGTGTCGCTTCTGGTTATTGTCAATTTGGCTTAAACCATTTGTGTTGCATTGAGGCAACGGAACTGATTGATTGGAAAATTCAATTGTTTGGAATTGACAGAACACCCCTAGATATTGTTTTTTGTTGTTGTACAATTGGTAACTGCCATCCATTTTCCCTAAGCAATGAGCAGTATAAAGTGTCTGAATCGCATGAAACTGCAGACATTATCCAGGTCGTGGGTGGACTTTACTTGACTATAATACACCCAACAACGACATTTTATTATGTGCGCCAATTTATGTTTGCCAAAGATTCTTCTTAAGTAGGTATGCAAGAGTTGTCAACGAAATAATTCAAGCAGGAGCTTGTACTTTTAAAAGTGAGATGCCAGTGGCGCTATTACAGTGTAGATTTTGACAATGAAATGAACCACCAGTGAAATCTATTCCCACTTGTACGTATACACATTATGTTGATACTAGTAACCGATCTAACAGGCAATTTCCTGTCATGTGTCTTCGTAACGTTTATATCAAAGACTAGCCAGTTCAAATATAACAATATCGCGATATTTTATCATGCACGTGTTGTCAACCCTTGGGTTTAGGGAATCAAACGTATTTTAATAACGCTTCCTCTCATTGTCGTTTGTAGTATAACTGCCTTGGTAATTTATAAACTGATTTTGATTGTCTTCAGAAGTGTTGTCAAAACAGCTGATGGATATTAGGAAATGACGGTGATATCACGTACAAGTTACGCCTGACACAAGCATATCCAAATGGAGCAACTGCCTCAGATATGCCTTGCTGTTTTTCAGGCTGCATAAAAAGTCAGTAAAATTTTGATTCTCAAAAGTTTGCACTTCAGAAAATTGAAATGCACGTCAGCGTGCGGCTCTCAATTCTACGTTCATTTTCTGATTTTCAAAGAATCGAAGGGCGGGCAAAATTACCCTCGTGTTTTTATACAGATTTATCCATCTACTTCGACATGACACGGACCAGGAACAGCATGGAGTTTCTAGGGCCTTCTCTAGTCTCATCTACTAAATTACTACAGTACTAGAGCTATAACACCCCATAGCTTTCAATGAACACAGACGCAAAATACCCAATCACTGGGGGTGAAGCGTACTTATCACATGTTGGCAATATGAAGACAAACTGAGAGAAAGACTGTCATATCATCATGACTCGAATTTCCGAAACATCTGCAAAAATGATTAGCTGGCCAGGATCATCATTAGTACATCGGTGATCTGTCGGAATGAATAAAGTTGTTAATTAGTAAAACTTCAGACACCAAGGGTTCACTCTCCACGTCTGTATCTCATCGACAATGTTTTAAACGGCTAGTGTTCCACTGTCTTATCTAATTTTAGAAAATGACTTTTGATAAATGGTGCGTTTTGCTGGTTTGAGTGTTGTTTTTACTGCATTAACACATCGCCTTTTAGCGATCGTCCAGAAGCGACAACCAATCGTAAAACGCCAACAGGATCGCTCACACCTCTGAATAGTGTCCACAAAACATGGTAACCCAGGTCATCGGCCTCATTTATGTACATTTGTGGTCAAAAAAGTCCAGAATATTTTTATGGCTAAACTTCAAAGACACGCTTCCTCATGAACCACATGAGGTTAAAGAGTAATCTGTGTTAGAATTTGTTGACCATCTGCGAAAATGTCCGCGGACACACTACTTATAATACAGGATGCGACGCAGCTTAGCGTGTGCGCGCCACAACACACACACACACACACACACACACACACACACACACACACACACACACAGGACAACTCAGATACTAGAACATTCTGATACACTCCTGGAAAGTTGACCTTGGTAGTTTTCTAATTCTGTTTCCCAATTATTGATCAGTTGACGTGTCTTATAATATGAGCCAGTTCGATAAATCACCTCGTTTGGGTGCAAATATAACGCGCATTTTGTTCAATAGCTTACTGTTATCAGTTGCATTTACAGACTCGGCCAATACGCGAGGGTATCAAACGAAAACGTGAAATGCACACAGTCTTACGAGTAGATGTCAATCAAAACAGGATTGACAAGACAAGTCAAATAGAATAAGATGACTGTTGGAAAGTGTTCTTTGTCTCAAAGGAATCTTTCCCTGTGGACTTCTGAAACAGTCCTAGCGGCAAGCAACGTGTATACTGTGATTTATTCCATATTGTGTGGAACCGTATTGGCAACTATCTACACGGTTGTATAATTACTCTGTACATAAATATCTTCTAAAAAGAAGAAACCATGTAGAATTCAACTGTGGATTTTATACCAAATTTTAATTAACTGTGTAATCTGGACACAGATATTTATTAAAATCTAACCAAGCGGAGATGTACAATTAAAGCAAAACAACCGTTACCAATAATATGACCAAATTCCATTCACATAGATGCTCCAGATGAAATTCTAAGAATGATGTTACTGTATTCGTTTTTGTGTCATTTATTTTTTTAGTTTTTTCATAAAAACATAAAACATCCAAACTAGATAGTCCTTCTTTCATAGTGGAACACTTCAAGTACATTCTCCAGCATCGCTTTGAAGAGCAAGGTATAACGTACAACGATAGATAGTCTCACTTGAGATGTGATGATCGAAATTTGGCCGAATCTGGGCATTTTTCTACGGTTAGACATCATGTTGAGTTTTTTATTCCAGTAATTAAAATGAAAAAGCTACGTTGCTCCAACAAAGAAGTAGAGTCAAATTCAAACTTTTATAAATCAATGTGAAACACTTCAAATAAAAATTCCCGTGCGTCTTAAATATGCGAAACATCCCTAAAGCTTGGATAAATTTAATACACAAAAGAATACTACGTGATCCAAGTTTAATGAAAAAGCCCTACACGTACGATAGGAAAACGTTTCTACGTTGCAAACAGAAGGGGTTGGATACTGCTATTGTAAATATAGCCGCTCCACCGGCATTCGAAATTGGGTTGGCTACCCGCTGCATAACAAACGCATTGAATTAATCATTTGCAGGATGGAACTGAAAGAAACAGCGTCCACAAGTTTAGTGATTTATGGGCGATATCGGACTAAACAATCTGACGCCAGTTTGGTGCCATGTGAAGAAAGCTCTGAGAAGAATGAATGGGAAAAACACCCAGCGTCTGCATTTGTATTGAAGTGGAAATCGCCTCGTGTTTACTGGTACAGGTACAACTTCAAAAGTCTATTCGCCCAAGAAGCGTCACGACAGTGACGTGCTCCACTGTGGACCTGGAGACCCAAAAATCTCCCGTAGGAAGGTAATGTGATAATGTGCTTCGGTTAGGGTACATGGCGATATCTCGCGATGTCTTGAGAGCTTCTGCGTTTTCGCGAGGTCCTTGCCTCCTGTGCAATACCATTTGACTTACCGACGTAACTGCACAAATGCTCCTCGCACACTTAACAAAATATCAATATAGTCTTGTGTAATCCACGGCGTAGGGCACGGAATTCCTTTGAAGTAGTCAAAACGTGTAATTCAGTTAAAATACATTGTTTTAACAGTAATTATTACCGATTACGTTTTGCCACACAGTACATGTGTTTTTCTTCAAGTTTTCGCTCGTGGCTTTGTACGCGGTAATGCACATACGTAAATTACATACATAAATTTCAGATAGTGATTATTAAGTTTCACCGAAGGAGACATGTTCAATTTGTGCTTTCTTAAAGTTAATAGACAGAAATAAATCGTATAACTTAATGTTAACAATGAGTCAGATAAAATTGTGGAATGAATTTTAGTTAAGAATATTTAAAAAGAAAGGTTCGTCTAGATTACGTAAGTACGTACTACAAGTACAGTATCAAGCACTTTGATTTCAAGTTGTTGAAATTCATCAACTTTAACCACTTACAATTTGCAAATGTGCTTTGCTACAACTTCGTAAAAGTAACCTAGAGCAATCGATTACCCCATATTGTTTTATTCAAATCGTGTAATAATTTATCAATTGCTATTCAAGTTATTATTTGAATATTCCAGAGCACGTAGAGCTAATGAATACCGTAATTGGTGTTACATTACAGTTACACACAAAGTCGATACCTTCGGTACAGCAATACTTTCCACATAGCAAGCACATACAGCACAGATCTCTATATGCGAGAAGCCATCAATTCATTTCGCGTAATAATAGGTCTCAAGCTTGAACATGATCTATAACCCTCGTGGTGAGGTCTCTGCTTTATTTTGACTATTTAAAAGAAACGTGTCTAATATAGCAATATTACAAAGGGATTAAACCCGATTAACAGACTCTGAATGAGATCTTATGATCTGCAACTATTAAAACCTCTGTGTTGTATGTATGTTACGCTATGTTATGACCACTTGGTGGTTCCCTGTGTGCCGCTAGGTGGTCAGTAGCCAGCATGCATGTATCACTTTATTCTCCTCGTGAATTGTTTTACACCGGCATTTCTGATTGGATAGTCGAATTCTCAACAGGCAGCGCTTTACACAAACAAACTGGCATGAATGATGGACTTAAGTGTAAATGTGGTCTGTTGTAAAAACAAATCAGTGCTTAAAATTTATGTTCAGGAAATGCGAATCCTAGAAATTGCGGTTGCGCCTTTTTGGAGCATCTTTCTACTGTCGATGACTTGTGTTTACGATACTGTCCTATACACTTTACAGTATGAATAACACACCAGTTAAATCAGCCAGATATGTATTTATTGTACATGAATGTGCTTCAAGCACGCGGTTATTAAACATTACTGCAGAAATGAAATAGTTGCCGCGACGCCGCGTGCATGACAAGGCTAAAAATCGTTCACAGTCGGCCAGTTTTACACGGTGTTGTAAAGCTAACCAATGACTGCTGAGGTTACATCAACCAATGGTAAAGCGCGCGCCACTGTGTCTACCTGCGTGCTGGCTAGGGCACGTAGGGAACCAGCGTGTTATGACCAACGCTAAACTTAAACAAGACCCGGATGTTGACTACAAGTCCTCCTGTCTGACTGGGTGCATGTATGATGCGCTTTGTTCCACCAGGTTTGTGCCCATCTGTTTGGCACCAACGTATTGTAAACTGAACCAGGGGCTAGGGGCCACACCTGGGTCGACTGGGAGGGCAGTCGAGCACCCTCACTTCCCTTAGACGACAAATAAAAAGACTCCGCATTCAGTTACGTACAGCCACTAGTACATAAAGTCAACACAACATCATTAGTACAGAATCAGGAAATTCAGTAAAACACATTCGGAGTCGAATGTTTCCATTCAGGTACACTTCATCGCCGTGCCCAGTCGATGATCAGATGTTACTATTAGTACAGAAAGTCCACAAAACATCGTTACTACGGAATCGGGGAATTCAGTAAAACACATTCGGAGTCGAATGTATCTATTCAGCCGGGTACACTTCATCGCCGTGTCCAGTCGATGATCAGATGTTACTATTAGTAAAACTAAAAATATCGTTATGGCTCATCGTTGGGCACGAAACCGTCACATGGACAGTACAGGTAAATGTGGTCTAGTTTAGTTTAGAATCGTACGACTAGGCTTAACCTGACTGAGTTTTTAATTTGAATCGTTGATTGAAAATGGAAATATTGCTAATACTAATTGTTCATCACTAAGCTGAACGAGCAACGGCAGTAGAGAAATGATACCTACATGTAATTAAATATAGGATGATACAAAGTGAGTGTTTGACGTTCCATTCATTTCATCGACACTATCAACAGAAACACATTGACGAGACAACGTGTTTTGTACCCTCACGAAAGGAGTCAATTTCTTGAAACTTTTGTTCAAATATTATAAAATGGATAATAATCAAAATATTGTATCTTCTGTATTTTGACAAATTCTACGTCATTTCATTGTGCAGTACGTGTGTCTGGCAAATCTAGCATGCGCTGTAATCAATCGAGAAATTCAATAAAATTTGAATTTAGGACAGAAGTCTTCATAAAACAATTTTGCTCTAAGAGAAATTTGCAACACATCTAACACAATTCATTATGTTTATTCTACAGAGAGGGGCTACAGAAAACGAACACTGTATTCCACAAACGTTCTACAGTAAATTGTACTCAATACAAGGCAAGTGAATAAAAAAAATATAACGAACAAAAACGATGAATTAACGACAACCAAATATTTGGAATGCAAACATATTATACGAGCGTTGTTTTTAGTTGTTTATATGGTTATGAATCTTTACTAAACAGTAATCATTACAAGCACTCAATACATGGACCATGTTTGAACTTCTTTATAACTGGGTAGACCTTCGAAATCCAACCTGCCTAAGGAGTTCTTTGCAGACTGTAAACAGCATCCAATAACTATACCTCAAATGAGTGACAGTTAACAACAACGCACGTGGGGTCGAGCCGATACATTCTGTTTTCTGTCAAAACACTCTTTGTAAGAATATTAACATTGAAACAGCGAGAATTTCACAATAAACAATGAAATATTATACGCCGTATACCCCGGTGTGTTGCTTGAGCAGTCGCCGTATAAATAACTATGTAATTATTCCACTTTACAAAGAGAGCTACACACGTGATTTCTGTGCCGCATTTTCATAGTAGTTCTTAGTGAATATGTAAGTTTTATGTAAAAATAACCACTTTGGTTAATTGTTAATTTGTTGAAAACGGCCGCGACAAAAATTTACGAGCAGAAAACTCTCAGCAAAAAGTGACTAAAACAAAAGTAGACACACGGACAGAAAATGATGAGTCCGTGAAGCAAACGGCAGAAATGATCCGATTCCTCAAACCTCTAGAGTGGTGATGGTTTCTTAAAAGAACGCGAATTAAACGAAGAACAAGTTACTGGCACTACGTACGATGATAAAGTCGAGACTGTTAGGTTACATGTTAATGGGCTTGGTCTCAATTGATTTGGTTGCGATATAAAAACGACAACTTTAGTTAAGAATTGACATTTAAACTAAAATCAAAACAACGATTGAGTTTTCGTCCCGAAAACAGTAGCAAGCAGTATGAGCAACGCCCATCATTGTCTCATACCTTGCATTATATAGTGACACGTACAACTTTGTTAACAATCTCATACCTTAGACCGGTAGGCAACGTTACAAAATCCCCAGAAAACACCATCATACTCCATTCTAGAAATGATCGAACAGGGCTCGGCACGCTTTAAGTAATGTGTAATCAGTTGGCCATGTCAGTGGACAGTTAGCAGCATAAAAGTATGAAAATATCATGTTTGCACACGTACATTCCCTTCACAGCTGTTAGCATAGGTTTACATGTAGATATGTATGACTGAAACTGGCATTGTAAATAATCTGAGTTTCGTGCTTCCGTGACTATAGAAGTTTTAAGATTCACCACGCGCGTTGTATTGTATAAATGGCCTATAAATTACCCTCTACCCTGGTTTCACCGAAGCCTAAGTACCCGAGAAACGATGGCACACTCAGTGACTGTAAACAAACGACATCGTGCCTCACAAAGGAGTGAGATTCTAAAATTCATAGTATCGTGATCGACTCAATCCCAGTAAGGTTCAACATTTCCTATCTGTTGTAAAGGTGAACAATCGCCGTCCGCTTTTCTTAATTTCCCCTCGGAATACTACAAAAGGTCTTACCTTGAAGTAACGAGACCGTGACAGTCACAAACAAACACAGCGTTTTAATATCCAGGTCCATCATTAGTTGGCTTCAGGAATCCTTTAAGGCACGTTCGACAGCTATTCTGTAATTTAGCAACAGAAACCAATGTAGAGTAAGCGACACATCAACGCGTAGCGTAACTAGCCGTCCATTATCCAACTGAATGCCATTCCTAGTTAGCGAATTTGTCAGCTCGCGCAGATGCGCCAATATCGACTGCAAAATTGATCAGGTTATAAATACGAGTTAGAAAACTTAATAACCAACTAGTGAATAAATAGATCGCAATTTACCATTCAATATCCTGAAGCACTAATTTGAAATTTTTCTCAGCAAAACCAGCAGCAGCAACTTTACCAACTTCCCCATAAGACACGTACCATCTCGACTACCTAGGTATACTTTTATTCACAACACATTTGTTTATTTATAGATTGGCAGACTTATCATTAGATGGCGCTGCAATCGTTGCAAGCTGCAACAAACCACTGAATATATGAGGGTCATTATCATTCACCCGCTTTTAATATTGAACACTATGGGCAAATTATAAATCAAAACACTTATAGAAACTCACTTTATGGTTTCTCCAACGCAAAAATTTACAGTGATTTTCCAGGAGTGCAGTAATTTGCCCATCAAACGTTCGAATCGGTTTGCAATGCTCGTGGCCGAGTTGTTTAAACCGATTGTTAATTTCTACACGGCCCATTATGGTTCAATATTTACAGAAAAAGCATAACGTTTGCATATTCTGTGACAACAAACTATAAAATGTGTATCGTCTCTGCAAAGAAGGGCATAAATAAAACACGAATTCCCAAGGTCCATCCCTTATGGCATCGCCGAGAGCGTTAACAAAAGACACTAAAATCGCTGATGGCGGCACTTGAGAAAAACAACACGGGCTTATTTCTGGAGGAGTCTATTTGGGTATTTGTGATCAGATTTCTGACTTTTGGCGAACATCAAAAGAAATTAAAAGGCAAGAGTCTATAGAATCTTCGGTCCCAGAGACGTTAAACAGACGAAAAATGAGATCTTCCTTAGCGCTGAATCGAAGCCGCTGCAAACCCTGCAGTCGCTGTCTGACGCAGTGATGGCGGACCTAATTCTCGCTCGATAAATGGCAGATTATTCCAATTGGTAAAGTCATCGGCCTTGATTTCAGCGAATGACTGCCAAACAAGGGCAAGAATTTGTAAAAAACTTACGAAAACATAACAGATTTTTGTTTCGCTTCATGAGCTCTGGCCAAGCTAATACTTTTTAATGAGCTTGTCCTACCCAACGACGATTCCAGCAAATGCGTTTTTCGACCGTAAAACTGATAATCTAAAGACCAACCAGTTAGATCAAGAAAAATTGGCCAGTCCGTTTGATATCGCGTTTTCATGGTTGCTCTGTTGAAATGTTGCACCGACTACGTAGACCCACGGACCACCTTGCCTGATATTCACTGGACCACACTGCTTACGTGACAAATCAATCTACGACGTTCACTGAATGTATCTTTACCGTAACACCTCTTCGCCGTTCCCATAACCGATTACATTAAACAAATCCGAGTTTATTATAAACGACGCTAGTTTTGGCATGTGTCATGGCAGCGCTTAATTCGCAATGTGTAGTATTGGACCAGTGCGCTGGTACTGAGTCATGTCAGCGGTCAAAAGCCTTTGGAAGGCCTCCGACATGTTCAGAAATTTCGTTCGTGTCTTAGCTACACTCGAAAAATAAAATTCTTTCCTCTCTCGATCCTGGCGTACTGGAAAGATGGTTTTTTTGGAAATGAGTCCAAGAACAATAACGAATCCCACATGAAGTACTATTATGCTAGGACGGTTTTGCTTCAGGAAATGTATTTTTAATACAAGTAACCTCTGGGATAAATACCATGTGTTGTATATTGTACAGAATGTAAATGATAAAAAGCGTAAATGCTCCCATCATGCAACGGTGCGAACCACTTCAAACTGTTCTAATCGCTGCTCTTCCCCGGCTCTTTGCTCGGCTTTACATGTGTCTTGCAACGAATCCTTCGGGAAAGCTTAGTGTTATTGATTACCGAGACCGTTTGGCATGGGCAACCAATTGGAAGAACTTTTCAACTCTACAAAAGTTAGTAGTTACCTCAAACCCTGTTAGTCTGTTGTCAAAGCATCGTTTGCTTTCCGAACACGTTATACAATGAATAGAATAAATTCTGTTGGCTCTACAATTGAGTAATCGTCAACAATGCGGAGTAATAAAATAAACGGTGTCGCATTACCGCTTTGTTTTGTGGCGTGCAGCGACAGACAAGAAGTTAAACAACCTCTTACAAGATGGCGTGAGACAACTTTGTTTGCGCCGCAAACATTGTCGGATATTTGTTTGAATAAAACACAAAACCAACACATATAGCGAACGATTTTATCAAGAACATATACGTGAATCGAGTGTTTGCTTTTTGTTACAATCATAAAGTTCCCCAACTCCGGAAATGATAACCAGCCGTGCATAATTGAAGGGGTTAACTAGACAAAGGAACGTCTTTTCAACCTGGCCGCAAGACACGCAATATTTATAGCGTAGAGAATTTAATTTGTATAGGAGGCACTGACCGTTGATTGTGTATAAAAATCTACAACTCTCGCCCGGTGCCACCAAGCGCCTGCCGTTCGCCTGGTCAGATTAAGTTTAACTAAAACGTTTCACGTGGATCAAATCGAATTGTGATCGTTTTTGTTGTATCGCTTTCAGGCTCACGAACGCTAATGCGCGCTCAGCAATTGCCAGAAATCTGTTTTATTTAAATGCACAAACCCAGTTTGACAAAATGGCCAGCAAATGGCGCACTGTCGAGTATTAATTGAAACACAGAGGGTTTTTATAACCGAAAGCAAACATGTAAATTAAAACATCGTGTTCGCAGAGTGCAAGAATCCAATAATTAGTTTTTTGTGCTGTTTTAATTTCAAAACCATTTTAGTGGTTACTAAAGGTTAACGCGAGAATTTTCCCCTGCACTAACGCTTTGGAATTTTGTCGATAGATTCATTATCTACTCGATAGACTTATAAACTACCGATAGATTCATTATCTACTCGATAGAGGTACTATCCTTATCACCAGAGATATTTTTTCAATCGATAAACTTAACATCTCCATCGATAGAGTTTTTCTTAACTCGACAGAGTTAGTAAGTTTACCATCTAGACCTTAACTCCATCTAATACTATCTCTACTTGATCACTTGCTGGGTATGTGGATATAGTTTGTCAACGAAATTAACAAGTCGATTCATAATTATAGGAATTGGAAAAATCTCTTACTTTCCTTACTCTTTCGAAGCTGAATCCGGTTGCAGTTGTTTTATTCAGGTTTAGAAAAGTGCTATCGGTTACATGGTTGGGTAAAACCGCATTAGGTGAAAAACAACTTACAAGTTATTTGACATCGCAAGACGTCTCTAACACGTGAAAATGCGCATGAGACGAGTGTCGGTGAATGAGGGGTGACACATTCGATGACCTGTTCACCTTATTCGTTAACCCGCATAGCTTAAAACAACAACAGTGGGATTAGGAATGACAAGGCGAATCAATTACACTCGCAAAAGTTAATTACTGAGGCATTGATGATTATGGTAACACGCAGGCGGTGTTGCGTGAAATCTCTCAGCGATTCTAAGTACCCTCTTCTTCAAAACTTATCCGATATTTCATGACTTTCGAGTAAAATAGGCAAGTCAAATAAAAACACGCCAATTACTTTTTCTGACTAATTGCAGTATGCTAGCTGGATCTAGACTTGAAAATATTTGCTATAAGAATGTAACTTCGATGAACGGAGGCATTGATTTTCTGCAGCTTCTTGTAAGTAAGCGATAAGTCTTGGCATAACCACTGAAGGTACGTAAAGTACCTTCTGACATTTGCTATGACTAATTCACTAACACGGCTAGAAAGTTTGTGTAAAACATGTGCTTACAGATCGTAGACGTTACATCCGACGAGTCGAATGCACTTCTTAACACGGCCCAAACGCATTGCACGTGGGTCTGCTAAAAGTCAGATTCCAAAGCTGTTGTATTATGTTTTATTTTTTTAATCGGTACCGGTAACCGAAGAATAGAAGAAAGGACTTGCCAATTTGAAGCTTTTGTGCAGGATATGATGAATATGTATCTTTTTAAGTAAAATTGAACTCGCTTTTCCGAGGTCCAAAAATCAAAAACTTAACTAAGTGAACCGGTTTTACATTACGGCAAATAAACACGCGTGTTTTGCCAAGTTCCAGCTTATGTTACTTATTGCAGGGATCATTTCAGAAAAAAACCTGATTATAGGGGAATTGACCTACATGGCCTCAAGTCTACGGGTTAATTTGGAGGATCTATAGGTCATGTTAATTTTTTGTCATTTTTCGTTTCCAATTTTAATGCGCCTGTTGGTCCGAGTTAAGCAATCATAGTCCGACAAAGAAATTATTTTTGCGCCAATAGCACGGGGCGAGCTCCTATAACTTTATTGCTATAAAGTCAGTTTTAACTGGAGTTAGAAATGACGTCTAGCCTTAAGAAGATCTGACTGGTCATAGCTTCAGGTCGGAGACGTTAGCTGGTTGTCACGGCGCATTAGTTTCTACCGGCAAGCCAGAGTGGCGGTCAAGAGAATTCCAGGTGATTTAGTGTAAACAATTCAATTCCATCAAAGACGCTTCGAAAGAGTCGACATTATGTCTGCGAAGTAAGTAGGTGTTTTTACGGCACGGACCTATGATTAAGCTACACCGCAGACATGCGTGTAAATTTGAAATGTTAATTCACCTGAGTCAGAACGTGTACTGTTTCTTTTGACAAGCCCAAAAACAAAGTAAAACTAACCGGTGAACACAACCTCAGTACGCTGCCCCTAAGATTTCTGAAGTTGGTATTGGTATATGCACGCGCACAGTAAATCTACATGAATTTAGAGCCTGGGAACACTAGTGACACCCGTAGCCATGTTTACGGGTGGCGAAAATGCGAAGTTTGTTCAATGAGGAGGGCGCATGCGAACGCCGCAACTTTCGCTTCTTGAACAGCTTTTAGAATCGAGCGTTTACGGGCGTACGCGAGCGCACGCAATCACATAGCTACAGTTCCTTAGAAGTTCAAGATGGCGTCAGACGTGACTTAGTTTCAAGGCGACTACATTGAGCAATGATAATGATTCTAAGCGATACACGTTGGAAGTACACCATGATACGTACGACAAGAGTGTAACATTTGTTACAAAAACAAATAATTGAATTCAGTGACGTCAAGTTACAGGGGATTGTCTTTGCTACGAGTGTTTTTTCCAAGACTTAATGAAGTTTCATAACTTCGATTTCCAAAAACTTGTCCCCAGTCGAAATGACAGTTCTTGCACTGATTTGTTGACAACTGCTTTCATGGACGCCATTTTGGAATTGATGATGAGCCTGCACTATATTTCAGTAGCAAGCGCCATATTTCAGTAGCGAGCTCTAACTTCAGGAGGGCGCATACTGTACTGAATGGGCTTTTGTACTGTTAGAATAGAATTTGAAATCGAGCCCCCTTGTGCCACATGAGTTCCATCCTGCTTCGCAGGTTACTCTTCCGGGAACTCTCCCACTTCACAGATCCCCCTGTGCGTATTCCCCTCAACAACTCGTCGCTTACTTAACTGCAACATGCCCCTATGTCTGTCCAATGCCAGCCTGTCTTTGGTCATCAATGACCTTGAATCCTGGGATACTCTCAGGGCATTGCTCAAATGGAGTCTTTTTTTTCAATCAATTTCCTGTCGAAGTGGTGTCGATTCAATTCCTAAAAGTTGCACTTCGGGAGAATATATGAAAAGTTGAAAAGTGTTCCTTTCGAGGAAAATACACAGCAGAAGGGTTTTGAGTATTTTCTATATGTTGTAATCAGTGGTTGCATAAGATGAACTCACGTTTGACAACGCTTGTGCTGCACGAGGTTTAACCAGCCACAAATTCAGCTGTCGGATCCAAGAATCCTTCTATTGAGTTAATCTCCAGAAGGTGGGCTGAACTCACAAAACTATGAAAGTGCGAGTTTTGCAAGGAAGCTACCAAAAATGACCCTTTTTTCGAGTCCACTCTATGATAGGGTGCCTAATTTCCACGCCCAGCATCAAAGCCACATATATCATATAATCCCCCCTCCACAACCCGCGATCAAACTCAGGGACATCGATGGTTGACTTAAGCCTAAGAGCCTTAGGTGTAGCGATCAACGCGTAAAGCTCATCCCTATTAAACACCTGTTAGATGAGGTTTCATATTTAAAGCGAACCATTACCTTTTAGTGTAATCCAATGACCTTTGTTGCTTGTACGCGAGCGAATTACAGTGAGTTTATAGAGTTTCTCAAGCCCTGCTTGAAGTAACCGTTTTAAATATTCCAGAGAGCATACAGACACGATACTTAGTTACGCTAAGTCCTCAGCAAATTTTTGCTAACTGAAGTGTCTTGTTGGATGACGGAAACGTTAAAATCCTGAACTCATATTTCACGCACTTAACAGTTTTACGTGATGACCCTTCACAACCACGGCTGCTCACTTGTTCTCGATAGGCCAAAGAACTCCAGTTCTGTAAGCACCACGTGGAAATGCGCGATGATCCTTACAGGATTAAATGTGATGTCGTATTCGTCTCGTGTCAGGATTAGACTTTCTTGTATTTGTGAAAGTGAATACTCCAAGCCTTGAAATCCGATGTCGAAAATGCCCACCAAGGTTAATGCGTGTTATAACTACTTATAATTCTAACAAATTCGATCTCCAATTGACCTCTTGAAAACGCGCGTTCAAATCTCCTTGACAAATATTTAACAAGTGTAAAGTGGACGAGAAGTCATGGTACAGAAGATTAAGTTGGGTGGCACACTTGGGACAAAGGTATGTCACCAAAAATCACACAGCGGGAGGCCTTTGTTACGCCTCTCCACAGCCAATCGATGAAAAAATAGTCTACAGCTTGGTAAACAAAACATAGAGACTTAAATAATGGAGACAAATGAGCAATAGAACCCCAGGTGCAGCCATTACCTGTATTATTATGTATTGGAATGCATTGGGTTGGAAATGATTGGCGTTTAGTGGAACACCGAAATGTGTTCTGCAGTTTTCGGTATCCGGCTCCTTCTCTCAGTAAAATACCACGGGGAATGAAGACCCCTCACTGAAGTGGCGACAATAGGACTTCAAGAGAGGTGACCAAGCTGGCAGAACACAATGTTCAAAGGACACACATTCGTGAAAGCCCATAACCAAATGTTGCCATTTTATTCTTATATGTCTTTTTGGTCACGGCCGGAGAGTAGCCTCCATGATTACGCTTACGTACATGGCGAATGATACTGGTCGATCGTTATATACTGATCGGTCCACAGATTATGGCTTTTTGACAGGCTCTTCACACAGTTCATCTTTGCAAACGAAATGTATCAGTTCCTCATATGACACATTTTTTAAAAAGGAACTGAATATTAACAAAAATGAGTCTTCCAACAAATTCAATGATTGCGCAAGCAGGAGATTTACTACCATAGACAAAACAATGGCTTGATAAACTTGATTTTAGCCTCCGCTGAAATTATGCTGTAAATTGTCTCACTTGATGTGCATGCCCGTTCAATGTTATTGCATCGTCTTGTATACGAACACAAACGTCGATAATTTCACTCAACCGGAAGTTATTGGGGATTACATTGTTCATTTTGATGCGCGTTCAAAGGAAATCGTTTTCGCAGTTGCTTCCAGCTGATGACTCTACAGGGTGTCCCAAAATTCCATCAAAATAGGGAGGCAGACTTTCGTAAAAGTTGTTGACAACACGTAGAATTTATACCTCATATCTATATAGGTGTAATTTCCGTCAGTAGAGCGCACACACATCAAAATGATTTTACAATTTGTTCCGATCTGGAGTCCACAAATATCAGTGCAGGGTATGTTTCTCTTATTAACTCAGGAGTTACTGACATTTTGAAAAGTAGGTCAATCATGCAACGCAGTTTTCTACCTCCGCGAGAAAGGTGAGTGCAATCTAAAAAGAACTTATTGTTACTGCAAAGAAGGTCGATTTAGTGATTGGAAGAAATCGCATTGTAGGCCATGGTAAATGATCGTGATTGTCTATCATGCAAGTGGGTAATAAACCTCGTCATTCAAATGAGCTAAAACGATTTAATGGCATCCCCTTTGGTGTCAGAAGTCGCTCCTCTTGTCAATGTTGTCGGAGTGCAATACCCTGGAAAAAGAATAAGACGTTTATTGGACCAGTGCCAGGTCTATTGTAAAGAACATCCGAGCTACTATGATAGTATACCGGATTATTAAAGCACCAAACTCGAATTAAAACTGTTTTCAGCCTGAACGACTAGAGGACCAATTCACAGAATGGTCATTTCTCTAAAAAATACGACGTGTGAGGAATGCAAGGATTAGAATGCCATGGAGAGGACATGTCGTGTGGAATTTCGTAACAAAATTTCGTTTTAGCTTTAATGAATCAGTTATGATAAAACCGTCATTCCTGTCCTCTCATACTTCTTTACATTTTTTCATAAACAAATGAAGAAATATCCCTTGCGGGTTTGAGAGAAACCGGCAAAAACTTATGGAAATTGCATTTTCCAGGATAATTTCAAGGGTCAGAAATGGCACAGGAAAAATCATTTGTCTTTCTTAAGAGATTCTCATTACTATTCATGTTCTCAATTACAACGCGTGTGCATTTAAACTAGAGTGTCAATGCTTTCGGGATACCCTGTATGATCAGTTTGCCAATGAGTTCGTATAAAACGGAAACGAAACCATTACGTTTATTGTGTTTGTACAAATTGATGTAACATCATTGTATGCTGACAGTCATGACATACTAGATAAAATTCACGACTGAAAACCCAATTCATGCTTTATATAAAATGTGTTCGTTGCAAATCCATAGATTTTGAAACAAACACATTAGGTTTTGTCTGCTGGCGACTTATAAAACTGCCATAATAAAGCGTAGACTAAAATTGAAGTGTAGTTCGCACGTGCTAATAAAATACCCGAGGATGTCCCAAAAATATACAAGTTTGTTACATATACTTATGAGTACTATAATACTGAAAAATTAATTGCATATAAAAACTTTCATATATGTTAACTTCTCTGCGAAATGGGAAAATGTTACTGTTCATGTTAACTCCATGTAGCAGAAATTGTTTACTTTATACGAGATACGATAATGGTCTCTCTTGAGGTGTGCATGAGTGAATGAATGCATGTACTTACTTGTTTTTGTACTTGTTTATTAATGACAATAGATACCTGAAAAAAATAAAATACCCGAGGAACACTTCGGACATATTCACATTTTCAGAGTATATCTACGTGAGGTTTCAGATGTTCAGTTGAGTGCGGAATTCAACTCATTTCAGCCGCAAACGGTTTTGGTCAACAGAGGGTCAAGGTCATGGTTGCAGCCCAAGTGATCTCAAAAGTCGCCTGTCATTAGGGAGGTATCAGTCGCATTCGACTGTGGTTTGCAGTCTACTGGAAGTGTTCCCTCACGAGTATAAATGGGCAATGGCATACAGTCTGTAAAAATCTTGCCCTGTGAATGTGATTTCTTCTCCCTTATGCCGGTTTGTTGTTAATGGTGCCCTGTGACCATGTTTTATAGTAAAATTCATCAAATAGATGGAATCGTTCCTATTGAAACCTCGGCATCGATAAAATGACAAATTATTTGATGACGTAAATGTTCAAGATGAAATTTTAAAAGATGATGTTACAGTTTCCTCAGTTATCGTTTAGTTTTAGTTTTATGCAACTTTTGACATTTCATAAGAATTTAATCCTAATTTTGTAATGCCTCGTGGCATACTTGAACATTTCAAATAAGTTCATAACACCATCTTGGAGAACAATAAATAAAGCATAATACCTGCAAGTTTCACTTGAATCTGTTTCGCCATCGGAGAATGATGTTTCATACTTAGCTAAATTTCGACATCTTGCTAGGGTTGCACAAGCGTTACCTATAAAAATGTCGAGGTGGCAATTTCACTAAAGGACATTTTTGTTTTTAAACATTGCTTTGGTGAACTTAATTAACGGGTTAGTTACGCAAAAAGATAATTAATGTGTTCAAACTGAACTGAACTGAAATTCGTTTACCTGGTTCACTAAACCATGAGTGTATTCGCTAGTTGAGAAGAGGTTCAATTACTTGAATTCTACAATTCCAAAGTAGAGTTTGCATACACACATCACATTATAGGTGTGACTTAAGTTATTCATAAAATTTTAACCAGCTTGAAAATGTTTGCACAAAAGTTGCAGTTTAAGATAATTTGAAAGCTTTCTACGCTTTATTGTTTACACCGAACGCCATTGAACGTTTCCGTGTTCCCGTTACTCCGTATGTTTTGTTTATCTTCCAGGCTCTGAAACTAACGTTTACCGACTGACGATGTCGATAACACCTGATACAAATAGAAATGCAGCAACTATTCAAGAGATAGCAAGACTCGTCGGTTACAATGTCGGCTCTGATGACATTTGAAGAAGTCTTGTCCAACCTGTAATCGTTTGATCACGTGCAGGTGTTTTATTTCTTTTATCTATGCCTACATCCTGTTTTATAGTTATAAGGTCTACATAATCAACATCTGCATAAGTACCCGAGAAACACTTTACATGTTTGCTTCGTTTTCGATAACGCAGTTTAATTGTTCTGTAATTATTAAGTTGATGAACTCAGCAGCAAGCCCACTACATGTATCGGCTTCAACAACGAGCAAGTCCGTGCGTTTTGTTGCAAAACACTTGGCCAATTTTGACATCGAAAAGTAATTGCATAAAATGGAAAAACCATGAAACTAATCTATCTGTGCGGCTCATAACACGAGTAAAGAAGAATACCGTGATTAGGCGTGCATCGCAATGTACTACAAAGTACGTGATCACGCAGCTTCCTTCTCGAGATTTTTAAGTCTACAGAACTGAGCCATGGCCGCACCACGGTGGATATAGTGAAAACATGTGCACTCAACGTATGATCAGGAGAAAAATCCCGATTTCCCATTCAAGTGACAACCGGGACGAGGCAAATAACAGAAATAATAATAATTGAATGCTACGTACACAGGATTGGTTTACTTCATGTATGGGCGCTAGAGATGAAAAATAAAAACCTGTTTCAAGAAATGTTCTAAAAGGTACATTTATTGTCAATATTGCGTTACCAATAGCAACATGAACATAAGTTCAAATGAAAAAAATCGAGTTACCGACATGTCGAAAAACATATTTCTTCGGCAATAAAATCATCCTATACTAGCCTCTTATTTCTAAAAGAAACTATCTGACATCATACGGACAATAGTGGAAAACATGTCCCATGTTTCAAAAACAAGTATATGTGCAAAATAATATCATTAAACAATAATATGATCGCAAAAACGAAAAACGATCGACAGGTCAAAAAATCTTTACTTTTTTTAAACGACTCCAAACCCGGGTTCCGTCGAAGAAACTAACCACTTATCGCTATAAAATTGATCTCAACTTGCTCTTTACTCAGATGAGAGTTGATTTTTAATTACAGTGACCAGGCAGTGCATGTACGTTGATTAAAGCGCGAGATCATACTGGGCGAATAAACGGAGACAACGTGACAAGTCACGTCTGAAGGTTATGTAGAACCCGAGAAAAATGTTCAAATTGTAGCTTTGGAACTCCGGAACATCGTGTCTCAGAAATGACTGATCGCATTCAGATGAAATATGTCGACACTACGCTTTATACATTGGTTTCCAAAATGTAGTTACTGGTTATTTTTAAAATGTTCCACTTTTGTATGAGGGTATATCAAAAAATAGGACATGTTATTGAAACCGTCAGTTATGAACGTGCTGTACCTTTCCTTTTTGATAAGTTTTGTAAAAATGCATCGTCACGTGAAGCAATCAATAACAGAGTGGCAAAAATGTCAAAAATCCCAATCTACAAGTTTTCTTCTTTAAGAAATTTTATACTTTTACTGAAATTATTTTAGCGAAATACATTTATCTACAAAACTATATATTTTTAAAATCCATAATTTTGTAGATATAGCTGGCTAAATACCCAGCCTGGTCCATAAGGTCCTACTGGTCCATAAGGTCCTATTGGTCCATAAGGTCCTTCTGGTCCATAAGGTCCTTCTGGTCCATAAGGTCCTACTGATCCGTAAGGTCCTATTGGCACATAAGGTCCTACATAACCTTTAACAACAACAACTGCCAGTTCTTTCATAGCCCTGGAATCACATTTCATTTGACTATGGAGCAATACGAGACCAATATCGTAACTCTCTACGTTATGACTTGATCATTGTGACGAAAGGCGGGTTGATAACCGTTTCAAAAACAATTGATCTTAACTCTCTTTAATGTAAATGGAGCTGACAAGCATTTTAAGGGACCGCAGCTTGTAACAGATCCCAAGTTTGTGTTGTAAAACACCAAGCACTAACAATGTTCTCCGTGTATTAGGAGCCTATAACCAATATGGACCCCTACTGTTTGACCTCTGCAAATTGCTCCATTCCATTACGGAAGTACACATAGGTCGACTTGCCCTCTGAAAATCACCATTTACTACTGTTTTCCGCCTGGATGGTGAGGTTAGATAGCCACCAGTATAGTGTCGATTATTTTAAAGTTCTTCTCACGCAATTTGTAAACACCATTATCGATTTCCGTTGATGCTTCCAAAAAGTCTAGGTATGCGCAAAAATAGCCGCAGTAAGGCACACCCAAAGTCGAGACCATTTTCCCGCACGCGCATGTAGCGCGTGGGGCATTCCCAATAAAACATCTTCAACACGGGTGCTGTATTGAAGTTGCTCGACTGGTTAGAAGTAATCAACAACCAAAAACAAATGTAAACGCGGCATAGTCACAACGTCGCTTACTTCCGGAACCAAAGGGAAAATGGATTAATCTCAATATTGTGAATTTACAGTTTCAATTCAACACTTGTAAAAAAGTCAACAGAGGCACACCTTTACTATGAAAGTGTTTGGTGAGTGTAAATTCAGTTGTTTGAAACCGGAACGGCGCACACTGCAACAAGCCGCATACATACACAAAAGAATTGCTTCGTCAAAATACAAGAAAGTGACTTACACGCGTGTCCGTTAAACTAATCTGCATATACAAAAGTGATAAACAATAACATTTTTTTTCTAGTAAAATGACATTGTAAGACGATCGCGAATTTCTACAACGAGAAATTCGTTTCAACCTAAATTCTACAAGAGGGTACTGAAGCACCATTGTATCAAACTAACTTGGTACACAACAAATTACCCATAGAAACAAGACTATACGCTTCCGCTAACAAAAATCATGTTCACCAGTAAAAATTAAGACGACACAAGGTAGTCCAGCTACAAATATAGTAAAAATGCGGTATTAGCACATCCGCGTGAAAGTTTAATCTAAGCAGTCAAACAGGCAAACGAACCAACAAACTGTTCGAATGAGAATCCTGAAATGACCAACCACCTCAAACAGAACTCCCCCAGTTCCCAGTTCTTAGATGTACATCCGGGTGAAACACTGTTGTCAGGCGTCAGGTGTCAATCCGACCATCACCAACATCATTGCCCGGTATGCACTGAGCCACTCTCAAATTGTTGACATTTTCGATCTGTCGAAATTCTCGTTGAATCTCGCCGCAGACCCTTTAGTCAGAGACCTGAAGAAGTCGAACACGTGGAAGACGAGGCGGACGTGTGGCGAATCAGTTTTCGACGCCGTTCAGTTGATTCAGGCGTGCTTGCTGGTCGATGTATTCGAAAATGGTTGGAGCATCGATGATTATCCCTACTGTTCCACCAATGGTGATACCGAGGAACACCAAAAGGAGGAGACGATCAATCACAGCCGCTACATACTTCCAGTCCTCGCAATCCTGCGGGAAAACCAATAGAAAGCAGTGAGGTTTCTACATGTCATGTTGTGCTCTGTGCTAATTCACAACCTGACCCAAAACTGCTTCTTAACGGAACAAAAGCAGCGTGATGTGAGGCTACACTGTAGGTTGTTCAAAAACATTTCACAAGGCACGTGACCTCTAGTAGCGCTGAACTCATATCTAAGTTTCCGTGCACTCACTTGTACTCATCAACTACCAAGACCAAGATCAGTGGATTAGGAGAAACTTGTGTGCCATACTTCGTTGTTTGCTAGAAAAGCCAGAATTTGAACTCGGGTCTCCTACAAATGAGACCGGTGCTCCGAACTCTGCTTCACACAGCTCTTCCCAATACCTTCGAGCGCTCATTAGAAGACCTTTCGAGCAAACTCATACATACGTTTTGACTTTGACGTCCAATAGACACGTAGTTCAGTGCTTCGCAGAGCGCTAAATACCGTTAGTGTTGATTTTCGGCTTGTAGAAGTGTTTTTATAAAACTGTAACCAAACTACGTTTACCTTATTACCGAAAATGCTCTTTTAGGCAAATGGAGCAAAGTTGAGAAGACACTTACCGAGAAATACTCGTCGTCTGCTTTCATGTGACTTGCAATGTAGTCCACGGCCTCTGCTGTAGCTTGAGCTGCGGGTGACAGCTTGTTGTGATTGTCATTTGAATTAATATCATCATGCTCCGTTCTTAAGTCGTGATGACGTACATCAGATAGTTCAAAAATCTCAGTTTTGTCGTTGGGAATTCCTATTCCATGATGTGACTGACCCTTGCCGTTCTCTTTTGAGAGTTTCTCCATTTTTCGTTTCCGCCACTTTGAGTACTTTGTCATATGATCTGGTCTCTTCATTAACAGAATTCTTGGAAGCCAATTGAGGAACACGGAACGAATAACTTTGGGCATTTTATGTGTTCGAGGTGAACGGTAGTTAATATTTATTACCGCCACGGTCACAATAACAGTCACAATGTTCATGATGAATGTGAAAAATAAGTATTTAGATATGAGCGGTATTGTTATTGACGTAGGCGGCAGTAACTTGGACACCAGCAGCAGAAACACAACCAGAGCAAGTAAAATAGATATACACAACGTAATCTTTTCCTGCGCATCGGCCGGTAAGTAAAATGTCAGTACACTAAGGAAGGATATCAATACGCACGGCGTTAACAAATTCACCGTGTAAAATAACGTCTTCCGGCGTATTTTAACTGTGTATATGATCTCAGTTTTCGCAGGAATTCCCTTCTCGGCAGGACGACGATTTCTCTTGGCTGGAACATCAATTACGTCCCATGTGCCACTCAAAAAGTAGTTCTTCAAATCAACCCTTTCTAGTTTCTCATACCATCCTAGATCTAGTTGGTCTCCATTAAATGTCCAAGAACCAAATTTCATTTGGCATTGCTGTTCGTCGAACGGGAAATACTTGACGTCAATGGTACACGAACTTTTGTAAATCGCAGGTGGGATCTGAGTCAAGTCCCCATTACTGTATATCAGCACATTTGACTTGTACGTTACTTCATAGTTACCATCGGCACTGAAAAGGATGATAGTCAGTCGGTCAATAACAGCCTTCGTGCCATGCAAATACTTAAAACATGGCTATGTAATCTGCGTTGGAAGTACTCTTCAAATCATTTAGCAGATGATATGACTAGACGCCATGTTCTGCTAGGACTTAATAGGCAGTTTCTTTATTGTTTCAAACTTGTGAAGCATGCCCAATCCCATAATGATCCATTTAGGACACTGTGTTCTGATTGAAAAATTCAAGTTCGGATCCGTTTGGCGTCAAAGCAAGTGCTTTGCCTGGTTAAACAAAATATCTGCAGAACAAGGAAGGAGTTATATTCCAGTGTACAAAAGAGGCCAAGTTAAGGTCACAAATCATTGTCCAGCTCCAACAACATGTGTTTTGAAACTATTTGCTGAACAATTAACGGACGTTACAAGGTACTACCAGAAACGTCCTAAACATTGGGAGCTCCAGTTTCCTCGAAGAACATCTAATTTTTGCCAAGAGATTTACGTAATTTTGTATAACAATTCTATAAACCAGTGAAGATGCTAATGCTTGCCAGTCAATACAGTCGCCATAAATAATTAACAATAAAATGTTTACAGAGCATAAACTTTAACTTACTTGTTGAAGAGTACTATATCCGGTGTCCATACTTCTTCGGGTTTGACCCGCACGACTGTAATACCTCCGTACTCATTAGGGTCCCATTTTAGCTGGTAATCTGTCCATAGCTGAAAAGATTTAATACTGAATACAGCTGGCTGTCACTCTCTTTCGTTTGTTACTCTTAAAGCAGCCAAAAGCTAGCTTTGTCGCAATAAGATGAACTTTTGATTTTGCTCACTTACACCTATAAAACTATAGCCTTGAATTTATCAATGCTTTGATGAGAAATGTTACATGACACCGTGCTGGGTGCATAAAATCACCAGCTGCCGTGACATGTCAACTTGTCCATCTTGTTCTGAAGCAATAGCCCAGAAATTGTGTTTTGTGTTAGGTCAAGAACATGTTGAGACCTACATCGTAACCGTAAGTTGGATGAATCACAAATTGACACACGGCGGGGTTATAGCTGCTTTAACAGTCCATGTTTGATCACACATAGTAGACCTCCTTGTTGTTTAATTTCCAGTTGCAATGTACTGCACTATGACAGGGTAAGTGTGATATTGAAATGGAAAACATTAGTGGAATAGTTCTCCCGACAATGTCAGGCAACACTTTTTCCTTTGGAACCAATCCATTGGAATTCCTCACATCAATTAAATTTCTGAAACAATTTTCTTCAGGAGTGTAGCATGTAGTGCATATTATTAAATGGGGATTTATGTTTTTACATAGGGGTCGCTGTCTCGTGTCCAAACCTAGCCAAATTCTCACCAGTCTCTCAGTGTGTATGTCAAAGTACTGACTTCGTAGATTCATTAGAGACAATGGCGTTTCTTAATTAGAAAGATAAAGACATGAAACAGGCAACTTTATCATTGAATCCATGGAAAGATGTACAGATTTCACGAGACAGCTTGACATTGCCTATCTAATTAAAATGCCGTTGGAAATTTGCCAGACAGTTCTCTCGAGTACGCGTTGGTCAGCTGAAAGCAGCTTTCGAGAGACGAGAATTTACCAGCTTAACCATGATGACTCGTCGACAGCCTTCTATCAGCTGATGTTTTCCCATAATTAGTTGGACAATCAATGCGAGACTTTCACAGCTACATGGCGAACGCGATATTTTGTAATTCTTTATTTTGCTAAGATTATATAGAAGAAATGGCTTTCAACTCAGCTGAGTCGATTAACCCCACAATTCATTTAGCAATGAACGATAAAACAATTGCCAGCACAGAATTCTAGCACTGACGCACAGTAATTATGGCAACCAAGGCTCTATGGTTTGGCCCCGACACTGAAAAATACATGCAAACAACCTTTGGCCATTCTCAAGAAGGTAATCGTGTAAATAAAATTAATCATCCAAAATACATTATCCTTTCACGCGATTGTCAACAATGTTATTGTCACTTTTACAGTCGTGCCTGTCAGTGGCTCTCTAGGTCGATCACTGGCGAAGCAGTTTTGCGGTTTAACCAGCAGGCTTATTACATTTCAAGAACAATTTCAAACAATTTCATAATTTTGTTCATAGAAACAACGAGATTTTTCATTTTTAACATGTTTCGATGTTTCAAACACCATCATCAGGACAAGCAACCAAGACCTTAGAACTAACAACCTTGATCCACACAGTGTACAGAAGAGCTACGCTGTATCAGCACGCATCATCGCAACAAAACATCAAAGGCAATCCGTAAGACCAGCGACAGCCGGATATAGAAAATGAATCAACCGCGTGTTTGTACATAAACAAAACATTGACTAAAGAAAATGACTGCAGACGACACCGCAAAAAGGCGATTGCCCTCAGAAAACAGATATTGATGACGAATTTCAGAACACCAGATGCCCTGAATTCGCAACCATTAACATCTCTTGGTCTACGACAGCGCTACTCCTGCAGACTGCAAGCACGCCACGGAATAAGATTAATTTGGGGTTTTGAAATCATCGTTCGTTTCTGAGGTTAGCGCCTAAGCCTCGTCCCGATCCCCAACGCCCAGTCAGCTTTGTGTTGGTCGGGAATATGATCAAGTTTGTGACTCCTTTGACTTCTTTATTTGTAAAAGGCACGTGAGCTCACTATCCTGATAAGTGTTGCAATATTATCGCATTTAAAATGGCTGCTGGGAGCCGTATATAAAACATCGTTCGTTTGTTTACTTTGTTATTATTCTGTCTATAATGAATTATTCCAAGCACCCTATAAACAGTATAATAGCAAGACAAGAGTACGGTCTGTTGGGAAAGGTTTGCATCAGTGCTGCACGTTGACTTTGAACTATCACCAGCGCAGTATACACATAAAATGAGCTTATCCAGGTGTTATCGTTATCAGTGGCTGATTTAGGGGGGCAAGGGGTCATGGCCCTCCAAAAATTTTCCCAGATTCCATTTGGCAGTTCGGGGGTGCGAATAACTGACGGGCAAAATCCTGGGTAATACTCTCCCTCTCCCCAACTCTAAATTCTGGATCCACAACTGGTTACATGTTGGATAACGAGTGACTATTTTGTGCCTATTCATGAAGGTCTTCCTTCGTTGCTAAGTTACTCTACGCCATTACGCCTTTTTAACTACCAATCACGAACCACAATAAATCTGATACTTCTAGTCTGCTAGTGCCGGGCAAGGACATTTTACCGCCAACAGAGAGAGTTTTGTCTCTGAGACGATTGCACCGGCGCCACTTCTGTCACGGCGTCCGTTTTATTATTTAATGTGGACGTGGTTGGCAGGTATTACTAACTAATCGAAATAAGACTAGGTCCCTAAATTTGATGAGTTTCTTTTTCGTCCTCACCCCCTTCAATCCTTCGCCCAAAACAGCGAGAGAAGTGCAACAGGAGGCACGACGGAAATAACGGCACTTCACTTTCATCGCTCACGTGAACAGTAGGTAGGAATCTATCTACATGTATAACTGAAACAGTTTGGCTATTCTTAGAAGTGCGTTTAACAGAATAATACATACGCGTTTGGCAATGGTACCTCATCTCAACGCTTAAACAAAAAATGCAGGAAGTTAATCAAAACACAGTGGGTAATTTGAAAAAAAGCATTGCCAGTTTGTTTTGACATGTCAAGAGTTTCTAGAGATAGCGAATTAATGTGCTTTGCACCACAGTATTTTAGAAAACACGGCTAACCTTTGTTTTCAATCAACGGAAATACTTAGAAACTCGACTTATTTAATTTATGTTTTTTGTACGTTACTGTCACGAGCAGGTCGTCAGATTGGTGTAGATATACGCCCGCCCTGTGCATCGCAATCCATAAATATAAAGAACACACAGCGTTCAAATACGTCTACGGTAGTCAGATCAATTTTAAAATCATCATCAGTTTTGTTGCCCCCTCCTCATTATGAGCACATCAAATTCCATCGAAGAAACAAACACAATTTATCACTAAGAGGCAACACAGTGCTTTCACATAAGTACAAAAACCAAAACCACCCGTGCACGCTCCTCAAAACATATTCATATGTCACATGTCTTGAAGAATCGTCAAATAATTGCACAGGTATTGAGGCATAGCCATAGAAAATACGAAGTGCCAAAAGTGAGCACCCAGATAGTCAGATCTGCCTAAAAAGCAACAATACTTAAACAAAAGCAACAGCACTCGTGCCCTCTCTTCATGTGGACCCAGCCAAGAACTTGGCAGGAACTTAGTAGGAACTTGGCAGACATAAAAATGCGCTCATTTATGGTGTGTCCCAGTAATTAGAACTGTCCGAGAATCAGTTACAACATGAACATACATTGCAATAGTACCGTCAAAGCACTTGAACGATAACTTGTAAACCCCAAAGGAAGCTTGAATGGCCACTAGGGGACGTTACAGAGAATCTGTTCGAAAATTACTGTCAGCGTACTCCGAACACGTCCTTCAGACTTCGTGATGATCCTACAAGTGGTCTGCGGAACAGGGATGATGACGACAAAAAGGCACGAATTTCATTTTAAATTGGCCACTAGGACGAGGCGCATAATAGAATCCATCTAAAACTGTCATCTTACCTTGTCTTACATAGAAAGAAGTTTTTAAATATTACGAAAGCCTACCACTCAACTTCGTAGATGTTGAGGCATTTGAAAAGAAAACCTAGCCACTGAGGTAAACCAGAGTCACTGAACTCGTCCCGAAACCAGCAGCCCTCGAACTCTCCTCGACAGTAACATACATGTTGTACCGTATGAACTAAACTTTATGAAGCTCCTTCAATGAAGCTGGTTACGAAAAAACAAAACTGCCACTTGGGGCACCAAGTCGGCCGGACCCACCCGAAAATCAGCATGGGTCGTGACATTTCCAATATAAAAACATCAGCAAATTTCATAAGGAGCAATTCGGCCGATAGAGACCGACGACAAAAACAGACTAGAGTATAAAAAATGGCCACTAGGGAAGGCAGATTATGTCATATCCTTCCAAAATCAGGAAGGTTTCGTCGTTACTGCAATAGGAACATATTTGACGACTTCAAATATTACGTTCGTCAGGAACTCAGTACACGCTAATCCAAACACGAAAAATTAAAACTGACATTAGAATATTAACGACTTAGAACCAATGTAAAATTAAAATGGTGAATAACTTACCATACGTAACCATACGTTTGTCTTCATAATTTGGTTTCTCTCATCCTGAAATGTAAATTAAATTATTTAGATTTTCAGCAAGTAGCTATCAAGTTTATACTTAATATGCAACGTCTGATTGGTGACTGGCAGAGAGAAATTCAATTCTAAATTGCCTACTGTTTTGCACCCGTTCACATTTGTGGCCGTTATTAAGTTCTGCTTTTTTAAATTACGGAATTGCGTTTTATTTGACTTCCATGGATGAAGGCAGTTCACATGCGGTTACAAGTTCACGTGAAAACCTATCTAAAATACACGTGTTGGAATATATAGTTACCGTACTTACATGTAGATGTAAAAATTCATAAATAAAAACCCATCTTGTGATATATAGTTACATGAACGTCTAATTCCAACATTTGAACAAGGATCGATTAAGCACTGTATATTGGTTCGATGACCCGTGTTTAGTAGCTGGAAATACACATGAACAGTCTGTGTTTGTTGTTATGTAACGTCAGGTGATTAATTGATTGCACAAGTAACGGTATCGACGAGAATTAACGGATATAGCCTGTCCTCACTCAGATTCACGTCCTTCCTTTAACAGGTAAAAGCCAAATAACAGTCATTGGACTAAGGTTTGTAACGCGCAACCGGGAAGATGAAAGCTTGCACACATTTTGTGTGTTGCAGTTACAGCGTAAGAAGATAATGGGGGACGCAGTCATCGATTCGTATTCTTTCATGCATGTTCCCATTTCGCCATGAATTGACTCAAATGCTCAGCAAATGCGCATTTTGATGAGTACAAATGCTGCGTTTGATTGACTTGGCCGGTTGCGCTGGGTGAGCCGGTTACAATATCTGGGGTCTGTTT
This sequence comes from Phoronis australis, assembly GCA_002633005.1. Classification (NCBI taxonomy): domain Eukaryota; kingdom Metazoa; phylum Phoronida; family Phoronidae; genus Phoronis; species Phoronis australis. The sequence continues at coordinate 602,917 of NMRA01000139.1, read as the reverse complement.
CATGAAAACTGACTATACGTGTACTTTAATCAGAAAATTGATCTTACGCTCCACACAACTATTTCTGAAAAATAATTAAATCTCCCTTAAGCAAAATTCTCTGAAAATATTCCCATTACATCTAGTTTCTGAGATAATTTATATAAATTCAGTCTATATTGTGATTTGTTAATGATTACATGGTTAAACCTTTATTCAGCAATTCTAAATTAGGAACGCCAGACCAAATCTCTGACTTAAAACTTTCATAAGTCACTTTTCTTGAAATTGACTCCTGATTGGTTTGTAATCCGGAAGTCGCCATCCATCGTGAACCATTCAGATGTTTTAAGGAGCGCAGAAGGCAATCACGTGCAGTCAAAGTTTCGTGCGCTAAGAAAACTCCAATGTCCAATGAACGTTTTGACTGTGAGATGCACATGCTTGGTTAGAATTGAGAGCAGTTCATCATATTCACACAATTTTGTTGCAATAGTGCAGGGCACTTCAAACCAGGCACGTTGTTCAACAGTACCAATGCAACACGTTAAAAACGCCATTCTTGTAATACAGCCTATAATTTTTATGAAACCGGGCCTATATGTAGACCATAGAGATCTTCGTTCACCGAAGGATGCTTTTAACGATGACGCAATACGTTCATTAGAATTCATTTCTCTCGTAATCTCGTGGGCACGAGATTTTACCGTTTGCTATGGGCAACCCCAGGTCAGTGCTGACCTTGTATTCTTTTTGGGCATCAGAACAATTTCCTTCTAACAGTACTGGTCAATGTCTAGCCTTCGGTTGGGTAGTAAATACCGACGTAAATGTTGCATGTGAGCAAGCAGTGTTAAAATACTTAAAGCGCAATAACTCGACGCTATATGTCAAAATAACTCAGTTCAGATCATGTACTATAATAACAACAGTCTCTCCGTATTCGTCACTCAAATAGAAATGATTTCTAGGCGTGGGAACAACTGCCAGGCCAGTGGAAGGCAATTTCATTGTAACCAACTTCAATTCAAACAAAGTACAAGAAGACTTTGGAAGAACAAATATGCCTGTAAAGAAAGGTGTTTTTAGCACCATGCTAAATATACATTTGGTGAAAGTTTGAGTTGTGGAGGTATCACGCGATTTTCTGACTCGCTCTAACTTTCTGCATAGAATGGTTAATTAATAAGAATTAGAAACTTCAGTGATATTGAGTAGGCCTAGACAGTAGACATCCGTCGCTGCAGGTGATACGCTTAAGTTCTTTTTCACAGTGACACCCACAATTTGGAGACTTACACAATGGATTATTTTACTAATTAATACTCCAATTGATTACTCTGGATCTAGGGGCCAGTTTGTTTAGGCGTCAGTTGGACTCCATCAGATCCAAATATCTATCGTCAGTCATGTTGCTAACACTGGCGACAATCAATAGTCGTGTTTGCAAAGGGCTTGACCTAAGCATTGCGGTCATGCGGTCTAAACAAGTCAGATATGACAGCACGACGGCTGTGTCTAAATTTGAATTATACCCTTCATCAACATTCTACGTTTATTGCACCTATTGCTTTGAATAAGATTAAAAGCACGTGTCGCCCCCTAAAACTATACTACGGTGACCTATAGTGTCCAGACTGAGAAGAAGCCGTTGACATCATTCCTAGACAAAGAATTAGGCAATCCAGAACTAATTACCCAAGCCAAATGTTATAGGCAAACACACGTGTTGGTATGCTCAAAATAGTTTTACATTTCTCCTGAATTTGCATAATTTTGCTGAAATCACGATAGTTGTGGTCGGGTAAAGTCAAACATTTAAAAAGTTCACAAGTTGTCAGATTCGTTTCGGTCGTTTACAAACTCCGGCCGTTGCATGTAGCGCTGAGCTGAATGAAGCAACGCATGTTAAAGGAACAGGCAACCCTTTTTGTCATTTTTAGTACAAATACGGTTCGTTTATTATCCCAGGCAAATTTTTCGGTTAATAACGGCTTCCTGTAATTTTATTAATTAGTCGTGCCTTACTTCGGAAGTGACGTTTAAACAGTACACACCATGGATTTTTGCACATTTTGAATTACCGGTGGCCACATACTAAATGCATGACGTAAAATTTAGCTAAACCCATGTTTATTTTGTGTAATAAGCTCGAAATTTTGATTTTTCTTTTAATTTTGCCAATTTTCACATTTCCCGTCATGTGACGTCATGGGTTGAAGACAAGAGATCAGTGACTGGCATTGAACAATGGCGGAGAGCAGGGAATTTGAAAGCGACGACGATTATGAGCAAGAATTGAACGAATACTATGAAGAAACGTACGGGAATGGTGGCCAGGATGACGAAATGGGGTTGCACGAAAGCGAGAACAAGTTTAATGTGCTTCCGGCTGCGTACTTTTTCTACTTTGAGCCTTACGAACGGGATCCTCCCGCGAGTGAACCGGCCTCGGGCTCGGCGAGTCAACCCAGTCATCCAACAGACGATCCTGAACTAAGAGCTGATGTTTATGAATGATAAATATTGTCCTTTATTGAACCAGGCCTTCATCGTAACGTCTCCTGTGACTGGAGTCGAAACACGAGTCCTCAAAGTGGGCAGAACACAGAGTGGCCCCGGACCGAATCGCTTGTTCCACGATGACGTCCCACACTTTCGTTCGGCGCACGAAGCGATGCCACTTCTGCGCAACTTTGGTGTCCTTCGGAACACCGAGACGTTCTCAGCCTGCAGTCTCCGGAAACACATTTTTTGATCCCTCTACGAACCTTCTCGACGCTAAATTTACTTTGCTTTCTCTTCACTCTATACACTTTGTCTCTGATCCGAACAGTATGGTGAACGACTTGGGTTCAACCCATGACGTTGTACATAATTATTATTTTTTCAATTTTTGCGTGTTTCTTTATGAGCTGCGCACTAAAGGCACTGAAATCAAGTAAGATATAATAATGAAATTTATTTTGAGGTTCTAGAGTCATGTTGTGTACACTTTAAGGGGTTAAGAATTTCCAAACATTTTGTTTTCATATAGTCTGACTGTGTGACATGTCGAGTCAGCCATTGTTTTACCTCGGTTGTGATAAGTTCGGTTGTCGTGTGTGTTTGTTTACGAGTCAGTAAACATGCTGCACTGTTGCTGCGTTATCGTCATTTTGGGTATGCCATTACACCGCTTTCCGAAAGTTGACACGCTCCGCCGTACTTGGTCCATTCGTGTGAAGAACGCAGCGTTACCGTCCACGCAATGCACAAAGCAGTGGAGAATAACCGAGTGCATGGCAAGCATTTTCTGCCGTTGGATTACGCGGAATTGATGAAGGTTCCTGCAAAACAGCACCTTAAGGAGGATGCCATACTGTCGCTGTTTATTCCCGGTAGTGTCCCGTCGCCACGCTCGAGAAGTACATTTTTGAAGCGAGTAGCCTCGCGAGCTGTGGCCTCTACAGTGACTGGAGGCGCTTCATCTACCGCCACCAGTGCCCCTGAACGCACACCAGAGCGTGCAATTCCGGGAACTACCAGTGATTCGCCCTGTGCTGGTGTTGTCTCCAGCCCAGAGTCTGTAAGCAGCCCTGCAGCAATATTGAGTAGAGGGAGGGAATACAGGCCAAGTTCGACACCCAGTGGGGAGACAGGTCGTCGTCCAGTGGTCAGGCCGGTGAGCCAAACTTTGATAAGCTTATTGTGGACTTAATTAAAGTATTGGAGCTATTACCAGGTGTTTGACGACGGAGTAACACGGCTGTGTCTAAGCGGTTTGGGTGCTCAGGTCACCATCCAGTGGGAACAGCACAGGCATTCCACTGAGGTCGGCATAAGTGGTGACGACAATTTTAGGAGACCAGCACAAAAACAACAGTAGAACAGATCCTCACAGTAACTGGAACGCACTAGAAACGAAAAGGCGGGAAATCCTTAACCCCCTAAACGTCACTTCCGGAGTAGTGCAAGACTAATTAATAAAATTACGGGGAGTCGTAAATAACTGTAGCATATGTCTGGGATAATAAACAAACCGTATTTTTACTAAAAATGACAAGCAAAAAGGTTGCCTTCCTCTTTAAGACATGACGACATAATTTGAACCGACCCATCTCTCGTTGGAGAGTGCATCACAGCACGAGCAGTAAGAAGTCAGAAGGCCTGGCGTTTCTTTTGAAAAGTGACTTAATACTTACGTCAAAAATGCTTCTAAGTTCCACTCAAGCATGCATTTAAAGGGGTTTAATCACCTTCAGTAAAAGTACAAAACCTATGAGAATATACAGACTAGCAGTAACTGAGGTGATTTATTGAAATCATTTCTAGGCTATTAACAATATGGATAAACCTTTATACAGTGATTGTGAAGACAAAACCTCAGACTTAGATGTCAAGTCATTTTCATGATATAAACCCCAGGATACACTGACCATGAAACAATATTTTGCAGCGAAACATTTAATATGGGCTTGCTGGTCAACTCCACTATTGACCGAAATACCACAGATCGCCGAGACCTGCTTCCAAGTGATGACGAAAAAACGTAGTCTGGTATTTTCATTGGATATCAAAGATTACACGAAAATTGTCTCTAAAGTTGACACTTTGCCTTCCGAATTATTGTCGCATCTATTCTTCAGCTTACTTCGAACTCTACAACTCTCAAACACGTGCTTCCTTGTATACAGTATACTTCATGCAGGCAATATCACTAAAATCAATAGTGCAATTCCGCGCTTAACACCGACAACTGAACCGGCGATATTTTTTTTCCTGAGGCACGAAGCAAAGATACAGAAGAGCGACATCTCGATCGAGGTTTGACGTTTGTGATTGTTTGATCGAGGCGGCTTTTTCCTTTTTCTCGAAATAGCTTGGTTAAAAGGCTGCTGGTCCCGGTTTAAGCATATCCACAGATGTGAATACAACAACAATCCTTGATTGATATTCGACAACAATCAAACTTTAAAATCGACAAGCGTTACTAACACTTTTGGCAACTGAGTTGGCCACTTCGGTGAAAGAGCTTCATATCTAAGGAAACAATCTATTTTTAGTACATTGGCGAAGTGATTTCAATGAGTATTATCTTATGTGCCTCAAAGAGGTACAACATGTGAAATCGCCAGGCTTAAATGCCCTTTAAAAGAACATCACACCAGAAAGCTATCATTGCTTATACAACAAATCTTGCAATACGAAAGGGCGTGTACGTTTCAATCATGAAACCAATAGTTACTTTTCCTTTACGAGCTAAAGTGGTGGTTAGTTCCTACAGTAAATCCTATGAAATCTACACGCACGATTTCAAATTACTTTTGACAACAGCAGTGTGGTAAAATTACGTTTGAAGCACATTTGAAGGCACCTGCTATCGACTAGTTTGTCTTATTAAGCACCACGAGTTAATGGTTTACAAATACAATTTGATGCACCTTTTAAAAGCTCCGTGTATTACTTAAGTGGGACGAATGCATGTTTTAATGGAACTATTTCAGCTCTAGTGCAAAAACAATGCGACTTACCAAGCTGATTAGCACCACGAGGGCGAGTCCAAAATCCACTTTGATTGTCTCGTTGAGGTTCCTCACTGGCCTGATCAGGGGATTGTATCCTTGAGACGTAAAGAGGTATTCGAGTAGGCGTCTTTCGTCATCGCTACCCAGTCCTGAAGCGGAGAGAACACAGAGGCATAAGCCAAGACAAAGCGACAGATACCCCATCCCAGTCCCCATCGTTATAGGCCTCCTTTCGTCCTCGATAACATAATCGATGGATGGTAAAATACATTATTCGGACTGTGTTCCAGCGTAAAACATGTGATCCATTCTCAGATGTTGATAAACCCAGAAATGTTAATAGGGATTATGCGCGAACTAGCAACATATGGTCAGCGAGCTCAGCCATGTTTGATTGCTTTTCTTCTATATCACTCCGCGTAATTCACGCAGTGTCCTCAATCTGTCGTGAATAATTCTCCAAAGTCATCTAGTCTTCGCTCGATTTTATCGTTGGAGGATTTACTCAAACGCGATTTTCGAGCTCTAAAACTCCATAAAGCGAATCTAGAAGCGGTGAAGACCTTGCTATCTTCAGTAGTTAGTATCTCAATATGACTTTGCCCCGCCAAATATCCTTAACATTCGAAAACGTCATGGAATCGATCTTCTCGATCAATGATCATGGCGTTCGACCACAACATGTCTAAGATGCACCATTGTCTACTAAATGGGTTATGAAATCAATTATTCAAATAGCTGCTGAAAACATTTTGTTAGGTGGCCTAGCTATTGCAGAGGGTGGTTTCTTGTTAAGTCGTAAGACAAGACTGTGCACCTTTGACAAGACGGTGGCCAAAATGATTACGTCATAATGCGTTAGTTTAGGTTATAATTAAAGTTTAACAGAAATGACGAGGACTTAATGGTCCAGCCAGGTGTGCACGGTGAGTGAAATGGATAGCTGGCACTTTTCCAAATAAATAGAACATGACAATTAATCAATTACAATTCGATGTGATGACGATCTGCACTGGATAAACGTATAGCTGTGCGTGACGCAGAAATAACGCGACTGGGGGAGGAGTCGCTAAGCCAAAGATAACCAAGACCGTTCAAGTTCAGAGCAAAAAATGTCATCTACTTATTGTTAAATGTCACTCGTCTCTAAAAAACCGAGAATGTAATATCACGTGACGGTAAACTGCCATGTTAACTATGTTGTAGTTAAAACATCGAGGATTTTTAATGTTGTAACTTTATCATAAAAAATGCTCTTTTTGATAAGCTCATTTGGGTGCGAGGGTGCCTCTTTGAACTGAAGCATTTCTCTTGTCGGAGATCAATGTGTTGCAGTAATAGGTTGTTTGTATTCACAATGGGCGTCCCGAAAACCACTAGGTGGTGCTCGTGTGAAATGAACACTACCCCTATTCAACAAAAGCCTCCTTGCTTGATGGTGAACTTTTTGAATCTCAATCTATTCAGATATTAAAAAGACGGACCTTTCTTCAGTAGCACCGACATTTGAAAAGCATTAAAGAAAACTCATCGTTGTCCGCCGTCACAGTCATGGCGATCCACAAAATACACATACATGCTGACGTTTTTGTGTACTCTACGAGGTTGTATGCACATGATTGAGCATGCGTACGAATAGACTTCCGCACACCAATGACGAAAGTTAACACTGGACACATGCAGCCGATTTCATAAAGGTGGTTTTAAAGTTAAGCCCGGTTTAAAGTGGACTTAGACCAGGTTTAAAGACAATCCTCATTTCATAAAGGTGGTTTAACTTTTAGACCAGTGGATTAGTAAAACCTGGTTTAGGCCTAACTCCAGTTTAAACCTGGTCGAAGACTCTTTTCATTTCACCACCGTGATCTAAGTTTCTTAAGCATGCACTAAGACCTTAAACCAGGTTTAACTTTAGATCTTGTCAGACCCAGCTTTAACACTGTTGAACTTAGGTGGCTTACTTGCGCGATATACATGTGCTCAACAGTGCAGCTGAAAGACGTCGTGGCGTGTGTCGCCGACGCAAACTTTAATTTTACGACAACACAGTCCTCAAAAACTGACTCCGAAAGACATAACAGACAATAACAGAGAATCATAATCTTGTTCCCTATGACATCGATTTTTCTGTAATCAGTTCTGCGAGGAAACCTTTTTCTTTATGAGAAAAGTTTTCCGTACTTTTTCTACTCATTTTGTTGATATCAAAGACACCAGAAAATGTACGTCTGCACTGGTTCTACCAACTGTACGCTGTCATTGAAACCCATGTGATCACGGTTCCAATGAAGCACTCCAAGCGTTTCTTTTTTAACGTCAATCAATCCAGCTCGACGCAGAAGGGTGCTTTGAATAATTTCAACCTGGGTTGCTGTAGAAAATCCAGGCTTTCAGACTTTTAAGCCAGGTTGGTGAAATCATGTTACGCCTAAAATTACATTGTAAACCAGGTTAGGACGACCAGGTTTACGTGTTTAACCTGGTTTTGTTAAAACATCTTTATGAAATCGGATGATGACGTCTGTTGCCTCTTTAAGTAGACGGATCTCGGAAATTGATATATCCCTGCAGTATCCAACATTTTTTTAACATTTTTAATGTGTGAAAATCCAGTTTAGGTACCCCAGGTCCTCGTCACGAGTTAGAGGACAGAATCACAACCCCTCTTATTTTGTAGCTTCGTGAATAACTCCCTCAGAGCACTTGGCCGTTTTCATAATCCCTTGGAGACAAAACGGTTTTGGAGGATTGCAAAGGTGCGATGATGAAGGTGGTGAGAAATAACGTATGACGGTGGTGGTGGAGGAGTTGGTGGTGATAGAGGTATTCATGAGGCGGTGGTGGGTGTGATGATACTAACGGTTGTGTTGTTGGTGATGGTAGTCGGCGTGACGGCGGCAGCGGCGGCAGTTTTGCTACTAATGTTCGAGGCGATCATAGTGGTCTAAATTTCAATTGGTTATGCATTTCTTTAATGTATTTCATTTTCGTTTTATGATAAAGTGTTGTGAGTACCGGAAACATTTTAAGTCAATAATGTGAATGAGAGATGCAATGGCATCGTAAGTTCCAGTGCTTGGGGTTAATATACTGGAAATGTGTTTGGCGGCGCCGTGCACCCAGCCTTCAATATCGAATCTTTGATGTTGTGGACCTTTTGCTAACAAAAGAGCCGGCGGACTAAAAAATAAAAAAACGAAAAAGGACTGTGAATTGCGCGTTTGCGCTTATTTAGTGGGCTTAGTCCCATTTTCTCGGACTTTTTGTCTTTCGGGGGAGGACCTTTTTGCCCACTTCACCAAATGGGGGCTCGTTCAAAGCCCCCGAGCCCCCACCCCCCTGGGAGCGCGCATGAGTGTAATACACATAACTATTAAAAAAATAATAATAGATTCAAAATTTCCTCGTCAAATTTAAAACGTCTTCACCATTGAGTTTGGCAGTCGGTCACCTCTGGTACTGCCTTTCAAAGAGTCTATTGTCTTTTGTCGTTTGACTAAAATCAGTCTTCAGATTATTATCGTGTTTCATGAAACCAGGCTAGGACTAAAAGTCAGAAAGTCTGTCTACAAACCGTAGACATCCGTAGCCTGCTCGGTAGGAGACTAAAGCCTAAGCCAGGAGGCAAAAAATCAATTTTTGGTTATAGATTCTTTGAGAAATATAGCCCAGGTCATGATCGAGGACCTGCGTCTGGGTTGAAGGTTCAACGACTCGACTCCTTCTTCCCTAACGATGGCGCTTCCACCAGTACGATTTGAACTTCTCTGGTTTTTTTCTAAAGCATTGGCACTTGGTGGTGATCGTATCCGGCAATAAGAGAAATTGTCAGTAGATATGATAATGATCGTTTGGAGTATCATCGCAGAGTAATAACTGTTCGTCATGGCGCTCTATAATCGACAATAACGCCACCTCTAGTCGTGAGTTCAATTTAACGAAATATCGTACACATGACTTTTCGCATGAAATCACCCAAGCACTCAATCGTCAATAATATGTATCACCAATCGATATGCGCAGAATCACCAATTTAATGGACATGAGAAAGTACGTTCAAACAACGGATCACAAAAAAATAAATCGTTATCAATGTTACATCCCATTCGTGTTTGGCTACTTTATAAGCACCAACACGGTCAAACAATTCTGTTAAAAATTAAATTCCTCTTCAAAAACTTCATTTTCTTAATATGAAAAGATTCTTACATTGTAATGCACGTAAATCCGTGACTATCCACTTGGTGTTTGATAGAACCGTTGGTTAAACAGCTCTAACGTAATCTCAAGGAGTTTGTTTTAACGAGCCTCAATTCATACAACTGTCACATAATAGATATGGGCAATAGGAGAAATACAAGGCTGTATGAGTACTGCCCAGTTTATATTCAGTGTATTGGAACTGCATTTAACAACAGTTTGACAGTATAAGCGATTTACATTAAATAATAGAACATCTACGAAATAATAGACAAAGGTTAGAGTTTATCGAACGTAAAGCCACCAATACTAGTACACTCATCGCCGGTGTTACATCTCACGCATCCAATAAATAACGTTGGGTAACAGACAAATGGAATTACGAGAACTGTCCTTACGTAACACGTAAATACAGTTGCATAGGATTTCAGTGACGATTTAGTCTAATTTTGAGCGCGCGACTTATGCCTGCAAATGGTAATAGAATTTCGGTGGCATAATTATCGAGGTTTGTTGCATTACCTGTACATCGTGTTCATGTGCCCATCGGCTGTTGCAAGTGTTTGTATGGATTATTACTAATTGAAACTAGAACACTACGTGAGCAAATATTCACAGACCGATTAAGTACTGCGATTTTCCTCTTTTTTGGCGCACATTGTAGTGTTTTTGCTGTTACGTTCATTTGCAGACTAGTAATACGTGGCGTATCGTGACGTGGTAATTTGCGCGCTGATGGACGGTCGTCGTGCTGTCGTGTGTATCATGGTGCTGACATACGTGTAGTCTGTCACACCCACTGTAGATTTCGTTCGCTTTATTGAACACGCATACTCGTATTTTTATCAAATTCTACATAGGGAGCCCCGAAGTTCTTACAAGGTTGATTTAGTTTCAAAAAAACTTGCAGATGCCTCGCTTATAATGGTGCAAGCCATGTTCAGACTTTGTCATTGTTAGAAAAACACCGACAGATATAGATATAAAACGTGATTGCTTATTTTGAGCTGTCTATCCTTAACTCGTGTAACATGTTCGTCTTGTTTGTATTCACAAGACGGTGGGTTCTAGCAAAATTCATTAACTGAGGATATCCTCGTTGAATAAACACACAGCGAAATACCACCGGAAAAACACACGGTAAGACGAAAAAACAGAAACCATAGACCGCGATACCAGAGGCTGGCAGACATAGGCAGTTGAAAGTAATTTCAGACTATTTCACAAGATGGTACATACAGAGCCTCAATAAACCATGTTTTGGTCTCGAAATTTTACTGGTGTATTTCAATTTGCTCATCTAATGCTAATGGTTTCAAAATCATTGGTGATTGATCTATTGTTAAACCTCCCAAAATCCCAATTTTAGTCACATCCAAAACAAAATGGTGCCTGTGCCTCCAGTCATATTGAATTTAAGTCACGAAAATCCGGGAGTCCCGAGTGTAAACATCGATAATTTTCAGCGAGCGTTAAAGTTTTGCCAGTTCCCAACGCAAACGTCCCCAACCAACACTCGCTTATAGTGTGCAAAACTGGAAATACGAACCGAGAACTTACAAAATAAAGAAAATATTTATATGAATGACCTGCGGTACACTTCAGTATTAACCTGAATGTTATTTGTTGAAGCCGCATTCCCAAACAGATCAGTGGTCCGACTGTGCACAAAATGCCATTGAATAATAAAAACCCGTGTTTATTTTACACGCGAGTTTTTTGTTTGACATCAACATACTGTGAACAGCATGCGAGTTACTAAGCGGTGCAGAAGTTATTTGTAATGAAGCAGCGCATTCCTGCCCTTGACAGAAGAACACAATGTGTAGGACGTGCTTCGTCCGCCTAATATCAGCTAAACTCGACATCGCGTGTCGGAAATTACTGGCCCTATAAAATTGTTATTACTGCGACATCGCATATTCTTAAGTACGGAGGTAAAATGAGGAATCGCGAGTCGTTGATGGAATCAGTGGCTGAGCGTCCAGAGTATTAAGCGAGCAATTTGCATACACGCCTTCTTACATGTAGATTCGTCTGATGGCGACCACGCAAGAAAATGTAGTAATGGTATTAAGCCGATTACACATGGTGAACTTGATTGAAAATGTGTGCATTCCTGTGTGTAGTCTTTTGCAAACGCCAGAGATCAAAACAGCAAATAAAGTTTTATCTTCCATCATCATATAATCTCGGTGAATCAAATGACCCAGGACGAACAGTATAAAAACGTGGAAGATAGGTGAGCAATTTTGAATCACGGATCTGTGCACGCGTTCTCCGCCGCTGAGCCGAGTATGGTGTTTTCACTGTAGTAATCACGGGGAAGAGACGTACGAAGACATTTGAGTTGAAAAATCGTCTATAATTTGTTTGCTCAATAAATCGAAGCAATCTATGATGTAGTAAGACAGGTTAAAGCCCTTTGGAGCTAGGGGCCACGTATGTGCGAGCAAGTGCTCGCTTGGAAGTATGCTCTATGATCGATCATCCCTAATTTGATTGCCACTAAGCTTGTTAATATCGAGTTGTGAGCCTCGTAACAGCAGTGGCTCCACGTTCACGTTATTTGACTGAGTACTATCCTTTTGACATTCAAAATGTTTAGAAGAAAGATTCCAAGCGACCTGAGGTGTTTGAGTGCCAGAAAAGTTCCTTTAAGTAGTTCGCAATTAGTCAAGTGACAGACACACCAATTCAGGTCAATTAAGTAAGAATTCGTCAGTCTAAACAGCTTTGTTTTTGATTTTATTCCTGGCTATTGAAATCACGTACAAAAAATAGACGTCATTGGCTTATCCCTTCGCAAAGCAATTCCCGGCCGAATGACGCCGTTTGCTTCATTAAGGCTAGTAGACGAGTCACGTTGATTGCGTACGGAAAACATTGTTTTTTTTTATTTTTAATGCTTACGGTCAAGTTTCATGTTATTAAATGGATGGAATCGCCTGATGAGTGGTGAGTTGCTCAGTTTACTGACGTCTATCCAAATGTTATGCCAATCTGCTATCCATGATTATACTGCCGAATTGATAGAAAATGCAGTTGTTTTCGCAAATATTAGAACTAAATCGCCAGACTGGGTGAAATGTGATTCGTGTCAAATTTATTTACGCCCAAGGGGTATTAAGTTTTTGATTTTGGAATGCCAACCTCTCCCCGACTATGCCTAGTTGCTCGTCACCCCGTCCTCGCCAATTCTACGGCAGCTACCGCGGAGAAAAATCCACTGAGCGACGAAGACATTAGAGAAATATGATCCGTTTACTATGGAGCGCTTCCCACTGGTGCACGGTGTTTTTGCACAACAGAACGCCGACCACTTAGGATGTGTCACGCACACAGCAACGGCATGAAGTTAGTACTACACCTCTGCCATCTCATTAAATTACTATTCCATAAATGGATCGAAGTTCTTTGAACGTTTAGTTGACTTGACATAGGAAACATTTACGGACATTACGGTCTAGACAAGTTGTCATTATACAGCGTTTGTTGCCACTGCTATGTGACATTAAACACGTAAAATAACTTCAGGTCAAAATGATTGTCAAACGATTTTTAATGAGGTATGCATACATCAACGTCATATGTATCAACGTGTTTTCATGTGTTACAACAGCAGAGACTCAATAGAGCATTCATTGGAAGCATTGAAAATTAACTCAGAAATTTGAGTCTACTTACCACGTTGCAGACTAGCAAACGATATGACCAGTTCTCCTAAAAACAGCAGTAGCAACGACAAACCTGTACACTCCAAACGACAACGCATGTCTCATGGTTTCACAGTATACGTATTATCAATCTAACATCCATGACTGTTAGAAATCACTAGATCGCGTAAGGCACTCATTCATCGATGATCCAGTCGCGCATGCGCAATTTGCCAACAACAATCACAAAGTCAACTGAATACGCGTATTCATGTCTTTACACGCTACTGAATAAAGCACATAGGAAACGCATTGAAAACTAGCCACAGTAACGTCGATGAATAAGGAACTGTGTTTCTGTCAAAATCGATAACTTTTAGACAAAAAATCACGGGCCTGTGACCCAACAGGTATTGATTTGACGTGCAGATACCTTGATTACGCGAAGCATGGGATTCATAGACTACGAATAGAGCATGCCATCGGTATGTGTGTTTGAAGCGATCAACTTGCCAGTTTGCACACGTTTTTTAACCAATTAGATATTTTACTCTTCTACACAGAGATTCAATGATCACATCTTGTCACTGTGGATAATCAAAAGTGAGTCATCAAGGTAGTGACATGAAAGTAGATAATATCTTAAAGTAACAGTGGATTACCACAAATTTAAATAGATCATTAGGTGTAAGGGAAGCAGCGGCAATAATTTTTTATTTGTTTACCGTTAGATCTGAAAAAATCATTTCTAAAACTCAACATAATTATCCTGCATGGCTACAACTGGATGTGCCCGCACACTAAGTTTTCGCACTACACGTGCACTGCTCACGACCACGTTGTATCCTGTAATATCGATAGACTAATCAAAACATACAATACGATGGCACAACACTGACTAGGGATTAATGGATGTCCACACCGGGCCGACGGAATTACAGACGTGGAATTGTTGTCAGAAGTGTTGCGATACTGATATACCTGTAGGTACATCTTTCGCAGGTTTAAGTATCAAATTCTGCAACAAATTGTGACATTGCATGCATTTGCAAGCAGACGAGTTTCGCCATAAGGAATGTTATGTGCTACAGCAATAGCTACATCACATGATGTCCCAAGGTAATTGCGAGACTGGACCCAGTTCTGGATAACATATCGCCCAGTTTCTCTAGGGTACCCGAGCACGTGCAAATCCCCGGGAATTATACAAGTAAAGACTTTTCTAAATTTATATTGATTCTCGGGAAAAAATGTACAGTGACGAACAATCGTAAGTTGTGGGTACTATCGACGTTCGTGGAAAGTTGCAGACGCTGCACAGAAAAGACAGCTCGATTAACGCGAACAATCCGATACAGATTGAAGGTGATGTCTTCTACATAATGTCATTAACGTGTTAGTTGACCAGGGCAATGTTTTGGTTTGGTACTATCGATTTGTGAGGGTGTTCACTGTGCTGAGCTATTTAATTACCGTTTCCTTGATGATTGTTTGTACTAGAGCAAGACAAGTCAATGCCACCGTGGCGTGATTCTTCTGGTTGCGAAGCACCATCGCGTTACGTAATGTAGATGCTGCTTTGAAATAGTCGTTTTATAACTACTTGATCGCGTCTTGTTGAGCTAAAGAATGATTAAATTTAGGAGAACGCTTACATTTGCAATAATTTCCCAGACAAGAATTCGTTCAAGATTACAGTCTTGATATCACATGTAGCTCAGTACAGACTTTCGCAGAAGTCCTTTGTTACATAGACACTCCGCTCGTATATTTGCCGGGCTGTGGGGGACGAATCTACATCTCCCATTGCGTGAAGGGACAAGAACTGAGATGCTGGTTTGGTAATATTCGAAGCATAATTATGATATTTCGTGAAACAGTCTTGTTGTTCCCGATTGTGGTTTTGACGCGTTCAGCCAGTCGGTCTGTCTTCTTGAACACTACGCTGTGTTTCCTCTGCTTTTTCACTCCCAAGTTGTTCCGGAACCAGCAGATGGCACTCAGTCGCCATATACTATACATTGATCGAGTCCTGCTCTTCATGCAGGTTCTCGTATGCGACTGTGTATATCGTATACGACTAATCGAAAAGTGTAAACAGGTGTAAGATACATGTGCGACATTTTGAATTAAAATGTCGCAGCCTAGGCTTGAGCGAAATCGTAGATCACAATCAAACTGCGTACCACAGAGATTTGAATAGGAGCAGGATCTCTAATGGCCACCTCCCTCTAACAGAAGCCTCTATCCAGGTACGTTGTATGTAATAAACGCCGGGTCCCTGATAAGCCCCCTCTAAAAGACGGAAGGCGGAATTGTGGGGTCGCACGAACTTCTTGTAGGTCTTTTCGTAAGTGCGAGAAACTCGCCTTGTTGAAAATAATATTCTCGGTTAAAATAGGTGTTCATTTGTCCATCCGTTGCTTTTATATAACTACTTTAGTTCACACGGGACCTAGATATGAGCGCACTTTTGCAGGAGTGGTGTACAAAAATTAATTTTGTGTTTCATCATGGAAGCAATTGAAGCGAAACATTACAAGAATTGACATTTAGGTTAATAAGAAATGTTTCTGACGTGTAATTACTGTTACTAAATTAGATACAAAACAAGTAAAGCCAAAGTACGCGCATGTAACCTTATTTCAAGATATTTGCTCGTAGAAAACAGGGGGTTGAAAAGACATCAAAATGCGCCCCGGGTAGTTTAGTTTTGATTACTGTATGAAGATGTAAACTACACAGTTTACTCGATGTCTGCATGTCATATCGCAGACATCCGAAAATAAAAGCTTGGGATTTCTTCTTGAGATTCAGGGAGCGTCTTCATTGACATGATACCGAGAGAGTGTCCCAATGAGCGCCTTTACCGACTGACATGATAGCGAGAGAGTCTCCCATGGCTCCAAGAGATGTGCGACAAAAATCCACAAAATCTACATTTCTTCTAATCTTTTAAAGTCTAGTGTTCCCAAGCAATTCAAATTCCACATACTCCATCAAATTCTGTTTATATTATTCAATTTGGGACGATTTCAACTGACGTCAGCTCTTGATTTCAATCCAGCATTTATCGCCAATTTACAGCCCTTTTTATTTTCGACGTTTTTTGTAATTTCGAACATCGATTTCTCATTAGTGCATGGGTCGAATCGCTTGAAATTGCACTTGACTGTACGAGGGGATTGTGTATTAGATTTCATATCCAGCAATGGATGCAACGTCGAGAAAAAGAAGACTTGTTACGGGATGATTTGTAGGCTGACATCACTTTTGAGTCATTAACCCATGCGAATTGTCAGAAAGAATACATAAACACGATAGCGCATGTACTTATGATTTTTTAGAAATTCATGTTCAAAGCAAAATTAGTTACTTTCAGTGAAAATGGCAGTCGCATGATTGCAAATAATTGTGTGACATCTTAATGCATGCGCTATGATGTTTTAATCATAGAGGTTTCAGAAAATGTATACAGTGATGTGTGGAGAACATACAGTTTAAACGTACTATTTTCGCTTCTTTTTAGTTAAAAATTTCACTAAACGGATATAAAGCAAGTTACTCCAGTCAAAACTTAAGTCAAAATAATGCTCATTCGAAACAACTCCAAGTATTTTCGAATTGAATTTAATATGATTTCTTACTTTAATGTTTTATTAATGGTGGTGCACTACTACCTACAATGGCCGCCGGAGTGAGTGACCGCTGACTCGTGCATTATGGGTACTCGTTCAACTCCCGCCATGCGAAATGAGTTTTCTGCGGAAATCCCAACCAGTTTTTAAAAATCCTTGAGCAATTGATAGTAAAATAACGCAAATACAAATGGGGCTGAAAGTTGCGAAATATTTTGTATTTTAGTGATATCATTCGATTGGCGAAACTGAGACTGTGTTCTTAATTGGGGAATGTGAAGTAAAGGCCATCTTTAAAAGTTAATTATTGAAGCGTGAACAAACTTCACGAACGGCTAAAATTCCCTTGATGGGTAGACACAAATGTGTTTTCTTCGCACGCACAACTGCAGTAAATTCGCTAACAAATGTAAAATTGTGAAAAGTCACTGAATGTTTCTCGTGATTTCACATAGAATCAACATTCTGAACGCCATAGTTAGAAAATCAAGCATGCAAAGTAACAGTATTGACCGCGTTCAGTTGATCGATAGACATGCAACTAGAAGTCTCCGACGATGGGACAAATTTTAGTAAATTATACTCAATTAGATCGACAGTTTACCGAAAAATTGGATTCCCGCTCAGAAATTAAGCGAGAAACGTCTGAGGGTAAAATGACAAGTTTTTCTAGGCTAGTTCAATTGAGGTGTTGCTTCGACCAGCGTTTTTTTTTTTTTTGTTGAAGCTGTTCAGCTTGAATCCCTGATTCGTGCACTTATTCACACTAACATGACAATTAGAAACGTAACGCTAAACAATTGACACTTTCTGAGCAAGCAAGCTAATTTCTCTAATAAATGTGCTCGGATTCAGACTAAATTGAGGGAAAAGGTTAGCCGCATACATTACCCCTAAAAACTGTGTGGGGTATAGGTGATGTCTCCTGTTGCTCGATTATGCACAATGTCAAATTTGCTTGGGAATAAACAGGGCAAAAGCGGCCCTTCCCGTCTCATTGAAACCAGATTCCTCAAAATATACTTTACGACCAAAAAGGAAATTAGTCATATGTACCCGCTGTACCCGGTATACCTTATTAAATCACAAAGTACAACCGAACTGTATGGAAATTCCACATGATCCAATAAGTTGCAATTAACAAACAATGTAGTGTATTTTACCAATATGAGTACCAGCCAGTATCGATACGCTAAATCTAATTTCCTAATTGCTTTGTTATTCCAAACTGATCGTTATGTATGTTCAGTTGCACCTCAATGACTGTTTTAATGATTTAGAAGGAATTTAAGAGTACGTCAACAGTTAAAGTTCTCTAAACCGAGTAAGTCATACATGATACCTCCAATTGAGTTGAGTAATATGCCATGAAACGAGCATTACTATGCATACCAGTACGTTACATGTTGAAATGTGATCCCAACAGCATACAGTCATTCGGAGAAATCAACCATTTGAGGTTGGAGAATGTTGAAAAGTTAACGACCCGTAGGCATGGTTACGTACACCGCTAGGGGATGAACCGGAAACAACCGTGGGCATATCCCATCAAAACTATCTGCCATTAGCTGCCACAATCACACACGCCACATCAACACATACCCGCCGTGTTTCAGTGGCTCCAAACAGAATCACTGGGAGGTGTCGCTGGTTAGTTCGCACAAGCGCACGTGTACCTGGCTCTTTCGGAAACGTCCATTTCCCGGTGTGATTTTGCGTCCACAAAAAACCACAGGAAACCGCTTTCGGGAAATCGTTTTGGGAGTCGTTCGGAAAATTAGCATTATGACGTTTTGGATCCAGTGTGACGCATGTGTAGTCACACCAGGTCCAAACTGCGTCATCAACTGCCTTGCACGTCATCACTAAACAGCCGAATTGCTTTAAAAGTCACGGCTGCACGAAGTAGCGAGTGCTCTTGAACTGAGAACATTCAGCTCAGTGATTTTGGCATCGGAAGCGGTGACTCGTTTCTATCTGACAATCACTTAATTGATAAGAATGGACCTGGCGTTTACCAGCCAGGTTTCATGTCGTCGGTAGTTTAGATACTAAACGATTAGGCAGGTGGCACCTCCGCTGGCGAGTCAGTGTTTAACTTAAAATATTCCAACAGACCTCTTAAGAAATATAATTGAGTAAATAGTAACGTTTTGCCACTTTTTCTATAATTTTTCTATTGCCTGAAATGCAATACGATAACGAAAGAGTCCTCGTGGAGGCTTTTTCGATTCTTATTACCAAAAGAGCCTCGTGGGGGTTTCATGTGGGTGGAGACTCTTTCGGAAATCTCCGGTATCCACGTAGCCTTACAGAGACACTAACGTAATCGTTTGTAGCAGACAAGGGGTATGTTATCTCCTCTTGGCGTTTGCCTACACTGCCGTATCGAGTTGTAGCGTTCGCAATACCGTTCTACGTAATGGTAGAACTTCGGTCATGTTTACTTGAATGTTGAGCAAAAACATGCGAATGTTGATTCCGACAACGTTCATACAAAAATAAGTAGCTGATGAGGTTTCCTACGGATTTCTCAGTCAAGCATTGCCAACCGTAACCTCATGAAAGACCTACCACACAATCGGTGTTCACAGTACGTGGGGTGGTTAGGGGCTAAGCAGGAATGTTGACGCATGACTTTCTTAAACAATCCGCACAAAAATATAATTTGTGTATTGATGGGATGCTGCAGTTGGGAGCTTATATCATATTTTACAAGTTCATGGTCTCAAACTTTTTGAAGCATCCTCGCGACCGTCTGGTTCGTTCTGTTTCTGTAGTCACGAAATGTCGCAAAGTTGACGGCATTCTCTCTTGGTGGAATTTGGCGTCCAAGTGGATACCACATACTCGTTGCTCGTATAAACACGCGGCGTGTCCGCTGTTTCGACGTGGCCATGCGTAAGGCATGCGCAAGCGTGGTTGTGAACTAGTTGGAGCAAACACCCGATTTTTACATTGGGCTCTGTGGGACCAGACAACATAATACACATTTCTCTTTAAATATTAAGTTAATGTCGCAAACAGCTCGTGATATTTTTCGCCTTCGAAATTTTACTGCTGCTGCGTTGTTTGGACAGAGGAACTTTCGCTTTGTTCATCATGGAATTGGCTTTTATGCCTGGATTTTCGGCTGATATTCCTGGTGATCGACGATAGGATCAATCGTGATAAGCTATCTCCTTTTTATTCGCAACGAGGCTAACAAAAATATATATACTGGCCCTGGGGTGGACTTCATGATTTTCCGACACCGTGGGCAATTTCAATGTGCTCAAAAATTGAGGGTACTTGTTGCCAGAAATAAAAGCGAGTGCTTGTCAATCATCATTTTTTCGGGAGTAGCATAATTCAAACCTTCCAACAATCCAAACGAAATCTTTTGACAAAATAGTGATATTAAAAGGTCATACTCTTCTGGCCACTTATATTGGAAACAAACAATTGGTTTGCCTACTCCACCTACTTAAATATTCACAATAGTGGACAAAACCGTGGTGTCGTGCATTTAGGATCATCACGAAATCTAAAAATCACAAAGCCCATACAAAATCGATGGGCAGCAGTGACCCACTGTCGGGCGGAGCACACTGTTCTGGGCAATGTGTATTTTTCCTGGATCAGGTCATTCACGGCTCGTTCTAACTTGACTTTAAACTAGTCAGGCTGCGATTGTTTTAAAGTTGAGGTTATGGTGAAGAAATTAATTTCAAGAACTTAAATAGATATGTACAGTTGAGTATTTCGACCCGGAGGTCATAAGCTGTGCCGTTCAGAGGTGTTTTGAATAAAGCTGCAATTGCAGTACTCTTCAGAATGCTCAGTGTTCTGGAGTATACAACTGAAGTTTACTCGGAACAGAAATCAAATCATTCACGAGCGTGGTGGAAAACGCAACCCACGACACCATCTATTGAGTTTGCGTTTAATCACTCCGAGCATGGTCGATTTGATCAAGTCTCATCTCGCACCGTGGTGGCGCTTCAGCATAGGCAAACAAAGATATCTCATCTGGAACCCGGATAATATATACATCAATTTAATTACCATCAGTTGTGATTGCAGAAAGGTTAGACTAGCCATTTACCGTTAACTACATATCGCCCAATTAGTTTAAGGAAAGGCTAACTCGATTTGACTTAGCATGGATTTAGCTCGAATTGCACATGGCGATATTGAATCGACTTCTTTCAAATTATCTGGCGATATAGCGACCACACATGAATGTGCATGTAACTGAGTAAACTACGTGGTAATAACGTAAATTGTTTAGAAGGAAACTTGTATTTCTGCTGGCATTGATTGATCAGTGGCTTCGAAGCCTTACATGGCCCGGCTCCAGCGACTCAATTTGACGATTGTTACGTTTCTTTACTTAGTCTGACCATCACGTTTACCCCCCCCCGCACCCCCGCACCCCCTGTTGGCTTGGTCTTGGCTATATGAGCTTCTTTAATACTGCAACAACGTTTAAACTCAAAAACAGTAATTCTAATAATACAGTGTGTGTGTACTTCAGCGTCGCACGCCGGCACTCCGTAAATATTTAATGACTGATGATACTTGCAATTACAGAATCTCATCTTGCATTTCAGGTAAACTTCAAAGCATTTCCGTTCATCAATCCATAGCAGCTGAGAGGGGGTTCACTCGTCAGGCAAGATTGCGAAGAATGTATCTTAACGTTTGGAACCGTTGTTGTTTAGCTTGTTCCACGTATAGCAGCAAAAGACAAAACGCATATATTTCCATGGCTGCCACTTTGCTTATACTTTTCGCAAAACTCGTTTGTGAAACTTCTGGAAGATATGATTAAGTATATACAAACATATGTAGCGTTGGCTGCGAGGAATGTGGGGCATGTTCGCAACGTCGCACCTGTTCCAATCGTTTTCGGTAACAGGTCACACTGAAGTTCCACTTTATATACAAGTACACGGGCACAAATTAATTCTATAACGACTGTCTACTTGGTCCTCCAATTCATTGACAGGAAATGCAGTTCTGTTGGCGGAAGAAAAGGCTCGATCAACTAGTTTTGTATTTTTCTTTCCAAAAGAAAATGGGTGAAGAGCCATAATAGTATTCTATCCCCCCCAATGGAGTGTTCTAACTCATTTAAGAAACGAACATGCTCTGACAACAAATACATTCTGTACAAGTGTGAGCAGTCACGAGCACAGTTTAACAAACGTGCACGAATATCATTATGAAAATGAGTGATCAGTTTTACGGCCGAAGAAACGCATTATTGTCGGATAGGATAGATGTCTTGGCGTTACGAGCTTTGACCAGAGTTATAAAACATTTTTTGCGATTCTGTTACAAATCGCTAATTCTTCCAGTTGTCTGCCAGACATCCGCTGAGATCAAGGTCTGTGACTTTGCCAGTTAAATACGCTTAAAATACTCTGTCGCGTGGTCGCTTCCGGAGGTTTAGGCTGACTTCAGAAATTTACTTTTCTCGCCGATAATTTCTTTTCACATAAAGAAATTGACCTTACCAAAACTACAAATATTGATAGCGATGATCATTAAAAAGACAACCAATGCTGCTCTTGGCGCTTGGTGTCTGCAAAGTCTCAAATGAAGACACATATCACTGGGTACAGAAGTAGGTGCCGGATTTACACCGCCACAGCGTTGTTAATACTAACGTTTTTACATTGACAAGTTGTGTGACAACCTATGAGTCAGAAAAGCTCACAATTTTGAAAAAATGGTGCGACAATTTTGGAGTAATTTTGCCTTTGTGAGAGCATATACCTTCTCTGCGTGTTTTAAATCTACATAAATTGGAGACGTAAATCGGTCTTCAGACCAAGAGACCACTTGCGTGTTTACCAACTGATCAGTGGAAGTGCAACAAAGGCGCCATTTTGTTGCATAAATTTATGTGGAAATCGGCATTGGGAAATCGTAAAGATCTCAAGCGAATTCTCACTGTGTAGCAATTGGAGGCCATTGGAATTCGGAAAAAAGTCTTGTTCCTTATCTCGCAGAAGAACCATAGCGATGTTGCAACGAATGTTTAGAGAAATTCCCACAGTCTCGTTTACTGTACCGCCCCCACTTGACCCACTGATGACATCTCTCATGACAAAGCAAACACACTTTCACCTGTATAATTAACATGCAAAACAAATTTACCAATGGTGGTTTGATTCAAAGAAAACATTCGCGTTTTCAAAGTTATGTGTCAACCACAATCAAAACTTTCAATTTTCACCGTCAATTTTTCAGGCAACTCAGTCTCCATACCCGAGTTCTCCTTTGTGAAAAAGAAAACAGCTTTCGACAATGGCAGGGGGAGCGATGAATGTACCGTGTTTGCCTAAACCCCCACCGAGAGAGATAATAGATAATGCAGATTACGGACACCTGTGTAAAACATGACTCTCCGTTTATAATCATGTCTCCTGTTCCTATAGCAAATACTGACTAATGGACGGACAGGTGGTGTGAAATCTCACGCGCTGTCAAAATGTTCACCGACCAAACATACGTGGCGACAATATCAAAGAAAATATTACAACAGTGTTCAAATTATAGCATAGAGCGATTATTGCTAATGTCTAGTTATTATTTATATGCTACAAATGATCGCTTTGATACCTGCATATGGTTACAACAGGTAGCGTGTGAATTGATGTGGAAATAAGACAGTTAAGTTTAAACCGTCTGTTTTTTCGTGATCGTTCATTGCAGAGTTCATGGCCCTCACGGGAGATTCGACGCAGTTTCAATTTACCGTTGATCTTTTTCAGTTTTAGATTTTGGTCCAAATCTGCGAAAAATTAGGCGACTTCATCTGCGCTATTTGTACCAATGCGCAAGTTGGTATTCTCAAAAGCGCGTGCTGAGTGAGTGAGAGACATTACGAGGAGCAGCAAAAGTGCTCGTGATGACGATTACTGTTTATATTGTTTTGCTATAGCTTCCTATCATGTGCTGGATGAGATAGATATCCATACGTGTGCCACCTAGCATTGTGCTCACTGTTCTTTCCAAAATCTCGAGTGACTCTGAAAACCGTCGTTGCCATTTACTTCTTCCGGAAATCGAGCTTCCGAATCAGCCTCGTCCCCAAGCCTCAAGATGGCGCTGATCGGTTTAGCCACTTGAGGCTTGGTTATGGGAATTATTGTTTTCGCAATGATTGGCCACTGCCTTGACGTTATTAAAACAAATTACTTTCACAAGCGTTGTTGCTGCCATTCATGAAGCATAACGCATTGTTTTGTTATTGTTTGAAATGGCCTTTGTTGGCGGACTTATTTCCAATTCTTTTTTTATTACTAGTATCATAGAAATTAATCTGTTTTCGAATCTAAGTACATATTTTTTGCAATAATTTAGACCTAAATTGCTGCAATATACCGTTAGTTTACATTTTTATAATATACTGAAGAAATTTTCAAAGTTGCAAAGTTGATATAACTTTATATTACTCGTGATATTCCGGCGATTTCCGTAAAAATGTGTCAGAATTCTAACATATTACTTTCCATAACAAAGCCTTAAATGGCTAAACTGATCAGCGTCATCTTGAGGCTTGGGGACGAGGTTGCATCCGAATGACCCTTTCAAGGCTGTTTCTCCAACGAGATTTCGCGAAAACGATGACCAGTAAGAAAGTACAAGCCCATTGTGTGCATACGCTGACATGCGTCAGATTCTGTAGTGGAACAACCGCGAAGACGATGGCCAGGCGTCTGCTTGCTGATAATCAAGAAACAGGAATGTCCCGGAGGAGCGTTATCTTACTACAACAGGCGATCGAATCTTGGGAAATATCGATTACCTTCAACTGGTAATAATGTAAAACAAAGTGTAAATTCTGTTCACTGCCTTTTGAGTATTTTTGAGGGAATCAGTTCCTAGGTCACAAGCTGCAGCAAAGCCTGACGCAGTGGTAGGCTGTGTTTTCAATCGGAAATGTTAGATTCAAAATATAACGACGCCATCTTGTGTGGAAAGTTCCAATACGTAGGAACGTGTTACGCATAATTTCTCGTTCTCTATTTACCGTTATATATTTCTAAAACTGTGTGAACTGAAATTTCACAGACCAGGGGTGTTTTTCATGAAAAGTTACTTCAAAATTCAAAAGTGAAAAATTTGTTCTTACGCTCCACACATATATTTCTGAAAATAATTAAATCTTACATCAGCAAAAGTGCAAAGCGTCTGACAATGTACACACTTAAGGGTTCTGGTCCTATATCATATGCTTGGTCAATTAAGAAGTTTTTAAAATGCGATTGTAAATGGCAAACTGGATAGTCAGCTCCGATGCGGACTGCGTGCTTGGCGGCCGGAGCGAGGCTATTTTCAACATTGCAAAACAACTCCTAACAATTGTCGAAGCCTGCATAATGACTTGCTTTAAGTCTATAAAATATTATTGAAACCCTACAAAAATAACACTCCTGTCCGGAATCTGCACTTGGACACGTGTCTTTTGTGTAATTTGTCTAAGATGCTGTTTGATATTTCTAAAGGCGCACTTACTAACTCAAGATCTCATTCAGTTCTGTTATTCTTCAAATGATTTCTACACAAGATAAGCTGGACGTTTAGCAACGCATGATAGTAACAACAACAAACAAACAAGAAAACAAAGAACGGTGTCTTAATTACGTTACATGCTTTAACCGTAAACATCGTTTAAACCTTCGAAGAGATTAATCAAACGTGATATTTCAATCAATATCTGAAGAAAACAAAATATTTTCTAAATCAAACGTCCGACAAATATTTTTATTGCCCTGGCGGTTCGTGGAACCTTTATAAATGATCGATGGGATTTGTGCTACAATAATATATGCGATTGGAAATGGTTCTCTTATAAGAAAATCATAGCTAATGCTTTCACCTATAATTCAATAAACAATGTCCGTCGTTCTTATACGAGAATTGAGCATGTCCTGTTATAGCAACACTATAAGACTTTAGTCCAAAGCCAGGAACTGAAAACCCTGCACGAAAATTTGACCAATTCCACGATACGCTTCGAGAAAATTTACAAATTTGTGCTACAATAATGTGCTAGTCGAAACCGTGTTCAGAGATTAGATCCTGTGCCCAAGTATTCTAGGCAACTGAGTAATGTTGTGCTTGTATGTTGTTAAGTGTACATGTAGATTTCAATATATTTACATGCTGTACTGATAGCCATCAACATACGTTAGTTTTATACAAATATGCATGGCTTATCAACTAAAGTATTACAATGATGTACCTTTAAATAATTTTAATCATCTGGTATTATGCCTCTCGGCGATTCTAATACAGTACTACTGCAAATTGACATCCGGTTGGCATACATGAAAACTACGCATGCTCGCGCTGAACGTGTTTCGCTCATAAATTCGATAATGCACGCGATTCCAGATTTTATGCGTATTCAAATGGCTTGGATGCGACTGAAGGGTAGGTGGTCTGATACCACAATTGATAGGTGTTTACAAAGTACGGTTATTGATGTTAGCCAAACAAGGCTAACAACTTGTGACAATTTCAGTGAGCAAATTGTCTAGACAGAAAGGATTATCAGATGCCTTGGGGACACTTTTAAGAAATGATGTGGTACTCTACAACTGATGGACAATCTGAGTTCCTTACGGACCGCGTTGGCGTTATTTGCAGTTATTTTCTTGCACGCGAACTCCAGTTCTTCTCATGTGATGCACTTCTTAGACGCTTTTGCAGCAAATCGCATAAGCTCAAAGACACGTTGTGCACAGCACGCGACCGTCGTGCCTCATGAAGACCGTAAACAAGCTGCGGTTTATGACAGAAGGACTGAGTTCAGAAGAAGAGGGCCATGAGACATGGACAGCAGTTTGCAAAACTAAAACAGTGTTGCGGAACGTGTGAGAGGTCGATTGCCTCCCTTGGAATATTTAGTGCAATTAGCACAAATGGTTCCAGCTACTTCGAAAGAAAAAAGAAATTTAGATATTTTAGTTAACCAAAAAATCAGATTAAACAAAAACCATCATCTAGCAAAACTGAACAGCGGCGATGAAACTATGTAGGTAAAAAGGGTAGAGAGGAGTTGAAATAATTGTAAGGGTAGGTGAAGTTTCAAAAAAACGTGAAACACAGAAGAGGAAGTAACAATGCACGTGACTGGACAAAACGAGGCTCTGATGATCTAATGTATAGAGGTTAGACAGACCGCTGTAAGACGAGCAGAGAGGTGTCTGGGAACGAAAGTTAATAAAACAACCAGAATTTTAAAAGGGAAAGACAATCGGAGTAATTAACTAAGAAGGCGTGGTCAGCGAAAGAACGGATGTGACGTAGTGAGGGAGAATGAAAATGGAAGAAAATAAAAAACAAATTGGTGTGTGCAAAAATGTGTCGGAAGAGGTTCAGCTTTAGATGATGCATATGGGGAACGAGAGGTGTGAGAAAACGAAGAAAATCATTGTTGTAAAGGAAAAAAATGAAGAAAACTTGGAATTTATAGAAAGACCGATTGGAAAACGAAAAACAGAAGGCGTTTATCACGCATAGCAAGAGAATTCGCGGGGAAAATTAGTTGAAAGATAATACCAAGAAAGGATTATAATTAATTCTGTGCTTCAAAATGTAATGTTCACTGTAACAGGTACACGTTGCACAGTAAGTGACAATTTTGCATGAGTCTACATTCCCTGCAGCTAGACGACTCAGGTTAAAGTAGCTTTTTGACTACATTAGAATACGTTTTCACTTCGGGCCGGTGATTCCTCCATGGAGCAGAGGACGCCGTGAGTGCAACTCATTTAACCTTTACACGAAACCGATGTTACAGCAATAAACCACCTTTTGATTTAGATCATTAAACTACACACAGTTGGTCTTATTGTGTTTCCTTACTCAGTTTAGAACTGTTTTAGGCTTAAAAAGAGCTGCCAGTTCGACTTAGCTTCAGGTCCATTAAATTTGCTTGTCACGGCGGGCTGGCGACAGTCGCTGTACAGCGTGGCCGTCGGGGGGAAGTTCGAGCGTTCTATTGTAACAAGTTTACATTTTGCGGGACAAGAATGAAGGCGGATTTTGGTCCCTCTTCCCTTGCCGTCATAGTGCTAATCTGTTACGTCACAACAGGAATTGCTGGGTGTTTTTAAGACTTCATGCCGGTTTTCCACGTCATTGTGCAGGGAAATAGAAATCGCTTTGACACCGGAACATACTTCATGGCGCGCGTTTAAAACTGTAGAAGCCAAAACAATGAAAGCGTTAAGAAACCGTAACTATGGATACGCATTATTCATCAAAAGAGAACCGTCCCCTACTGCCGGGACTGTTGAGGTTTTCTTCTTGCTGTGATGTGGTGTTGATACGCTACTTCAGTGATTTCATGTTTTCGGCCTGACAAATTCCGGAAAGTAGTGTGGGATACAACGATTTCAGCTAAGACATAACACGAACATTTTCGTTGGCTACGCGGTTGCCATTAAGTTTCGCAGTGTCAAATGATATTGCAACCAAGCTTACGACTCCGTTAGCTTAGTGAACCTCTCCACCGTTGCCTTAATAGTTACACTCTCCTTGAGTCGAACATGACCGATCTTTTTTCGATTTTGCCTACAAATAACAAACAAACGTCGTTCCGGCGACTTGTGGGATTTTGTGACATGTGAACGGTGATTGTAGCGCCCTCCAATGGATACTTCAGGATGTTGCTATTTTCCATGTAGTCGTTTTTGCTCGTGGCAGTTTGTCTACCGATTATTAGTTAACCTTACGTAATCTCCACTAATTTCTACCATCAACATTACGCACACAGGCCGTTAGCGAAAGTAAAACTGCACTGTTTCCAAATTGGTTAAACGGAAGACGGAATCAATAGTATCGCATGCAAATTGGTTGTCAGTAGTAGGTGGATTCCTCGCCTGAGGCGAGCGCGTGAGATTTCCAGTATTTGCGAAAGCAGTTCATTTGTAGGCCGTTTATACAGGGTTAATATATGAACCACCCTTCACCTGCTTATTTGACTAGATATTGATTCATAAAAATGACTTGCAGATGTTCAGACATTTTTTCACCGACGCCGGGCTAAAGACTGGCTTAGCAACACCTCTATAGTAGTTTAAATCACAGATTTTAGACTTTAACTCAAATATGCGCAATTGAATTTCTCACATTTTATTTTCTATGTCTGTTTTGTGTTTTCTTCATTCGGATGCTTGTATCTTCTGTAAGTAGACTAAACAAAAACGCTAATTCCGCTATCAAAAATAGAAACGCCTTGAAAGTTGCGTTCATCAGTCTCCTCTGACTACAGGTAACTGAGTGCCGAATTCGTATAAAAAAATTACGTGTTGGCGTCGGCCCGGTCTTTTCCTGAGCGTTTTCAATCGCATGTTATTTGTCACTGATTGCATTTCAAACCCTTGCCTTAGCAACGATGTGTCTCCATCTCAGCAGACGATTTTTTTTTTCATCACTACCGTCTAACAGTACGAGTTGTCAGCAAGAGGGCGACTACAGAATACCCAAATCCGCCTTTGAACACGTTAAACGACTCCCAGTATTGAAAACGACAGCGACGTATGACAGAACGTGTCTGTGTGCGGTAGTTGTTCAACATTACGCTGACAAGATCACTTCGTGGTGGGTCGTGGTTTAGGTAACTCTGATGAACGTGTTTCAAAAAGAATGCACGAAACTCCGAAGCCTGAAAGTAAAAACCACTTCAACCCACTGTAGATTGATTGAACGCAAACAGACTCCGGTAGGATTAGGAAAAGACAGAGATATTCGTATTTTCGGGTTGTTGGTCTGAACATCTACACAACCAGTCCTTGTCATTGACGTGGTCATCAACAACATTTATTACCGTCATCAATCCATTATCACCTTCATTGTCACTATTATCGTCATGACTTCTTAGAATGACGTCACCATTGTCATCACAGTTATCATCGTCATCAAAGTCACCACCATCTCATCATTACCATCACCGTAATCACCGTGGTGGTCACAAAAGCGTCATCGTCATCATGACTATCGTCATTATGATGATTATCATCATCTTCACCATTGTCACCGCCAATATTGTCATCATTACCGCTACTATTGTCATCATCGTCACCATTTCATCATTGTTGGTTAACTATGTCAGCATCAACATCGTATTCTTTGTTTGTTTCCCTATAAGAAAAGAAACTGTATCGCCCTCATCAGCACAGCATGAAAACCCCGTATTTCCGCCATCGCTACCATGACTGCAGTCGTGTTCTTTCTAGTAGTTTCATATGACCACAAGATTAATTTCAACGGTCAGAGCGTGCACTAATATCAAACCATCTGACTTCAGTGACTAAAAGAAATGCGATTTCTGGTGAATATCACATGCGCAATCATTACTGAACTCTGATATGTGACTCAGCCCAGATATCATAACCATTGTCAATCCTCGAGAGCCGTTTCGTTTAACATGTATGTTCTACCCCNCCCCCCCCCCCCACATAATAAATACCAAAATACGCATCCTGCTCCCATCAATCACGTTGTAACGGTTTTGATGTTATTCACTATTATGAAGTCAAAATGTTTGACCGGTCGTACACTTTGCTGACATCCTTGTTTCTTCGCGTAGTCATTACCCAGTACTTGCCCTCTGATGTTGTCCTGGTATATTTTTGATATGTAGATGTCACAATGTCCATGAGAAGTTTCCTACGAGATGTCTAATTAGAAGACGTGACGGGGTCATTGTTACTTTACTAGACAGCATCTGTGACAGACTAACAATTGATCACGTGCCCGTCACAAACAGAGAAATGTTTGAATTTTATCAGTGAAAAAGACTCTTCACTTAATATTTCTTTCTATTGGATTGAACACTTACTTTTGGTTTGTTAGCAAATGGGGGGAGTGGTGACGTCAGCAGCATGGAGCTAAAGAGAGGGGAGTGAATCGGTGACTGGTGAGAGAATACAGGGTGTCCCAAAATTGAACTCACATGTCAAATGGCAACCATAACTACGTTGCTTACTCTGAATAAGGTTTCTGATTAAAATCTATAAAGAGGTGAACAAAGCTGGAATTAAGTATTTAAACCAGAATAAATGTAATGGAAAAAGAAAATTAATTGTCTTGTACTTTCTTCACGTTCTTGAAATTCCAGTGGCAATTGCTTGATAAATTTTCGTTTGTTTTCCATACCCGTGCATACAGAGAACGCGACGGTTTACGCAAGCCCAAGCCCAGAGTCAGATTCATGGGAACTGAATTTGAACTAACGATGCTGTACTGAAGTATGAGGACATTTGTAAAGCACCCTGTACTTGATTTAAAGGACAATGATGGCGGCGATGAGGTGGGAGAGTTATGTGAGAAACTGGGCGACCTGACTTCGTGCCGATCGAGGGGCGTAGTGTGAATACACTTATGTCTCCCCTCCGTTTTTAGTACTTTGCATCCTGCGCGTACATTCGCCACGCTTCCATTTACGTAGGCTACAAACATAATAACAAGCGGTGTGTAGTTGCTAAACTCCAAGTGTTATGAAAGTAAACCACAGCGTCAGGGTTTATATTTGCGTTATAAGTAAAAGTATAATTCGACGTATCCAATAAACAAAACGGAAAATCATTGGTCACTACTGCTATATATTTGCGCCTAGTCACGCTCAAGAAATCTCAGCAGTAAAAACAGTATCACAAATGGCCAAGTCGTTGCCGAAAGCTTTTCTAGAACCTTCAAAAACAAACGTTCTTACAATCTGACACAATAACGACTAACGCTTTATACTAATGATAGTAAAGCTTCAGTTTTTACCTTTCAAAGGTATCTATTGATCTGAAATAAATACACACCTTAATTGAATGGGAATGAAACAAGATAAAGTAACAGTGTTTGCATTGCCAGAGACCCACTTAAAAAGAATGAAACCCGATCTTAAGCACATGCCTGGGAGTCATCCAACATATGCATGTGTTTGTAAAATATACTACTTGTTCTGCTAGAAATTGTCTTCTGTAGCAGCAACATTACATATCCTAAATAATCTCGCATGAAACGATAGTTTGTAACCTGCACTACCGCGAAATAAATAGATAGATTTTAAAGCCGTGTTTTTAAACACATGTCGACTGTTGAATTCTTCGTTGATAACGTCGTCTCAAAGGATACACGGTAAACGTTGTAAGCAAGGCAGTAGAGAAAACGTTGTTCATAAATCAGTGCTGACTTGATATGCCATGCATTCTTCGATCCAATGGTTTGGACTCATGATTTCGCAACCGTGAATCATAGATATAAACCGTCAATATAAAGCTTGTGTGCACCAAACACCAGTACTCTGAAGTTTGCCACATGTTGAACTGATGACAAAATCACCACAGTTAAATTCAGGTGACAAGGAACAGCAAGCAGAGTGAACGTTACAGAAGTAACGTTTGACCCATAGACGCCTGTGGCATTCGGCCACGTCCAGTTTTATGTCTATAATGAGCTTAAGGTTATGTACATGTATGTAGGATCCTAGAAAAATGTCCAAATTTTTATATATAAGTTCTGAACGTCATATCTCGGAAATGGCTTTTCGAATTCACATGACACCTCCTAATACAATGCCTTCCGCATTGTGCTCCAACGAGAGGTTAGGAATTGTTTAAAAATGCTCCACATTTGAATTAGGGACAATCAAAATATAACTTCTGTATTTTTCGTGAAAAAATCAAGTTGCCTAAAACGAAAATGAAAGGATCATTTAGAAAATAGTAAATTTTAAGCTTTTTTGAGATTTCATATATCATACAAAGTTTGGTCTCGTATTGAAACCGTTGTTTTGTTTTCATGAAAGTGTTTTATTTATGATAAATTTTACTGAAGACGTTTGCTCACGTGACCCGATAAATGGCAGATTGGCAAATCCAAAAGTCCAAATCCACAAGTTTCCAATTTTCTATAACAAAGTGATCCATCGAAACACGAATCCCGATATAAAACTCCTCGTGAAAAATGGAACAATTTAAAAACAACTCCGTTCACCGGTTTAGAGTAAAGTGCACAAAGAATTGTATCTGTATGTTTCGTTTGAATGCGATCATTCATTTCTGAAGTATAACGTTCCGAAATTAATCGTTGGACATTTTCTAGGGTCCCACATAACAACATGAGATCACTTAATCTTATGCGGGGTCAGTCTTATACAGGGTGCTCCATCGAAACAGGGCCCCGGTGAAAACAGATATCTTGGAGTAGAAAACCGACTCCCGCACCTTCAAAACAGCTAACCAGCCCGAAAAACACAAACCCTGACCTTAAAAACAAGAACCCCATGACTGGACAGGAAATTTTTCCAATTTTCTGAGACCGTTGTCAGTAGCTTCAAGCTTTGAGTAAAGGGTTTTTAAGTAATTTCCAGTTGTTTTCTTCATGTCTTTTTGTTACAAATGTTCAATAATACAGCGTAACTTATATTATAATGACTTTGTTATTTGATTTTTATCGGTAAAACTGCAACTTGTCTGTGGGGGCATTTCAACATAACCTATACTCTCAACACGTTGTTATCTCTGTGAATATTTAGTTAATTCCAGATTATTCAGTAGTTTCTCCAAAAATGTTTTCAAAAACAAAAAAAAGAAATTGGCCAATAGGTGACGCAATATTTCATGGCGCCGCAAGTCGACGCAAGAGATCCCACCACAACTTTAGCAGCACAATAACGTAGAGCGCCAATCCGTCATAAGTAAAACAACATATAGTAAAACAACATATCACAACAACTATTTAAAACAGGACGATTTATTTTCCATCAATCAAAGTTTGACATGAAATGCGGAAGTGGTGTTTCGGTCACCGGGTGGAGTGTCCTGTCCGATCCCCAGGATTACTGTTGCAAAGGTTGGGCTTCGTGTTTTTCGGGATGGTTAGCTTTTTTGAAAGTGCGGAGTCTGTTTTCGAACCGAGATGTCTGTTTTCACCGGGGTTTCCTGTTTCGATGGAACACCCTGTGTAAGACCGTACATATGATTAAGTGGTCTCGTGTTGTTATGTGGGACCCTAGAAAATGTCCAACGATTAACTTCGGATTCTTTATGCACTTTACTTTACGGAATGGTTTTTAACTTCTTCCACTTTTCATGAGGAGCTATAAAAATATTTTTTTATGATTTCCATGAAACATCTCGAAGCTGCAAAAACGAAAACGAAGTGATAATTTAGCAGCGTTCCTGAAACTATTTTTATATCAAATGAAATTTAGTCGCGTGGTTGGTAGAGTTGTTTTGCGATCAATGTACCTTTTGTTTGTGCTAAACTTTACTAACTTCAAAAATACGAGGCCATGTGATCCAATGACTGGCAGATTGATATTGAGTCTAAAATCAAGTTCTACAGGCTTTCTTCATTCAGAGAATAAATGCATTTGTACTGGGTTAAAATCTACAGTTTTGTTAACATTTGGTCTAATACACCGACTTGTCAACAAGTCCCTATCGTCTTCATCACAGGATACCGCACTCATCGTTTGGGGCAGATGTCGCCTTGTAGGCCTGTACATATACTCACGCCGGTTCTAACAAATTCCTGTGCGGACACCCACAGTGTGTGGTAGGTGATGAAAAGCTTATTATCCGCCTAGTTAAGTTCTGATTGAATTTTAAGACATATTAGTACGCATAAAACCCATTGTATGTTTTCTTTATTGATTCAAATGGTCGCAAATACCTCAGTGTACTCGAGATATTGTGCAGAATAGCTGGGTAACTAGTGAAACGCAAAACGTGCATCGCACATGTGAACGAACATATGAGCACGCAAATCTCTGGGTGACTTTTGAAATCAAAAATCCGTTAAATTACGCCAGCTACCAAGTATTTATTCTAATAATACTTATATTAACGTCGGTAAAGGTGGTAACAACGTAAGATAATTTCACATGGATTAGTAAAAGCCAAGCGACCTCAGCAGCCCTTAAGCAGGTGAAGCCGTTAATTAAATTAACTTCAATTACCTATTCCAGATTTTATGATTCTATTATTGTTCAGAATTCTACCAAATGAGGTGATCGAGTTTAAGCGGTCGATAACTTACTTCGCCAAGCAGAAGGAGATTTCTAGACCGTCAATATCTCAATTACCTCAAACAAACTAACCAGTTTATGACTTTGAGTCATTCAAGACAGCTGCGAATGGTAAGAGAATCCGGAAGAAGTACCATGTTTTTCCCGAACGCAGACTATTCGCTTATCAATCTCGCGTACCTGCTTTGTCGTCCCGCGTGTTGTTCCTTTTATTCCAGTCGCCTTTAATTGCTCTCAACTTTCGGATTCACGGTAATATTTGAATACGTATGTACAACGGTATTATTGCGGGTGACATTTTTTAATAATCGGAGCCAAGCTGTCTAGATTAATTTTGGCAGCAAAGGAGTCGCCCAATCTCAAAGTCCATCCAGGGTAATTAGACTTTACTATAAACGTGTACGTGACTCGCTAAAATCCACAATCCCTCTCGCTGTCGAGATTGCTGTCAATGAATGACCGTGATACATCTACATTAAATATCCCGAGGGATCCAAACAATGCGTTGTGGATCAGTCAATCCAACTGCAGTCCAAACCACGCACACAATGCGTTTAAGTATTAGACGGATTAATAGTGTATCACTGCCTATTTCAACTAAATATACGATTGATTTCATTATCACTAATAAGGCAAATTATAAGCAGTTGTCGATACTGTAAACGTTTAGATAGCAGGATTTTATTGCATCACGCTGTTTGTCTTTCTCTTAATTAGTAATTAGACTTAGCACGGAACTACTGTACAGCACCGGACGGTGGTGGGTGAATGGACATTAATTATCGCCAACGCGATAGTCTGACTGACATAAGTTAGGCGAAACGTCACCTGTATGTCTACCTGTCAACACGTATGATTTTCGAAATATCACAATATCATATGAGAACTGTATTATGACATCTCAAAGTCGATACATCATAGTAGAAAACTGTACTCTGTATTGACGTGAGCGAACTAAGGGACAGTAGTAAAGTCATTTCTCGTGGGAGGTCGTGAAGTTTTATTCAAACTAGAAAAGTGTCATGCGATAATCGCTCCGTAGGCCGTGAATGTGAAGTGTAAGTGACTACACGTGCATACAAACGGCAATAAATCTCTGAATCGGGGAGAATGGGGTCGATCTTTCGAGCGAGGTTGTCTTGTGAGAGTAACGTCATTATTTAGCATGACACTTGACTTCCATTCATTGTTTAAATACGCCTTTACTATGTCACCTTCAAAAATGGCAACACCCATGACGTGTTATCACATCGCGCAAAACGAACACTGTGATCGAAAACTCGCATGATCAACAAAGCTCGTTGAGAGAGTCAACCACAGAATACTCCTTTATTCTGGAGTTGTTCTTATACGCATATGGAACCTGTTCTCTAGTGCGAAGTACAGTGGCACTGGACGATATAAATGTTTGTCTTCGCTGTTTTCATAATGTGTACTCACTTTTCCTCAAACAGTGCTAAACAATGACGTGTTCGATTCATAGCCAACCTTCGTGACTAACCCAATTGATTAACCGTAAAACTTGCAACGGCGTAAGAGCACCAAGCAGCTCAGTTAAGATGTCTGTGCAAGCCAAATGTATGCGATACTGGTAATACGTCAATGTCGGAAAAGATATCAAAATCTATGCATCTCACTGTGTCTTTTCTGACACGAGTGTTATTTGGTTGGCAAAGCGTCTTCGGGCGCTGCAGTCGAAGGGTCGAATTCACTGAATGTACTTAGTTGCCCGAACGCTCGGCTCACGTGGATGAGTGGGGATGGCAAGAATCAATGGCTATCCATATCATTTTCAGGTGTAAAAATATTAGTGTAAATAATTAGGCTAATCTCGATTTGTCAGTCTATATGACCGTGTCATACAAGAAAGGTAGGACAGTTGAGATGTGGGCCCTACATTTCTTTGAAAATGGGTAAAGTTGATTAATTAATCACGAAGGTAGTGTTTTATTGCATTGCAATTGACACAATAAATTTGATGGTTTAATCGATTTTTAATAAGATCAGTATTTGAAATATAATTGTCTTTCTACGGGTAACTCCATATACAAGTGCTGTGGTTGAAAGTGAGGTTAATTGGTTGTTTACGTTCTCAGCAATAATCTTCCGATGGTCGTAGGTAATCCGACCTATCCGCCACAACGTAGTAACCATCCCCTGGCCGCAATGTGTCGTCTTTACACGAGCGTGTCAGTCCGTTCAGGTGACATCACCAGGGATTAAACCGCTGAGAATGTCCACCGACGATGCAGGTTTAAATGCAATCTTCTATAGACATATCTTTACCGCAAACGTAAGTTAAATGCGCCGGCCAAATTGGCTAGTTACCACCTCTAGCAAGCTCGAAGGCCCTACGACTAATGACTCGTCATAGCAATCGAATTTGAAGAGTTACATAGTTAATTTACAAATTAGTAGTGTGTGTATTCTTCTAGAATAACTGTACGTAATTGAGTAAGACCCTAAGGTTGTCTTTTAGATGTTGTCGTTTTCGCCAAAACGACATTGGGATTTATGAAGAGTTCAACAACGGCAGTGTACTGGGATCGCTAATTGTACTTAGCGTTGGATGTTAGGAGTAGCGCTGTTTGTAATAAACAAGCAAACTCTCCCACACTTAATGCAAAACAGCAATAGAATATAAGATCATACATGAAAGCCCGTTTTTAATCACCAATTGCACTCCTACACGATATTAACTGTAAACATGATGCATTCATATTCCTGTTAATCATATCATTGCTAATTGCATCTGTAGGGAATCTTAGGCAAACCTTTAGACCTAATCAAAATACACTCCATAAAAATTCACGAAGAATGCGTTTTGTGCATGCATAGCTTGAAAGATGAAAGATGTTTAAATTGTTTGCCTTGCCTACGATATCTGAACTTATAAACACAATCTGAAGCGACATTGTAACTTACCCAGCCCGGCAAAAAAGGCGACGACAAAAAATCCGACTAGAACTCCAATCTCTGTCCTGTTATGCAACATTTTCTTAGCGTTTACAGTTCCAACATGTTATCACCTGCGTGTTCGCGATTCTGATCGCACGTGCTACCTTGAGGACGGTGAATGTTGAGCCCACTCAAGGAAAGATAAATTGTGGTCTATTTACAGCCAACATCTCAGAGTTGAAACCAATGTCAATAGAGCATCAGAGGCATTAACTTTCTTTACATCCATGCGTGTGTGAGTGTTGTGAGCTGATCAACCAATCATATGACTCGTTATAGAGCGCGCATGTGTGAAGCGACGTCTGCTTTTGCTTGGACCAGGGAAAAGTGCGATATGTTATTTTGGCTAAACAAGTGGTGCACAATGATGCACTGAAAAGTAATAGTTACTAGCTCCTGATACAACAACTATATTTGATCCTCTGCGGTCGATTTGTTATATAAGCACATATATTTAAAGTACCTATTATAAAGGAAATTTTGAACTTCGCAACTCTTCAACAATTTCATATTTACATTTTTTTCGCTACGCCCTCGGCGTTTCATAAAAGGCATTTTGGGGTTTGAGAGTTCTACGATAACTATTCCCTTTGCGTTTCATCCCACTTTCACGTAAATGTCAAAATTTTACAATAGAGTCGCCAACCACAGTGTGCGTTAATATATTTTGTGTGAAACAACTATATGTAACTGACATGCTTTTGTTATGACCGCCGAAATTTTGCAGTCCGGGATTGTCGGTTAGGGAAGTTCCGAGGAATTCAAATTTGCTTAGACAATATTAAAAGTTTGTGACAAGGCAGCTAAAATTTTCTCTAACATCGCGTGAAATGCTTCACAGTTTATTGTAGAATTCCAAAGTTCTTTTAGCAACTGGGCTTCGATGCTTCTTTTCAATTCAGGGATGTTCGGACGAAAATATTTATGCAAGAAACAGGCGCTCTTGCCGGAGGTGTTTACTCAAAACTATCATCCGGGATAAGGCGTCTTGTTAAGGCAAACGCAAACATCAAGTTGAATGAATAATTCCAGTAATATTTTAAGCTAGTGTGTGATACAAACGTGCTTTGGTGTTCAGAGTGAACAATCTCATAAATATGCTGGGAAGCCGCTTTGGTAATCACGAGTGTTTGGTACCTGAACAACAACATTAAATTGTGCAATTACCGGAAGAGGGCAATGTTAAAACGGAACTTTAAGTGGAATCTGCAATGGTAACGCAGATTTTAAAAATATGAAAGCAGGTTTAGATTCATCTTCTAAACGTTCTTTACCTATTATTGAAAGGAAATGGTCAGCAGCGTTGATAATAACATTAATGAAACGTGTTTAGGCTTGCATGATTACAGCTATTACAGGGACATCTTCATTTGCGGTCAAAAACGCATTCTGGTGCTGTTGTGCTGGATAGCTTTTTTAAAGTTGTTAGCTCTGATCAAAGTTATAAAACAAGAAAATCTTTTGTGTTATGTCAAGTTTTATTACAAATCGCCAATTTCACGGTTGTCTGTCAGACATTCGCTGAAATCAAACCCGGTGACTAGCAGACAAACTATGCTTAGATACTGCGCCATTTATCGAGTGGGGTATACATTTGTTCCGTCAGCAGAGCGCTGGACTGCGAGCGCAGCGGTTGCAGTTTGGATTCTGCGTTGAGGCTGGTATCAGAAAATCACTTTTCTCGCCGATAATATCTTTTTAATACATGAACAGTAACGATGCTAAATCTACAACAGTGATTAACAACCGTAAACATAGGTTGAGACAAATGTTTGGATTGTTGAAGGGATTTATACGACGGTCGAGACATATGCTATTGTGTAAACATTGAGCACGTTTTTTCGTCATGTTTGCCTTTGAATTGACCTTGGGCAAGAGATTTGGCCATTTCTATACACTGCATGCAAACATGAAACTTAAATATTCGAAACATGAACAGCAGCTGAGCTATTTTCTTACAATACAGTCAACAAATTGATAAGCAGACAACGAGATAAGAAAAAAATAAAAATGTGTGCTTTTTGATAAAATGTATTTGCACAATATGATCTGGGTGCCACTGTTAATATTGTTCACGTGGAGAAGTCGTGTGATAAGATTTTGATCCTCACCGTCAGAGGTCACTTCCTAACGGGAGCAGATTTGTAATTTTGCTTGTGCGTTCTCCTCGACGACGCATTGCCAAACGTTTGCATAACCTAATGCAGTGTGCACAACTACAGTTTGCATAAAGTCCTGCTGAAGCACTTCGCGAAATCTCTAAGTGAGTGCGTACAAAAATAAAGAGAATTTTTAAATAATGTTCGCTTCAAGTCACAACGTTCTCAATTCGAGGTGGAGATTCTAAGAAACTATCGAGTAATGAGCTTTGCAATTTGAGGTCATGCTTAGATGAATATATGCGTTAGTTTTCAGAGAATTGCCTAAGGTGTATTGTAAATGCATAGGCCTACAGAGTGCGGTACTCCAGTTCTAGTCACGGTTACCGAGCAAAATTGCATCAAAGCTTTCTAACCGTCCACAATCTCAAATGATAATAATAATGATAATGATAATAGAATGAAGTGGGATCCAAAGTAAAAAAATGGAGATTCCCGTGTAAATCGGTGAGTACTGTTACCGATCAGACGGCACAATTGACTATGCTCGTGTTTTTTATCCGTTTCATTGAAATATAGATGTAAGTCTGGCTCATTCACTTCTCAAAACAATAACTCATCTTGGAATTTTGTACTCAGATTTTCTTTTCTTTTGGCCATCCAATTAAGACGTTAGTTAATTAGTCTAAATGTATAAGTTAGCTTATTAGATACTGTTAATGTTGTGTGTTAATAATTAAAAAAAATCTCGTGTGTTCGCGAGCTTACCCAGGCAATTTCGCA
Source organism: Phoronis australis (assembly GCA_002633005.1). Taxonomy (NCBI): domain Eukaryota; kingdom Metazoa; phylum Phoronida; family Phoronidae; genus Phoronis; species Phoronis australis. Next base: position 562,060 of record NMRA01000139.1, on the reverse strand, counting down.
CAGGTGCTAGGAAATTCGTAATTATTTCCTGTCTGTAAACAGTAAGACCAGAATTTCATAAAATCAAGCGTGTTGTCTCAAAGTAATGGACTTTGTTTGATCTTGGACTGGAAACGAAGCCAAGTTAAACACCCATATGTTTAATTTCGTGAACCGCCGCATGAATAATTGATTTACTTCATCGATACAGACAATACGGCATATTGATAGTTTCAATGGATTGTACGGAAAGCGAAGAACGCGCATGCAAAATCTACCGTGTATTTCTGCTGAAATACTTTTCATGAGCCTAAAATTATGCGACCGCAGGTCAAGACCGTATAGACTATTTAATTATTCTTAATATTCTATGCAAAAAGGTAGTTAAGCCCCTGATATTAGAATTTAAACAGTTGCTGCATGTTTTCTCGATTTCAGGATACATCCTGAAAATATGAAATATACCTATTATCATATATTGCCGAATGTAACTGCCTGGTTGGTGGAGGTTATTGGCGAATTACGCCAATCCGCCCTACACGTGAACACCACCTGTATTCGGAATTAGTTCTTGGCCCTTTATATGGGAAACGTGAGTAAAGTGAATGGGTGAATATTGACTTATTTGTTAAAAAACTACAGATGTAGACGAGTTTCCAATTTAACATTAACTACTTGAATTGAAAACACAAAAATGGACAAAATGGCAACAAAAGCAGTCAATTTAAAGATACTCCTTCCAACTCAATTTAGATCAAATCTTCTTAAAATGGATTTTTACGCGTGTTAATTCAGTCGAAACGAAAGTCAAAATGATGCTTATTCAGCACGACTCCAAATAATTTCAAATTTAACTGAATTTCATATGAATTTTCTCAGTTTATTTTCTAGTTTTGGTGTGTTTTTAAATTGGCGAAAATAAAGGAAGGGGCATCTTTAAGACATGTACAAAAACAACCTATAGTCGCCATCGCCGAAAAATTAAAGTTGGTAGCATGCACACATGTGCAAAACATTTGTGCAAAAATTGTTTGAAAAAAAACGCGTGACTTCTTGTGTAAGCGAACGGCTCTAAATACGTGCACATACGCTATATGACCTTTTCAGTCAATACCCAACACGGAAGCCTTTCAAACATCACCTTTAAAACGATTTTTGTATACCTGTCAGACGCTTTTGAAGACCTACTACTGCTTCGAGATATCTAGCAATATAAGAATGCAGTGATTTTAACGTTGACTGTAAATTTTGTATAGCAAGATATGCAATCTTATAACGGATATGGACGAGTGAACACAGTAGCGAATTACCAATACACCTATGTTTGTCAATACATGTATCAATACATATATCAATACATGTATCAATACATTTGCTATTATCGTTCAAACGAAAATGAAAGGAAAGGGTACAGGCAGATTGTATATAATGGATATAAAGCACATATATATATCGCTGAAGGGATACGAAACAGAAACCATACCATAATTAATCCCTCTTCTGGTTATTTCAGTGTTACTTGGACACCATGTGGGGTATATCAAATGATGAACTAAGAAATTCCGGTTACAAATGTCTGCAAAAGAGTCATCTTTTGTTCATCATGATTAAATAGCCAGGGAGCGTGTGATCTTATGAGAAAGAATCTACATTAGCTTCAGATTAAAAGGATTGCACAGCGTCCTTTAACTAGAGCAATGCGAGACCGAGAGATGTGTAGATAATTTGTTACATTAACACGTTTCATTCATTTCTTAATTCAGATTGCGCAGTCGTCAGCTTAGACATCGTGGTAACGATGTGTCCGTTCTACGGTGTCAATTTTTAGGGCAGCGTATAAACTCCCTTCCTTGCCTTACACTGCCGTTTGTTTCTGAATTTGTAAACATTGCTTTCGATCATTCACATAAAAAATCAGAGTATAATTTCATGGCACAAGATAAGGTTATTTTTCAACAGTGTTGAATTGTTCAAACTCGAACTAGGCTTTGCATTAGGCGCAGGCCTCTTAACTAGGCTTTGCATTAGGCGCAGGCCTCTTAACTAGGTCTTTTCATTCCATATCCATATTACGCGTTCTATGTAAGACTATAAAAGGGTGAACGACTAGAGGGATCAATCCATTTGCACGAATCGATTCTCTTCGTGTCAAGATATTGTACCTTCACTGATAAGATGACACTAACACAGATTTCAGAAGTACTTTGATAATACCAGTTTGGGGATTATTTTAATGATCGATCAAGTCTATCTGTGTGTGAAATGCAAAAGAGATTAATTTTGTGTGAAAGTAACTCAATGGAGAGATAAAGTAAAGAAACGAACAACATTGCAAAATATGCCTTTGAAATAAATTAATGCAATTTGTTAAACAATGAAAATTAAATATAACCAATTTTCTACATTGAATTTGTATATAATGTAGAGGCGGTCAGTGAATAGATCTGTAATATCGTACTGAGTGAAAGTATATTCATTTTTTCTTTTTCTTAGTTCGCCGATATACCGTGAGTGTTTAAACGGACATTGGGTCTCCAACCGTGGCACGCAACAAGCGTGACTTAAAATATATTTAAGAGTGTATGGCGTTACAAGATGACAGTATTTATTTTCTGTTGCATTTGCGGAAAGAAAGTATTGTAGAATCAGTTTTAAACCAGCCCGAGCTAAAACAGCACGCGCTAAAATAGCACAAGCCAAAACACCACGATCTAAACCAGCACGAGCTAAAACAGCACAAGCCAAAACACCACGATCTAAAACAGCACCAGCTAAAACAGCACGAGCTAAAACAGCACGCGCTAAAACAGCACAAGCCAAAACAGCTAGAGCTAAAACAGCACGCGCTAAAACTGTTTTAACGAAACATCAGTTCCTGTGTGGAGATCAAAGACTAAGTTTTTCAATGACGTCACAAACAGTCACGAATTTAGTTTGTGTATTTTCAAGATGAAGAGATGCGGGCCTCTGGAAATGTATTTAAATACTACGAGGTTAAACGGCTATTTCTCGGTTACTTTTTAATTGTAATTCTTTTATTATCATTGTCGGCAATAAATACTCCATGGTAAAGTATAGCCTAAAGCCACGGTCGTGGAAGAAAGAAACTCGTCGTTCACAACCGTCGCCATCACCCCACGGTAAAAAGTAATCGTAAACGTACATGCACTGTACGTGCGGTGATTTTGACTTCAAGAAAAACCTAAATTGTCCTTTGCCTTATCTTTTGAATGACTGTAATTTCTATGATATCCCTAAGTGAAATAACCCATCATTTATTAAAGAGGCCGGGAAGGCGAAAAGCAGACTAATTGCAATATTGAAAGTGGTTCTCTATTACTGAGACAGAATTCAACCGGCTAACCAGGTATTTTTAAGGTTTGTTTGTAAAGATTTTTAATTTCTGTTGACATCAAAGCATTTAGTTCCAAATTTCAAAAAAATCTGCCAACTGTTCGCCACTTCGTCGATTTTTCTCCCACAAGGCAAAGCACGTATCCTTTTTTGGTATGACAATACATAGATGTAGCACACTTCCCTAATACGGAAAATGTCACCTTTGACCTCAAGCGACTTCACGCAAATGACTGTGAGCGTATGCACGCATTTATCATAAGTGGTAGGAAGATTAAAAACTCTGTTGCAACCACAGAGTTTTTCCTTCGCGTGTATTTCAACAATCGTGAATTTTGTGATTTTTTTCTGGAAACTCTCCCTCAGGAGAAAGTGAATTACTCTGTACTAGACGTTGCGATATGGTTATGTGTCAGGAATTGTTTAAAAGAGATTTTTGGTGAGCTTTCACGTTCCAGGTATCTTTAAGTTTCTTTCTCATACGAGAATATACATTCTATTATAAACAATTGCCTTCAAACCAATCAAAGATTTTTCCTATCTTTCTGCAAGGAATTTTAATATTGTCTCAAAAACAAATACAGCAGTAACTATCAAGGGAGTTGATTTGACCAGATAGTGCCTCATGTGTTTTAACAAGAGTGACTAATTGATCTGAATATCGGGAAAACCTGCGTACTTGTTCTAACCCGCGTTCTACCTGTAAACTAGCTCTCGATTAAGATAAAAAATCTTAATTTTGGGACTTACTTTGGCAGACAAGAGGGATTAACTTTTTCCAGTCATTTAATAAAAATCCTTCGTGAACATTTTTCTTGGTTATTTTGGTTTGCATTATACAGTATTTGTTTAAATTCTATGCATTCGTAGCAATGTAGTACGCATTTAAAAAATTGGCTGTTTCAGCAATTGTTCTTCTCCCAAACGGTAGATTTTTTACCGTATACGACTTCCAGTAAAGGAATTCATCTCTGCATGTTCCTGGACTTTGATATTACTGTCAGTTCGTTACTACTTGACACCAGGCTCAGCAAATTGGCTTGTGAAGGGAATCAACTATACTCATACAGTGATCTTAGAAGGCAATGACGAACTGTAACTTGTTTTCAAGTCCAGAAGGCATCGCTTGTCTGAGTGAGAAACTAGTTAAAACATGTTTTACAGCCTGTAAGTGGTCTGCATCAGAAGTTCGTGTCATGGGTGACGAGAGTTTATGGGAATTATATGTTGCATAACATTTTAATTTTAATGTATTTACTTTTATACTGCAAATTACGAGTGTGTGTTTATTTTCTGGCTAACATTTTCTCTCGTGACAGCGCACACCAGCGTTGTTGGTCACGTGCGCTCGTTTGCTGCGTCTATTCATCTTAATTACAGCCGAATCCGTCTCCAGGAATCAACCTAAGCCTTCCCAGCTGCGCAATTCCACGTGGTACTAATTCGACAGCTTTGGCACTGCAACACATATTTCTATCACATGTTTCGAAACATGTTTCCAGTTTCTAGCACTAACAGCCATACCACTGTTGCTAGATTAGGGTTTTTAATACAACCACCACCAAGTTAATTAGTTAAGCGAAATTTTTCTCTCATAACTCATTTGCAGTTAACCGAAAACGGTGACTAATGACTGTTCGAGACCGCCACGATGTTTAGCGATTAGAGAAAACATGGGGTCACGTGTTAATGACTAAATTTCTGCAAACTTAAATCATTTTCTGTTACGTAATACCTTCAGGGAACAATCTATGCAGGTGTAACCGCTCAGGGTTTCGACTAGACGCTGATACACTTTTTGTTCAAAATTTAGGTGGGATGGATGTAAACGGATGCATGTAGAAATACAGACACGAACCGGAAATGTGACGTCATGAGCACATTACAGTACTAAATGACTGTCTGCAAGGTATGGATGTATCTCAAGAACGTGTTTGCAATTAACAAAAACCCAACAAGCCTGGGGCACCGACAAGTTAGAATTAGAATAATGAAAAAACACCAGTTTACGCGATGCGCCTATGGCTGAGGTATTTCAAGACTGGCTAAAATTTCTTTCTTAAATTAATACATTTCAGTGCAATAAAGTGCACGCTGAAGTATTGAGTACAACAGGAAGTTACCATAACAACGTTATGCAGGACCTTATCGACATGACTGTATCTATCAAAATATCTGCAGAACTATTGCTGTCATTAGTTGGCTCACATGTTCAAGTTTAATATGACAAATAGGAAAGGCACTTTAAAAGCAAAGCAATGATTTCAATAACATGACCGATGTACATGTTCAAGATGAAATTACCAAAACGCCATTATAATTATATAAATTATCATTTTCTTTTCTTTTCATGCAACTCCTGAGTTTTTCACGAAAACTGTAACTGTACTAATTTTGACAACTCCTCATGATAAAGCAAAACATTTTAAAAACACTTTTAATATCGTTTTGAAGAACATCACATTGAGCATAATATCGGAAAGTTTCACGTGAACGAATCCGATAAGACGTTTCTGAGATACATAGTTCCGAAGTTAATCAAGTTTCGACAGATTTCTAGGGTCCTACTTAAGGCAATAGGCGAATTTCGTTAGCAAGAATCGAATTTCTTAATTAAAGAAGTTAAGCATCAATTATGCACCACTGAAAATGCATATTTTGAAATTCTTTATGTGCTCAGAATCTTATCATTTTCACAGAAATAATAGATTCAGATATTCGTAATCATATGCAGTGGCGTTTTTCTAAAAAATCTTGATTTTTCACGCAGAAAGCTCTAATTTCCACAAACATGATTTTTTACATGAAAATCGTAAATTACGTTTCTGCTTTTTAACAAAAGTATGTCTGGAACTTTCGTTTAAGGTCTATTAGTCCGAAAAATCTGCCGTCAAAATGAAGACGTCAACATTCCATCGTAAAAAAACGGATTTCTTGATTTTTGACAGGCGAGCTCTCAGGCTAAAAGACCTTAAAAGAAAAAAAAACAGACACACGTTTGTAGTTAATAGAATAAAGAAACAGAATCGTCAAGTTTAGAGTGAAAAACATTTTTGTGGAAAATACGGGGATGTCCGTGAAAAATCGTGGTTTGTGAGAAAACGCAAAAATGTTGTTACGGACGGCTTGTTACGGGCTGCAATTGATTGCCTTCGCCAGTTTCGCTGGGTCAACCAGCTAAAACATCTGATCGGTCTACAACCCGGATAACGGAAACCTATCTTTGCCCCCAAACAATTTGGTTGAGGGGGCACTGCCCAACCCCCCTGCCCCNGCACCCCGCCCCTCGCGCTCTCCCCAGCGCTGCGAACACGAGGCAATTTTTCGTCGTGAGGCCTCACGATTTATTATCGGCGACAAATTGTCGTGTCATAGAACCAGCGCAACTGATGTGATGTTTTGTCTGTTTGAGGTATTGTAGCCGTTCGGGGATATGCGGGGATTGTTTGTGTACAATTTCTTTTCAAAAGAGGGCGGTTGCCACGAAGAAAAATGTTGGTTTGCTATCGATGTCATCTTCAATCTGCATGAGGGAAGTTCATTAAATCAATCTCAAGATGGATTCTATTCGAACAAAAAATGGCAGACAAGTTTAAGTTATTATCAAGGAACAATCGTTGTTATTTGTTATAGTTGTCCTAACCTCCCCTGCTGGGTGTGAACAAATCGTTAAGTGTGCATGGTGTTTTTTCCGTTTATCTTGATCAAAAACTGTTGACTTGTTTATTTAAGAATGCACGCTGCACGTGGCACGTCCTTTGATGCTGACGAAACAACGTCAGCTGTTGGAATGGAACGTGTTATGGAAGTGATGGTAGAAATTATATTAAAATCGGCCTCGCCTGCCCACGCGCAGTATTGCTACAGGCATAATTATAAAATAATGCCTTGCCTTTAGAACTTTTGTGGTGAAGGTGGTGCAAACACCTAACTAATCGTTGCAAAGCAATAACGAAAATGTTACAAATTTTACCTTCAATTGGGACCAGGATGAATGCAATCTGCGTGAGAAAACCGTGCTAATTCATGTGTTACAATAAATCACGGCCAAACACCCGGATGTGCTCATTTGCGCCTGAGAACATTTGCGCGCTTCAGAACGAATTTCTTGGTGCACTGACATGCTGGGGAATTTTCTTAGATGCCAAATGTGGCGAGGTAAAGTACACCATGGACGTTACCTGTAAAAGATGACACAGTACATCTGTACATTGTGTTATTTCCCAAGGAATGAATTTATAGTCGCATTTCACTTCGGATTCTCAAAATATGTTGAGGGCGAGTTTGCACAGCTTGTGGCGTGCTTAGATTGATATGCACGTTGCTTTTAAAGCAAAAATAAAGAAAGAAAATGTTAATTGTAATGTAATTCGTTAGCGTGAGAGGCAACGCATTAGGTTTTGTTGTGAAAGTCAAAAAAATAAATGAAATGCCCCAATAACTGGAAAAAGAGGAGCTAGTTTTGACTGTGTGGTGATCATTTAGCATTTTACTGATATTATAGTTCAGCACAAATGACAATCGAATGTCACCTTTAAAAACTACTTTAGCAAAACTTAATTCCCAGCAGTGGGTGAATTCTATTTAGAGCGATGTTGTTTCCATATTTTTGTCACCGGTAATGTACATGTACACTGTACGTAGACAATAAAATATTGAGGAGGCAGTTGCCATCGTCGAAAGCGCTGTTATAATAAAATCAAAAAAGCACAAAGTTTTGTGTTGTTTTACAGTTCTGGCCAAAATCAATACTAACTTCAACAGTCCCATCCAATAACAATCACAAAAATGCAATTTTTGGCAATGAATCCGAGCATGTCCTTTTAACTGTTATTTTTCAAAACTACAGGTTCCATCATTTGATTATTTAACAGAGCCTCCCACTTAAACAAGACCACGTGGCACATGTTTAAGCATTGGCTTGTTTTAAACTTGAAAAGGATTAAAATGAAAACAATCTCTGAGTGGTAAACTGTTTGAATTGGCTGTTTAACAGTACTGAACATAATGCCATATTGTGTATCTTTGACAAAGAATGTCGCTGTTCTTCAACTTTTTGCGGAACTTAATAACGCAGAAGTCAAGTCCTAAAAAATGTCACTGCGCAAAATCATTTCGTCTGGAAATGACCATGTACATAATAACCAAGCGATGAACTGAAACAGATACGAAAAGCGCGATTGTGCGATACATGTACGTGAAAGCTGGCGACAATATGAGAACTGAAAAGGAACATTAGGCTACGTATTGTAGCTGAAACTGGTTTTACATACGTTGTATGCGCAAACAAATAGAAAATGCAGAAAAGATAAACAGGTGTGCGTTCAGTAGACGTGACAATATCGCGAAACGTAAGATCGCACAAACCTTCGCAAAATATTGCCAAATTAGAAGGGAAGAACGTGGTCACATTATCTTCTTCCGCGTCTGTGGAACTCGGCCAAAGATATAGCATCTTTGCCTCGGCCTAGCTCTGGGCATAAACATCCGGAGATCATGAAGTAGTTGCTATTGTAACCGAAAGAGGACACCACCTCTCAGTATGACATGTACGAAATTATCACAACTCTACGACAGCCAGTGCAACCATGTACTGTCAAGATACTCGTTATAAGAGCACTAGACTTTTCATATTGTTACAAGGGGCATCACTCTGAGAGGGTCATGTAATGTGGCTTGATTAAAGAGACATCCTTAGCATTCGATCTGCCGCTGAGCCGAATCTTTCGAGTACTTTAACCGTATACACCGTCCTTGATTTCAGCGAATGTCTGGCAGACCATGGCGAGAATTGGCCGTTTGTAACTTTGAACAAAGTCACAAAACATAACGGGGTTTCTGTTAAACACGTATGATTAAAGCCAATAATTTGAAGAAGTTCGTTCCATTCAGCAATAATCCCAAAATTGCATTTTTCGGCTTCAGAAACGACAATGTCCCTTAGAAGTAGCATGTTTGAACAAAATCATCGAAATTTCGCTTGTCGTCTTTGGGCGTACTAAGTTTTGTAGTGACGCATTTGCAGATTTTGTTTGGGGATCTTAAACTAGCCTGGCCCGTATTTGGTGATTAACACTGCTAAAATTCATATTAAAGCAGATTTTCGTATTGAATGACATGTGTCGAGACCGGACAAAATGAGACAGTGTAGAAGCTCGTAATACAAGCTACCTTTTTGATTTTGAAAACCCCAAAGCTTGCAATATGAAAAATTCTGGGTTCCAGAGATAATTTGATTCGGGTTTCGCAAGATTGTTTACTGTAGCAAATCTCCATTTATGGCCATGCGGTTTTCGAGGACAGACTTGCATTCGTAAGATAAATAGAATTACGGCACGTGCCAAAATAACTGCAATTTGTTATATGAAGAAGTACCAAGACCACGCACTTGAGGTTGGCAAGGAAGGAAGGTTGTCCGTTTTGAATAGGCCACGGCACAGTCGATATGTTGCTCAACTTAAGCACAGTTGGCGAGATGATGGCTGTAAAATGTGTTGGTTTCCGTAACTGGCGAAAAATACTAACTACTTCCTGTAAAACGTGTAGTATCTGTCTGAGGAGAAACTCGGAAGTCATGAAGTCGTCTGCTGATGACACTTCGAAGGAAATGTAGACCATAACAGATAGTGAAGGGGAAAGTGTTAGCCGTATAGAGTACCTCGCTGACAAATAGGTGACGGTTTTTTCCCCTAACTAACACCTTCGGCACATTTTTGCAAGCTTCAAAAAACTCCAGGACTGAAATATTTAAAACGCATTATGGAACTCGTCCTAACTCGCATTTTGCAGCGACGTCTGACGAAGACTCCACCTATTGGTCAAGCCCATCATAATGTCAGTACGCAAGCTGAAGTGAATTAATCGTTCCGGTATTAATTTTAATTTTTGTCTTTTATATCGTTTCAAACTGAATTTATCACAAATGACATGCTTGCACAAAACGTGTGAAGAAAGCCTTCAGTTTGCAACAGGGAAAGAAAATCAGAACAAGCCGTCGCCGTATGAAAACTTCGCAACCGTGGAAGGTTCTTACTAAAAGAAAACAAAGTAACGGTCTAAGAACTCTGTGTCTATTAAAACAATGCGGAAATAGATTTAGCCTCATTTTGTGGCAATAATTTTACATTTTATCTCGCATGTGTCACATGTCTTGTTTCTTTTCACAACTTCAAAAAGAAACAATATGTTTCGTAGTTTAGTTAATTTTGAACAAGCAACTAGTTATTTAGATAGTCTTTTGCTCTTTGCTCCAGCACTCAACATGCCCATTTCAATTGTGATGTTCATGGACATCACACTATAGTATTATGATGTCTATGGTGATGTCTATATGAGAAAACAAATGAAAATGACAAGATGCACTATCCTTGATATGCACCCACTGCTAGCATTGCAAAGAAACGGCTGTTCCTTTATTCCAACAGTCCCGTTGGCCTCTACTGGAAACAGTGGAAGTTTTCCGTTACGTACATAAGACTAATTCATTTTATTTATTAATCTTTTCAATCTAATTGTACATAGCTCTCAGTATTTTACTTCATGCAATTATTTCCGACTGGGCCCTCTTGAAAATCAGTGTGTTCACTCAGTGAAGTGGTCAAATAGTTTTTTAAAGAAGTTTAAATAAATAAATATCCTAAAATTGGCTGTGGCATACAGGGCGTCGAAACGATTCCATGACCGCGCCTCTGAATTCTTGAATTCCAATCTTCTACACCTTATTCCCGGATCAGCAAACGCCAAACTCAAGTAACTGGTTCCCTGCTCGTACCCAATATTCCGGAACTGGGGTTGGTCATTTTCCCGTCCATGTGTGATTCGAGTAAGGAATTTTTGCCGCGGTGGGTTTGGAGTTTATGCGTCGAAGCTCAGGAATCTAAGGCACAGACAATGGAGAGATTCAATCCCCTGCTATGGCCTCCTCAATTTTAAGACGACTACCTCTGTGTCACCTAAAGACTAACGGGAATGTTAGAACAAATTAAAATAGACAAGGGCACGTTTCCATCCCCTGCACACTCTCATCGTTAAGGCATAGCTGCTAAAGTTGGAGCCCAGGAGTGCTAGGTAACAAGGTGGACGTCAAAATTGTCATGGAGCACGACGGTCTTAATTGTCATGGTGGATGTCAAATAATGCCATAGCCGACTCGTTTAATTATATGTGAAATTCAACAGCAAATTCACAGCTGCCTCTTATTCCTTTAAAGTGTGTCTGATGAATTTCCCGATCTGCCCACGTGGTTTTGAATAAAGGCGAATGGCAAAAACTAGCGCTACGAGGTTAAACAGAGACTAAAACAACCTTATCCCAAACCGACAAGATAAGTTTAGCCAAGTTTAATGAATAGCTTTTACGGGTTCCACACATATTAAGACAGGCATAACAAAGAAAATTACCGGTATGCGGCGGGCACAAATCAAATTGGTTCAAAATAAGCACATTCTGTGCAATGTTTGGAATATTCTACAGTTCGAGAAAAAAGTTATCATGACGGCTAATTCTATTAACAGAACAAACGAATGGTAATAACTATTCGGGCGGGAAAACTAGTTATACGATGGCTGAGCCACATTGCTAACTGTCCTGTTAATTCTCGGTCATGAATAGTACTCAGGCGATGGATTTGCCTTTTGTCCAGCATTCGTCACGGGAAATTCTAGGATATACACAACAGAGCTATGTTTTTTATTAAGGGGGAAACAAAATACTCACGTTTTTGCTCATGGGATTTAATAGACGAGAAAGTTGAACAAACGTGAGAACTTTTGCCTTGCGTCTAGAAACTGGTGGCAATGCCCGTAATCCTGTAGGTGGCGTTGCCTATACGAGTGTAGAATGAGTACACAAGGCAGTGTGTACCTCTTTCTTGTGTTCAGCAAGTCTATGATACAAAATTCGAGTGGCCAATGGGCACAGTATAGGGTTTCCTGAGGTCCAGGGTCTTGATCATGACGATAGCTTTTCAAACTTTTCATCCCTGAGGCCATTCATATACAGCCCGTCCATGCCGAGAGGTCACTGATGTTGGAGCACAGAGGCTGGAGTTGTTGTAGAGTTTTTAGTTGACAGATATTGTGCCATGCATTGTGATGTGACGGGAACATTCTGTTACGATATTTTGCTTTCGGTCTACTGTTGTACCTGATGAAGATATTTGATTAATTTCGAAACGTTGTGTCCAAGTTGCACTTGCGTCGTTTTTGTTTTCCGCTTCTCACTTCTTAACCTCAACTTTCTACAGGGGGCTAGACGCATTACTTTAAACTTATTATTTTAGCACTTCGCTAAACAACTTGTTAAATTCGTTATAGGATCGTAGATGTAGCCATGGTTATTGTTTGATTTATTAACTGTTGTCCCTGCCTTAAAATTTCAGCTACGTGTACCAAAACTTTTAAACCCACGTCCCTGATGAACGGACGCCGAACCAACGACACAAGTCAGCAGACCCGCGCCCCCACCCTCCACACTGGTGCCGAGACGGCTGCATACAAAAACTCCAATTCCGGGAGGCAAATTCGTCACTGGACAGGTCACTTCAATGCTCGGTAATAAAATTGCATTTGGTGGAAGTCGTCAACCTTTAGGATTTCTTAAAATTAGTTAAATAGTCTTTAAGTTCGTATTGCTTGTGGAAAACGAACACATAATGCCAGATCTGAAAATTTATTATGTCTGTTCCCGACACTGTCTGACTTTCTCACACTTCATTCACAAGGCAAATAAGGTTCGACACTGAGACTTGTCACCATCTTTACCATTTCTGACCACCTTGACGAAAGAAAATTTTTCGGACAAGCTCGTATCCATCTTAATAGGTTCCATTTTGCTTCATGGTCGGCCATAATGTAGTCCAAGTTATCAGAACTATCAGCGACCTTTTCCATTGCTATGCAGATAGACTGCGCCACCCGAGCACAGACAACAGTTTCCAAAATGTTCCACTCTTCTGTATTTAGCTGTCGTTTTCTCGTGTAGCCCGCCAAAACATAACCCCCAACGTCACAACGACTTGTATCATCAGCGTCCAACATCGTGTACATGATAGCAATCCCTGCAAAACAAATATTTCTTCAAATATTTTCGAATCGTCACGTGTCGTTTGTGAGATCGTGTTTCTATCTAGTTAACCCGGCATCAAACCACAGATTTTTAAGTTTCAATGTTCGCGCAACCCATTTTTTCATATGGACGTTTGGACGTTCGGTTACAAGTAAAATACAATAAGCCACCGCAAAATGCAGAAAATGTCAAGATTGAAATCATTGACAATCTTTAAAATGATTAATTTCAAATGAGAACTTTGCAACTAAACACTAACTCCGACATAACGCTTGGAATAGTTACAGTGGGTTGCCGTGTTCAAAGCCGACAATTCTTCATATCATAACCTCATGGCAGCGTTCAGACTAGTGACCTTTATGAACGCGAGGATAAGCTGGACGAAATAACACACAATTTTCTGAAACCTGGCTTATACATATTAAAATGCTGTTCAACATAAAACCGTACCCAAGTCGAAGACGAGAATATCCTCTTGCATGTCACCGAAATCCAAGACAGCACAAATATCACGTGACCCAGAGTCGTCGCCTTTACTGACCAAGATGTTTTCTTTGTGCATATCACCATGAATTACCCCTGAATATAAAACGAATAATGTATTCAACTAATAATATTAGTCGCCGGACATATGTATCAGACATTAATCAGAAGCAAAAGAGACATTTTGACAATGAGGCGCCGGAAAAGCAGGATCACGCAAGACCCCGTCGAATCACGAGACTGAAAGGCGAGTAAGCTTGTGACTTCGTTAGCGTTTACCAGCAAAATGACCTCACCTGATGTGAACGGCCGCCGAAGCTGGGATGCTGAATTATGGGAGAACATCCAGGTTCCCTTCCACAAGGAAAGATTATTTGTCGGAAGTGTTTCGCTAGTTTCATTCGACAATCTTCCGCTCAGTCGATCTACTGAGCCACAACAGACTACAGCACATTTTGATTAAAAGGAGATCGGAATTCAAATTCTAGATAACTGCATGTAGAACTTAAATTTCAGACCTTCCAGCGATCGGCGCTTCTACATGCAGGATAAAACTTAAGACTGGTAAAGGCAAAGACTATGTTAAACATTTGACGGTTGTCCTTTCATAATTAGAACTTGCTGAGTTACCTACATGTATCTCGTTTCAACTGATTCCAAATTTAAATCTGTTATCGAAACAAAGAAGCCACTTTTTGCGTATTCAGTAGTTCAGTGGTAAATTAACAAGATTCGATTAGCTTTGAGCTGCCTTCTCTTATGAACACTCCGCAAAGCTTTCTGCCAAGTCAGAATACTGCAGTTCCAGGTGAGAGAATTTTGGTTCATGCTGTTTTGAAGTTGTAACGGGAATGTGGAAAGAAAAAGTGAGTTCTTCATTACAACTTTAACATCAAAAGGTACCTTTCGTCAAATGGCCATCACATTGGCGGATTTTCTTGTAAAATGTGGACAAAATGTCCTCCATCATTTCTCTATCCTCTTCACAGCTGAAGAGATGAAACACGCCTCTAATATCCGACAGACGAGAAATGCGCCACTTGGTGGACAGTGATGAAAATCCGGCATGATGGAATCCCTACATACAAACCATGAAAACAGGCGCCTGTTTCGTGAGAAGTGACTTAAGTAGACAAAAATTTGTATTAACGCTCCACATAACTATTTCTGAAACTAATAAACAACTCTCAATTGAGCAAAAGTGCAAAGTTACTGAGATAATAATTTCTAGACTGCCATGCACACATAATTACTTGGCTAAACTTTCATTCTACAATGAATTGTGAATGGGAGCATCAGAACCGATATCTGTCTGAAGTCTGAAAGCACTTCCACGAAGCAGACCCCAAGCCATGAAGGTTACAAGTAACACAAGACAACTGTCAAAAGTTGGATAACTTCGAAATATGACATTTTGGAAATGACTGATCGCATTCAATTGAAAAGTTTAGATGCGTTGATTTATGTACTATTGTCCAAACCATAGTTAGACAATGTTTTTTTAACAGTTGATTGACGTCACCCCCCACCCCCGGGTCAACCGGCTGAGACATCAAGAACCAATTAGATGTCTTAGCCGGTTGACCTGACATCACCGGCGAGGTCAGTTCAGTGTGTCCTATGTTTCACATATGCACACAAGCTCTACTATAACTTAACGATTTTATTAAAAAAAACATAAATTTTTACACAATTTAGGAAATAAATGCGTTTAGAGACTTCAACTTGAATATTGATACCAATAAAAATCCGATCATGTACACTGTACAGGTAAGCTGTTGATTCATTTTTTCACATGACTATAATCGTACCTATCTTATTACTTTTTATCAGAAATACACGTTTTCGTGACTCAATAAATGAAAATCGGTGTTAAGTTCACACTTCAATTTTAAACATTCATTACTTTTAGCGAAAATACCTTGAAATTTCAGTGAGATCAGTGTTATAGTGTAGGCTTGTAGACAGGTGGCAAAACGGGAGTTTTGATTGCAAAACAGATATTTCGGGGAGACTTGCTTGATCTTTCCAAACTCTCCAAACTCGCCTGATTGAATACGCCTGCACACAGGTGTATGCATCGCCAGAGGCAAAGATCAAACAGGTACTCATTTTTCAAATATTACAAGTAATTAAAATGAGCAACAAAACTGAGTGCACGTGACGTAATGCTAATCATCCGAAAACTGGCCAATCCAGTCCAAGCAGACGTACCTGTACACTGTATTTGGTTATTGCCGCAAAGAAAATTACCTCCGTCGCCAACAGTCTCGCACGTTGAATACTCCTGACAAAAAGAATTCTCGAAAGCATGAAAAAGAGAAAAAAATAACTTGTCCTTGCCTTTGTGCAGTTGTGGAATTCCGCCAACCACTCTCCTATCCCCAGCAGGAGACAAACGGTGATGGGAACGTCTCTGAGCACGTGACCAGGAATATAAGTCAGCATTCTCACAACGTATGGACCAAACGTCTGTGACTCTGTAATGAATTATAGTTTTATAGTAAGTATATATTTTGCTAAATATCAATTAATATCTGTGCCAACAGTTCGAGGATGAGGCCAACGATTTTGGCATGGAATCATTTCACTGAGATCCGCGACTGCTGCAGCAGTGAAGGGACAGTGCGATCAGCAACGATGGTTAACCACGTGTTGGTGCCCCACGACGTCAGTCAAGTCGCTCATGCTTGACCACAACCACAATGCAGAGATGGACTAGGCAGGGGCGTTTCAATACATGGAACCACACTCGAGTAATGAGGCAAACCTCCAGCCATTCTGACTCACTCTAGCTCAAGATGGGGTCTGGAGAGTTTACAGCAGATCCTCGTCGCCAATGTTGTTTCATGATGACGACGACGATAGTTGATTTAGACTTTATTAGGAAAACAATGGCTACTAAAACAAAAGGCTGGTTCTACTTCCTAATCTCCACTTCCTGTCATACCAAAACACCATTACGAACACTACACCGTGGTCTGCTGCATGCAGCTTATAAGGTGGCGATTTGAAATTAGCACAGAACGTTTAGACTTGGATACATGAGGCACTGCCGAAAAGGGTTGGCGACCGGAGTGGAATTGTTGGTGAAGAGAAGGGAGATTTTTCCTCTCACCCAAGAAAAATTCCCCTCTCAGAAGGCACAGGCACCTGCCTCCTCAGGTGAGCCAGGGCCTTGACAAATTTGCGTTGGTTCCTCGGCTTCCTTACGAACAACTCAAATATATGACATCTAAGGCTTCTGTCGCACCATCGTACATGTAGTTCCCCTAACGGCCGGGACTGAAACTAGGGGAACGGAACAAACAATGAAAGCACTCGTCACAATGGGGCTATTCGGAAAATCTGCAATAACTAGAGGGCGTGAGTGTACTAGTGGTGATAGATTAACAGCCTCGATTTCGCGAGCCCTTTAAATACATGGTGAAATGGCTTGCAGCCGTGCCAACTGAATCTGAGATTGCGTAAAAAGAGTGCTTCTATGAGAGGAAGTAAGCACGACCTCATACATAGGTAAGGTTTGTGATTATTTTAACGATTATTCCATGATTATTCTACCGATGCCTGTTAACTGAGGCACTCGCCGATGTCGACTTCGCTGCAGTCAGTCGCCAGCCAGAGTCTGGTTAATCTTTGTATGTTGTGATATGTGATACGATACTTGACGTAGCAATCGGGATCTTTTCGTACATCAAATCATTATTATTGTTTGGAATTATTTATAAAAGTTTATCAGTGACAGTTACATCAATCAATGCTGAATTTTATGCTGTCAACTCGATACAGGTTGAGTTAAGATTACAATCCAATCCCAATGGCAAAGGGTACGTGAGTGATAAATATCCATTGTATTAGACTGTTTGTTTACTCCCTATCATATGTCTTCTGTTAATCTATTACACGTTGAAATGGAAATCTATCACTTCAGTTTTCACGTAACCTTTGGTTTTTAGGTTTGAAGGCTTGTTCCGTGCAGAGGAGATATGCATCGCTTCTGCACCGTCCCTGAATGGACAAAAATTGATTTTTAGCATTTGACTGCAGCTAACCAACAAGATCTTCTATTAGAAGAAAAACGGTTTCCTCAACCTTAGGCTAGAAGTATGCTTGACAGACCCATGAACCTGTAATCTGAGTTTAAAATTGCTGAAAGTAACAAAATTAAAAAGGCTTGAAAATGGGTAACATAGGTTTGAAGTTGTCTCAAAAACTTGTATATTTTGCAGACAAGTGATGCGTTTAAAGAATTGTTATGGCTAGGGATAAAAAATAAAGACACAGTTTTATGCAATACTCATTATATACACCCTTGGTTTCTGAAAATAGTAATTACTTTTATGTGAAACTGTAGACCAATCACCATATATTTTTGAAAAACAGGGACAACATTTTTGATCCAATCTGGAGTACTTAATTATTCATATTTCAATATTTGTTCCAGGTTCAGTGACATTTTAAGGCCACTTCAAGCTGTATCATAGACAAGCTTTGTTACTCCGTTCTCTTCCCACAGCACTTCCACACACCAGCAGTGCTGCATGGCACAATGTGCAAGTCAGTGGC
>NMRA01000139.1:509581-543243 GCA_002633005.1 Phoronis australis | reverse complement strand
TGCAATGTTACGACATTTACTGAATTAAGGCTTATTCATGTTAATTCGATAACTGAGCTGGTGGTCCTGGGGTTGGGGTCCACGATAAAATAAGGAAACTCACTCATCTAGAGAATTTTATTGGAAACAGCATAGTTTTGAAGAGAAACTGCTGTGAAAAAGTCACTCTTGACTTCTGTGCATCACGTACCATACACCTCTTAGTCCTCTTATTTTTTGGGAACACTCCCACCCAGGACAATATGAATATGTGCTGCTAGCCTACCCGGCATCGGGTGAGTTTCCAAAAAGAAACACTTAGTTCCACTCAATAAAACTGTTATTCAGTGGGGTAACTGGTGGGGATAACATCACCGGACGATGTTGATAGAAACTGATTGCTAAAAACTTACCAAGTAATGTTGTGTAGTCTCCGAATGGAACTGCATAGCGCACGCACGGGGCTTCAGCATCCACACACTTTTTGTCAGTTAGTTGACCCTGTTGACCGCAATTGTCCACGAATATAGTAACCTTAGGTCTTTTGGGAATTTGTGGCCACCTGTCGAAGACTTGCACCAGGGAAATTAGCAGTAATAAGGCTTAGCGCGACGACGTGTTTTGATAAAAATTCCATCTTTTACCATTTGTTTACATGCAAACAGCCACGCATGCGCAATTCAATCACCACTAGTACAGCAGCGACACCGCGAGGAGAATTCTCCGAATAGCCCCATTTGAGAAAGAATTCTGAACAGACGTGATCATCTCCTTAATAGAAACTTATATGCTAAATTTCATGAAAATCCGTCAAGGAACTCAGAAGATGCAGAAGCAAACGTAAAAAACTAAAATGGACGAATCTGCAGCCGCATTGGTCTGAAACTCATGCCAATCGTTATCGTCTCCATAGGTACATATCTGCCAAATTTTACAAAAATTGAGATAGAGCCATGGACGCAAAAAAAAACAAAATTTGGCACTTGGGGTCGCCAATGCAGTCGAACCCGTCGGGTATCAGTTTCAGACCGGTCTTCTCATCAGAAACACATCTGCCAATTATCATAATGATCCTTTCAGCAGTTTGGCGGATAGGAAGGTGGCTGTCAAAAAACTATTCATTTTTTGTAACCAGGTGGCGCACAACACGTTAAATGCGTCCGAAAAGGGGAAAGTGTCATCGTCGCTTAAATATGAACTAATTTGCTAAATTGTACGCAAAACGAATCTATCAAGGAACTCCAAAGATACAGAGACAAACGGAAAAAAACGAAATTGCCACTAAGAGGCAGAGCGGTAGTCGAATCGGTCCGAAACTCTCAGTCATCTGTGGCCAGCTTCTCAGAAACACATCTGTCAAATTTCATAACATGGGGTATAGCAAAATGCAGCAGCCGACGCCTGACGCCCGGACGCCCGGACGCCCGGACGCCCAGACAGAGAAGACGGCCATATGCACCAAATATAAAAATGTGGGCGCATAAAAAGCTAAACAGAGCGTCACTATCCAATTGGAGTTGGAGTTGCTCAAGATCCTGTTTCGTAAAAGGCAGCTGTTTTAACTAATGAGTGGGAGGATTTGATGAGTTATCGCAACGATAAATCGGGAGCTTCAAGCCTAAACTGAAACCACCCCCTTAACCTTAATAGGGACAGTTGGGAAGACCAGATTTAGCGTAAGTTTAGATAAGAGCAACACTGCAGCAGAATTGACTCTCGTCCACCGAGTGACAAGCCAATCATTACCTCCGTTTACATCACGTGAAATGGTCTCAAGACTTCTCGTGCTGCCACCGACAGTTTTAACGAGTTCTGGACAGGCGTATCCGTTGTTACGAAGAAGCGACATCGTTTCATCTTGGGCATCGAGAAAATCTGTCAAATATTAATTATCAAGGTCAAGCACTAAGAGAACAACTCAAGTTAAAGTTCCGGCAGCAACAACAATGCAGTGCAATAGTTGATGTGAGTTTGGGTGATCGTAACTAGAAATTGGAGGTTTTACACAGACATTGTCTCCATGCTTTCTTGACATGAGACTAAGCAATTAGATGAATATAGTGACCTGTGGCAAAACTAGAGTGAATTACATGAATCCTGGAAGCCTTGTAATTAATTACAATCCTTTGATTTGTATCTGCATTAATTGTATCTGTTAGCGGAAGCAATCAAAATGGATAATGTCAGCCTGTTTGCATAAATTATAAATTATCCAAACTGACTTCATTAAATTCATTGACCACGAACACATGGGTGCAAATATCAAGGTGTTCACATGAACTGTCCCGTAAGGCAGTTACGAATAGAAACAGACTTTCTGGATGATGGTGGCAATTATTTGGATAAATTATGCAAATTTATCACGCAGCAGCCTGCACCCTGATTTCATTGAATTAATTGACCAAAGAAACATGAGAAAATAGCAATATAATTTACCTGTGGAGATTTCATGCTCGTCATAAGCACAAGGACATTTTTATGATGGCGGCCTTAATTTGCATAAATTTTTCAAATTCACCGTTTTTCCACCTGTAAACCAAATCCATTTAAATTCACAGACTTCGGCGACATACGTAAAACCATAGAAATAACCTTGGTGCTAGGTAATGAAGTTAACGGAAAAAACATAATTTTCCGCAATCGCGGGCTTAAAAAATACATCTAGGTTGTCACGAGTAAAACTCAGCTAAAATTCTACATAGGGGTCTCCTCAATACCAAACAATCAAAAACATTATGCTAGCAAGAATATCTAGTTCCCATGTTAGAGTCACTTACCTTGATATCCCGGAGCACAGGAATCGGAGGCGTTAATAACTTTGAATACAAATCCTGGTGAATTGACGTGCTCCTCGCAAATCACGTGATAATTGATGTCATCGTAACTGGCCAGCCGTTCTAATTCTCCAACTGTCATGCCATACAGTCGCTTAACCATAATTTTCACATCTTCCTCAGTTATTCTGGGAGCACCAGCTTCCACGACTGCTGTCATCTTAAAAAACAAACCTTTTTAACCATGAAAATTATCGATTTTAAATTATATTCACCAGCATAACGCATCGCTGATATTGCTCGGGATGAGGATCATTTTGTAAAGCAAACACATTTCAGCAACACGAAAGATTCGCAGGGACATTCAATTTTTTATTATATTAAGGATCCTATGTTTCATTAAATTGTGAATATGCAAATGAAGTGCTAGTTTAAAAACAACCCCGGGTCTTCTGAGAACCATTAACCATTAAAATCTATTATTATGTTTATGTAAATGAGTGCAATAGTTACCCTAATGAAACAAGGAACAGTTTTTATTATTTGTTCATTTCACTATCAAATAACGATTGCGTAATATTTAGAATTACTAGGGTTTTCTTTATGTTCACACTTGATTTAATTGTATCAGTTGTGGCGCTTTCCTTAGAACCGAAATTTATATACAAATTGTTTCTTTTCCTGATTAAACTTGTAAACTACACACAGTTCGCCAGGAAGTCAAAGGGTGGTGCTTGCTACAAACTCAAATATTCACAGTTTTAATGAGACATACTATCTTTAAGTTATATCGTCCAATGAGTGAACATTACTTTGTGAGATATTGATGTGTGGGTCAGCAGGACCGTCCCGGTTTACCCTACAACACTAGAATCTCGCTGCATTTACCCACTGACAATGCCGCAAACATCCGTGAGGCATATTTGCTGCCTCGTTTTTGTGTCAATGGAATTCCACTTTATTTGTTGTTGTCTGATTCTTTGCATTTTTTTCTCGGCGGCATTACTCTATTCGTCTTTTCAATCCTAACAAAGTTTTTCTGATGTGCTTTGGGCTGCAACTCTGCCGAGAAAAAGTTTGATAACTGGACAAACAGCCGTGGATGCGTGATATGCGCAGCGAGTGGGTAAAACAAATTTTGGATAACGAAGAGACGTCTCTGAACTTTGTGTCATAAAATATTGAAACCTCAGTGTGCGTGAGACAGTTGTTATGTAAGATTACCCCCCTAATGATGGGCACAAGCCATATCAGTTTCTTTACTATTAGCAGTAGCCTTATAAAGTACATCTGTTTTGGAACACTGTCTGACTGCTTGATTTACTTTCCACAGACCATAGCATGGGCGCACCGAGGGGGAGGGCTCGGTGGGGGGGCTTGAATGAGCTCCCCAATTTGGCGAATTGGGAAAAAAGGTCAGCCTCAGTGAAACAAAAAGTCCGGGTAAACGAGACAAAAGTCCACAAAATCCAGGGGAAGTCGGCGCGGATGCACAATTCGTGGGCTTGAACCTAGTGGCTCCGTTTATTTTTTTTTTTTAGTCCTCGTTGATTTCTTCCAGTAAAAGGTCTACCGAAAAATGCGAGCCCCCCTATATTTTGGGCTGAGTGTGCGCATCGCATACTTTAGTTCACTTTTTTCATTTGTGATGTGAAATCAATGCATTTACCACTAGGGAGCAACACATATCAAACAGGCGCTTACTGAGAAGTAAACAGACGGGAGTCGGAATTGTTCGGCAAAAATGGGCAGGCCAGACCTTGAAGCACGCGCCTCGAGTGTTTACGATCGTCTGCGTCCTCGTTGATTACTTTTGGTAGTTGAAATGCAAGCAAACGGTACTTAAATGTTTTATGAGTTTTTCGCCATGAATGGATTGATTTGCGTAGTCCGTTTGCAATAAATACCGGTAGTTATAGACAATTCTGATTTTCGACAATCTCTCCTGGTAGAGTTCAGAAAGGCTAGGACTTCGCTAAAAATTAAGACTTCGCGATATTACGTGAGCTATTGCCGTGTATTTTAAATGAGAATACGTGATTTTTGCAAGATTTTCGCGAGGTCCTAGCTTAGGTCTTAGCCAGTGCTGTAGTGAGTGGGGCGTAGGCGCATATACGTACAGTAGGCGCAGCCAACCACCTTTTGGAATTTGAACTTAGCGCCTACACACCG
Organism: Phoronis australis; assembly: GCA_002633005.1. Taxonomy (NCBI): domain Eukaryota; kingdom Metazoa; phylum Phoronida; family Phoronidae; genus Phoronis; species Phoronis australis. The sequence continues at coordinate 538,318 of NMRA01000139.1, read as the reverse complement.
TAAGTGCTCAATGTGATACGGTGGGCTTTGAGAGCCTACTTACCTCTAATTTGCAGCACTGGTCTTAGGGTTACTGAATTCTGTCCTGATCAGGTTACATCATTTGCCGCGCCCATCGAGAGTTACGTCAAACTCATGTGACCGTTTGCTTTGAAACCGGCTGAGCGTCTCTTTTGATCGAGTTAGACAGTGGAATGGAAACAATTTGCTAAGGGGTGGGAGACTTTTTTACTGTGGCAGCACTCAGATAGACTGTTTGATATATCTGAGGGCAGCATAAGTGCAGATATCTACAGTTTGGGAATGTGAATATTTGTGAATGATAGAAAAGAGGGTGGTTCTTTTATAATCCAGGTATTTTACGTAACACCTATGAAGGTAGCACATTCCATACAGTTTGAACACCTTGTTTGAAAAACTGTCAATCATAACCAACACGGTACAACTGGTTGCAGTGACCTGGAGGTCACCGTACGCCCACGACGTTAATTAATTCACAATAATTCTGTCACTTTATGTATAATAATCAAAATAAGTGCATAATTTACTATGTAATTCACCCGCCCACGTAGATAACTGATTTTCGCCTCTGGTTTTTCTTCGTACTAAAACTTTCACGCAAGCAATTTATGTATGTAGCATTGCCGCCATTTGGCCAGAGATACAGCAACCAATTTTCCGCTTGTCCATCCTTGTTGCTTTGGACACTTCACAATGGCGCTACAATTGTTTAAACCTAACGCTCACTTAAGTTGATCTCAGTCAAGCAGAAAACCTCAAACAATCGCTGGCCTTAGTGGCTTATCGTGGTACCTAACAGCGCGGCCTGTGCATTGGTGGAAACTATAACCCACACGTCTGACATTCCAGGCATGAGGCCGACGAAAATAACTTTCGCTAGGCAGTGTAACACATAGGCACTATAGCACATCGTTCAAACTGTTGGCCTTGCTCTCGTTGCAAAGTAGTAAATGTAATTTGGCATCAAACACCGGAAACCCCCTTATAGCTGCCTCATTCTAGCCTCTTGTGAATTATGACCAGTGGACAGATATCCATGGACAAGCATAATACCCTACGCGTGTTAGTTACAACGGCGGTTGGGCCCAAAGACTGCCATTGAATGGCTCGGACTCTTGGTGCCGGCAGTGGCCCGGGGCAGTGGTACATCCGTTGTTTTTGTTGTTTCATTCAGTGCACATTTTGCTCGTGAAAACAAAACCTCACACCGAGGATTCAAAGTTCGGCTTCAAAGTCTTATCTCTAAGCCACTGCTCTGGGTGAATACTAGTCAGTTAGAACACTCAAAAGAACCACCTACCTTGTCCTGGCTAACCTCGACCGTGTTCGGGTATTATGCAGGCGGTTATTTATCCGAACGGTCGCTACTACCGGGGGTTCTCACGTCTCTTCAATTATGTAAGTACAGACAAAAACGAGTCGGGTCGTTCCCGAGTCCATCAAGTGATAGAGGCCCAGTATGTACTTAAAATACAATCACATTCATCAACATAAATCCGTTGTTACCGGGAATTTCCGAAAATAGGCTGCAATTTCCAAAAACTTTCCATGAGTACGTTTATGGACGTATATTTTCGATAACTGTTCACATATTATGAAAATCTGACGGATTGTTCTGAAATACGTATGACGTAAAATTTTGCTTTATTTTGACAAGACATTCTTCCTCTATGATAACGGTTTCACTTGGCATTACATGTAGCTCACTGAACGAGATATTGGGTTATTTTTCGGTTACTAACGGTATTGGCTCAGTATGGAGGACAGTTTTAATAGCACAGTTTCTTAAAATACGCCCCTACTACTAGAATATATGCCCTCGCGTATATTCGGTTTATTTTGACGTTTTTGAAAAGTCATTTTCGAATATCCGCCATAGGGCCTATTTTCGGAAATTCCCGGTAACCCATTTCGCTAAAATCCACTAACAGGTCCTGATAATCAATATCAGATATCTCACATGGCCAATTGACATCACTAAGAAAACTTTTTTTCTCATGATCATAAAGTGTATTAAATCTGCATACAATAGATTAAACAAATGTGATACAAGGTCAAGGTACGACTGAAATTCGTCTTCGACCTCTACACTGGTATTCGACTTCAGATACTTCAAATATATGGTTGAGGACACTTACATACGGTACCTGAAATTTCTGTACAGCTGTTTGCTGACCCTGATCTAACACTCAGTTGATTTATAATAACTCTACACTGACCGTTCCACTGACTTCGCTGGTGTGCCTACATTCAATGAAACCCACAGATGTGTATGTAATGCAGAGGGTTGGTAGTTGTCGAGCAGCATAGACTTCAACCAATCTTTTATAGCTGCCTCACCCCCCTCCATTTACGTACATGTAATAAGTAGTCAACAGTGGCGTGTAAGCCTAGTACCCAATGAAAACTTAAGTTTTCAGAGCTTTAAAAATTTTGAAAACTAAAATTTTCAAGAACTTTTTAGAAAATTCAAGTAATGAAAAATATTTCCTCCAACTTTTGAAGTACAACGAAAACAAGACTCGGCAGTCGAGTACAGTGACAACTTTAATATAATTATATAATCAGTTAGCTAAATCTTTTTAAATTTAATCTTCTGTTGACTTTCATTTACTGCAGTACTATAGGTGCATTTCTTCAAGATATGCTAGTGAAAGTACGAAAGTGCGTTGAGTAAACAATGGTTTAAATACAACAAACACAAAAACCAGGTGTGCGTTCAGTAGACGCTAGGACCTACGCTAGGACCTAGCTAAGACCTAGTCAAAGTCACGTGTTCTCATTTAAAATGCACGGCAATATCTCACGTAATCTCGCGAAGTATTGCTTTTTAGCGAGGTCCTAGCGTTACTGAACGGGAGGCTGTTCTCTCTAAGCTGTGAAGACATAAGAAAAGTAACAGATAAGTGAATGTATAAATCACGCGAGAAACAGGTTCACCTGCGTATCTTTTCAGGCGAGAAACAGGTTCACATGTATAAATTTTCTAGTCTCGGGTATTATCACGTGAAAATTGAGGGAAATTAGGACTCGGTCAAAGGCCCAATTATTGAAGTCTCTTTTAAGGCTGCATTTCGCCTATTTATTTGGATAAATAAACGAAATCGAATTGGGCCTTTAATTGTCATTAAATCGGTCTCAGAATACTCGTTACCGTAAGGGGATTCCGTGTTCGTTACTGACTCGAGTCACAAGGAATGCGTAATGATCCCAAAGATACTGTCTTTGCTGATGCGCTATTTTCGAATTTGCTACTTAAGGTTGGCGAAATTCAATAAAGTCTGGGGTGATTTCTTGAGTCATTGATGGTTTCGATGCTCTTGATAGTACAGGAAATGTGATACTATTACTGTAAGGAATATCACGTGACCGTTTTCATGAGTGTGAACGTTCTAATTCGATTTTTATTTTTTTTTGTGTATTTGAGAGGACGAAACGTAATGGCGTTAACGTTCGATGGTTGCGTCGGTTGTGTTCCGCTGACGAAAGACAATCGTTAAGCACATGCGGCGAGACATGTTCCCTTGTGGAATGGAAACAGTGAATTATGTAATATAATTCAAATTTACACACCAGAGACGATTATTTTTAAAATCTATTGGCCTATTTACACCGACACAAATAACATAAATTGTTCAGATTGGCACGTTGTATTGGTTGATCTTTTCCCGACATCTACAGTGGCCGCCCTTTTACCAGAGACCATACTCCCTGCGAGTTACTGGATTTTCAGTCCCATGGTGTCCCGCATTATCTTGCTTTTTCTCAAAGAGTTTCTTTTGTCTACGGAATATGCAACTGTTCTTCGTGGAATTGCTTTTAGCAGACAGGCATGCCTTCCTGCGTTTAATGTTCGCATTGATCGATCAAATAAAACGGTTGGCTGGTGTCAGCATATTACTGGTTTGAGTACCAAGCTTCAACAAATACATGTAACAATATCGAGCTCACATCATCTTACAAAACATGAAAGCCTACACAGTGTCATTTTGAAAACATTAGAAAAGTACCAATCAATACACGATTGTGTAGGTCTCTTCAGAATATTAAAGATCGGGACCCATTTCAGCGTCCTGTCGTTCAGAAATTTTCCAGACGTGAGGGGTGCTGAACGTACGATAATATCTGGCTTAACCCAGGCTTCACTTAACTTTCATTTTTATCAGCCCACCCCAGTCAGGTAGACACGATCTGATCGGAGATTAGAGCAATTATTAAACAAAAGAGCGCAGGCCCTCCAACCATCAACGCCAGAATGGAGTTAATTGGCTACGGGGGGTAAACTTCCCAACTTGTTGTTGGGCTATACAATCGAACAAGTTGGGAGCAACGGGATGTCACCGTCATGCAATGTCACACATACGTCATAAGGTAGTGACGACTTCCATTACTTTTGCTCTGTGCAACGCTCAGGCTCTCGGGTCGCAGGCAAAATGAAACGAAAATTCTTTCAACTGATAGCGGTCTTTTATTTCCTTTGCTTCCCGCCGTACACTCAGACACGACGAAGGTATATTTGCATACATGTTATCTGTTTTACCATTCGTGGTCCGACGCGGGATCTGTTAGTCCGAGGTGTTTTTTCGAACTGCAGGTCCTATGAAACTTAGACTCTTACTACCACAGTATACCTGAGGACATTATGCATCCTACAGGACTACGATCCAATACGGGATCGTGAATTGGGTTTAAAAAATGCGAAGAAAAATATTACGACCTGTGAATTTTCGGATTACAGACTCTTTGGACGAGTATCCCTGAGCCGTCTGCCCCAACCTAGGACTATAATATTACCCCCAGGTCCCAACTAAATAGCCTTAAATCCTGGTGTAAGAATAACACAAATATTCTTTGTTGCATTACAATGTACTCAGACGCCTGTATGTGCGGAATAAAACGGTGTCGTCAAAGACCAGTCGCCACCCTTTCGCGCCGCTTCCCAGAACTGTCACCACCTTTGCTCCCTCTTCCTTGCACGTGCCGCCGGTCGCTATGGGTGTCGCGCCGCCTCCCTTTGGCAGTAACCGTTTTGCACTTCGTGCCATGAGTCCAGAACTGAGGTACTTCAACGACAGGCTCAGCCATGAAAGTTGATCGTGAATACGGTCCCCAAATCCATCCACGTGCGTACGGGAAAGGATACGGAAATTTATTTTTCCTAACCCAAGCTCCCGAGTTATAACAGGCTCTCGACAAATAAGTCGGGCGGTCGAGTCAATCGGACGCTAAACTTGTAAATCCTTTCCCAGCCACCGTACATGCACGTGCATAATGTATGTTACAAGCAGAAAATGTTACCCATTTTAATGTAGTCTGGGATTTGACATTCTATAGAGAGCGTGAGTTAAACATAGGACTGCGTGCCGTGATTACGGTCATCCGAACAGCACCGCCAGTGGGCGCAGATGTGCGATCTATAGAGATATGTATAACTTTGTTATAGTAATGTTTCGAGCAGAGCAATCAGCAGTCCAGTCTACCCAAATGCCAGTCGAATGCTTGCGCTACACCTTCTGGATTAGAGGCCGAGGTATCGTACCCTGAGGCTGAAACATACGTACTCCGAGACGCGCACGCATCGAGTTTTATTATCCGTAAAATGGTGAACAAGTTTTGCACGAATGTATAATGATGAAATGCCAACAAAATTTAATAAATATTCCTAATTCGTCAGCAGAGGCATCATCAGTTTGCTGAGAATAAGGCGTTTGCTCAAACGAGAAGTAAACACAGCGTCAACAACGGTTTCGTCTACAACACCAACAACGGCTACGACACCAACAACGACTACGACACCAACAACCACTACGACACCAACAACCACTACGACACCAACAACGACTACGACACCAACAACCACAACGACACCAACAACGACTACGACACCAACAACGACTACGACACCAACAACAACTACAACACCAGCAATGACAAAAACAACAATTTTATCAACAGCAACGTCACCATCTAAAAATTTAACGCAAGAAACAGAGACTACGATGACACCATCGCCAACAGCCACATTATCGGCATCAGCGACACTAACATCGGCCATAATATCCTCCAGTTCGTCATTATCAAGGGGTTTCAATCAGTCAGCAAATCTATCTTCAATAAATAGTACCGCGACAATTTTAGTAAATCTGAAAGCAACTAAATTGAAAAACGTGACATCGATTCAAACGTCAAGAGACCTCGGGCGCCCCAGTGCTTCACAATTCAGTTCAGAGAGTGCGGTAAGCAACAAAAACAACCAGCCTGGTAAAAAAGTCACCTCCGTAAAGGATGACTTGGTGGCAGAAATGAAGAACGGGGATTTTGTAGTCCGACGTCCTGATCATGGACCGATTGAAATCAAAACGTTAAAGACCGGAGAAATTGTTATTAAAGCTAGAAGGTACAACATCAAAAGTCTGCGTACTACAAGATCAACGTCACACAATCCGTCATTGAAGACGACTACACAACCTCAGAGCAAAATTGTAATAAAAAGTGGAGAAAAGGGTTCGATTGCGATTAAAACGGGTGTGAAGGGGGAACAGATTGAGCTGAAGAAATTGGCAACTGCTGAAAATAAGTCGGCTTCTATCACTGTCACCACACCGCGGCTTGAGGTTAGTAATCAACGAGAAGTCGTTGTCGAAGAAGTAGAAAATGGCAAAATTTTGGTGAAAAGTGACACCAGGGTTAGGAATCTGAAGGAGGGTAAACTAAGTAGAGACAAACCAATGTTCCCCACTGTCACTGCTACAACAAAAATGGCTCTGCCACCAGAAACGACGGATCACAAAGTACAAATTGTGATTCAAGCACATGATAATGGCAAATTAGTCGTTAAAGAAAAAGCAGTCCCTATCATAAAAACATCTGCTAATACGTCAACTGTACCTCCACCACCCGCCTCAACACTCTCACCCAGTTCCAAAAAAGAAATTATTTCTTTGAAAGCAGCCAGCAACAACACAAACGTAAACAATTTGGTTGTAGTAAATGAAAAAGCCGAGAAACAACTTGTCATTCAAAAACTCAAAAGTGGAGAACTGGTGATCAAGAAAATAGTAAGCCCCAGTATACAAACCAAGTCAACAGACGCTTTGTCAGTGGCTTCCTCTACGACTCAACGCAGTGTCACAACAGAAGCTGTGGGCAAAAGCAATACGAGTGGTGATTTCGTAATAGTCGATGAAAATGGCAAAGAACAGATGGTGATTGAAATGCACAAAAATGGAGAGTTAGTAATAAAGCAAAAACTTTTGTCAACAACCACCTCTCATGAAAGACATGATCAAACAGTTTCACCGTTTTCCCCAAATACGACCCTGGAACTTCTGCAGACGACAGCCATGCTTTCGACAACAAAGAAACCGCCCTTGCGTACGTCAAATAGAAATGTCGTCATAAATATCAGTAGCCACCACATTTTAAAACACAAACGGAATAAGAAGCGCAAAAGAAATAAATATAAGGGATACTTGTCACAATCAGGAAGTCCAATAAACAGGAAATGGGCACGAAAGAAATCGGTCGCAGATGACAGCGGTGGCATTATCATAAATGTGAACACTAGGAAAGTAAGAAAGCACCGGTATAACAGGAAGAAAGGCCACTACGAACACAGAGTCACATGCTCTAAAGTGAAGCAAATTGGGAAACACGCCAGGGCGTTTCTTGTTGTTGACGACACGAAGAAAAGGAGCCTGGGGAAAGAGCCCTTGTTTGAGCACGACGGTGTGAGACTAGAAATAAAGGAAAGGGGCAAGAATAGAGACACAGCTGTAGCGGTAGAGTTTCGTGAGCACGTAATCCTCCATTCTATACTTTTGAAGGTAGGCATTCTATGTTTTTAGGGGTTTGCAGAGGGAACGTGGTTAACTTTAAAAAGCTACCATCTCGCCTTCAGTCCCAAAAAACAACAAACTTTTTATTGAGATCACTCACCGTTGTGGTTTTAAATTACTCCTTAGTCAGGGCTTTGAAAGAAATGATAGTTCCTTACTGCCTCAAACCAGGCCTTCGAAATTCGCTGTAGACGACGTGACGTTCTGTGCGCCGAGCATGGTCTCGGGGAATATCGAACAGCTCGGCAACATTTTTGCAAACCCAGAAACCATTTCTTATGAGAGACATGGGAACATTTCGGTGAGTAGTCTAAATTAAAAGTTCACTTCCTCGACGGGATTTTGTTGTCGCAACGCCTAAGCGAGCTTGAGCCAGACTGTGACTAACTCGTCCTCATAGATTCATAAATTAACGCGCGTGGCGTAGCCGCATTGCTGAAGAAATCCTATTCGCTAATTTCTCTTATAATTCATCGACTTAAAGATGTCGAAGACGGCCAATATTTACTTTTCAAATTTGAAAATCGTCATGTCGGTTGTTTGCCTTATTCATTTTTTACGCTAAACAGGCGTGTTGTTTACCATCGCAATTTCCTCCATGAAAACGCATTCGGCCAAGGCCATGAATAGCGACTAGCTTAGTTCACTCCATTACGGCGCCACAAAGCGGAGGAATACCCTAAATACCCTGGGGGTAAACAGTGCACGCTTTCTCGTTCACTTGCGTGAAAATTTTGTTAGCGAAAGATTTAAAGGAAAATGACACCCGATTAAATTAATCTTTTTGCCGTCTTAATCGGTCTATATCCAGCGACGTCAGTGGTTCTTCAGTCTGCGGGTATATCGTTTTTTTCGATTTCCTCCAGAGACCATAATCCTTCGGAAGTGGCTTGCGGTAGTGAAGATTGAAAGTACTCCTTTGATACCAAGTATGAGGCTGTGAAGCTTCTCCGTGTCTGTCAGTGGCCTGCATTTCGTCGGATCGGTTGTTGATCACTTTTTTGATTATGGAGAATTGTAGTTGACCATAAAACATGAACAATTACAACTAATTCAAGGCGTGATATCATAACGTTTTATATATATAACCTGCTTGATGACTGTCGGAATTGCGAGTTGCCACGTTGAAGTTATCCTACGGTCAGATGCCAGGGGAATCTCCATTTAGGTATTCATATACATTATTCGAATCATTGTTACTGTATAACTTTTGTCTTGACGGTTCTGTGAAAGGTAACCCATACGAAAATATTCAATAGGACTCCCTATAGGATTCTATAGGATTCCTATAGAATCAAGATTTCCTATAGGAATTCCTATAGGAAATTTTTCACAAATCTGATTTCTAAAAAGTTTAACAAACAAATAGCCTAAGAATATATAGTATCATATCAGTTTGTTTTTATATAATTTCAGCTCTTCTGAGTCACTAATTTTTGTAAACTTTAATATTCAGGCGATTCTTAATACATGTTTGTTAATTGCTTCGTAGAATCCTATTGAACTGCCTACTGGATACATTATAGTCTTATACGAATTCCTATAGGGTTTCTTATAGGATTTCCTATTGGATGCTTTAGGAAATCTTATAGGATCCTATTGGATTTCCTATAAGATCCAGGCCCCCGACGAGCTAGTAACTAGAATTGCAGTCTCGCGGCTAATTCACCAAAATAATCACGTCCGCATTTTTCTTTGGCTCACTAGTACAGTCTTTTCGTGACTGCAAGTCTAGTTTCCAACTTTGGCTGGTTTATGTTCGTGATTTCTTCAATCTGGCCGCCATGGGCCTGATCGGGTTATTCCGAGCCACTGGTCGGGATAACAAGCGTTTTGTGTGTTTAGAAGTCGCAAGTCTAAAATTACAACACACATCTTTGTTCTCCTGGGTATTTCACGAACGAATAATTTGAATTCATCACAGACTCCAAACTCTCGCGACCGACCTTGGTAAATTAGCCTACCGAACTTTGTAGGCTGCCGTACGTTCAATACCTAAAAATCCGTAAAAGCGAAATAAATAACACGTTTTTTCAATAACTCGATGTATTTGTAAGAGTTTTGCATCGAATTTTGATGATTTATTGGTGTAAAACGATGAATTCAAGCGATTAGTTGACACCAGTTAGCGTGTTGTAAAACTGCTGAACAGAATGCATTCGAACCTCTGACGTCATTGGTTAATTTCAACACATCCGTCTGCCGTCAGGTAAAAGAGCTGTATTTGCTGTTATCGAGTGGAGCTACTAGATCTAAATTGATACAAACTAGGTTGTTTTGGGTGGCATTCTCCTTTAAATAATGTACAGTGAAAGAATATTTTTGATATTTTCAGGGGCTAGATATCGGCGCCGACCTACACATTGGATCCTCCGTAGCAATGGTTAACAAGTTTGTTCTTGAAATCAAACGTATGGACGGACTATGGCAGCACTTATATTACAAAGGAAGGGTAAAGGTAGTTTGAACAATTTAAATCTGCCAGTTTGTTTGTATGCATACGTCTGTCCATTTTAATATACGTAGACCCTTCCTCGATTTCCGATAGCGAAACACGGCAACATGGTCCAGTTGTCAGAGCCCGGATAAGGACATTCTGGTAGTATAAAAACATGCCATTCATTACGAGCTAAACGGGACAATTTCCACGGTCTTCTTTCGAGCTTGGGACCCCCGCCGGCAGGGTTACATTCAGGGTTATCATTTTGAATCTAAAATTTGACAAGATTTGCGCGAGAAATTTTGCTCGTATGTATCAAGTCTCTTGTAGAAGTGCACAAAACTGAACAACGCTTCGCCGAACAAACCGCGATTTTCTACTAAAATTCGTTTCCGTTCTGGCAAAATCTCTACAAATTTCAAGTTGACAGGTTCCATGATCCATATGCTGTCGAATAATTCCGTCCAGCAACGTTCATAGTATCCACGTTTGGCAGCTTAAGTACCTGTCAAAGTCCGTTTAATTTGAAAACCGCTGTATTGTGAAGTACCAATTTTGAAGTGTGTAGACGAGAAATGCTGTAAAAATAAAAAATTGCCGGAACCCCCCCCCCCCCCCACAAAGAAAAGCAGAAATTTGACCACGTGATATGAAACGGAGTGTCCGCTGGAGTGCCAGGGAATCATAGCACCACGCATTGCTGCTGTAGTGGTAAACTGCGGGTATGACAGCAACCCCACGCTAAATGCGTAGAAGAACGCTTCATGGATCTTAAGTTCAGGAAAACGTAATCAGCTTGAGGGCTATTTTTCATGTGACCACTAACAGATTGCGGAGAACCAGTTTCCTCGATCCCGGCACTGATAGCGGACATCAAACTCAGGATTACAAAAATCTTGGACGGCCCTGAGAGAGACTATTCTCGTTTGGCCTATGATACCTATAAAAGGTACTTGGAACCTTTTCAGTCGATTTCTATAAAACGAAATTCTTGAAAAACTACGAAGTTGTGACGCAGCTGAGTGTCCTGACAACTTCATTCGGTCCCAGTGCCTGTGCTGCTCCCTAGTGGTTACATAACAATTTACCTATAAGTCCAATAAAGCCAGAACAATCAGTTAATACAACAGCGCCAAACAGACGTTGAAAAGTGTCCGGTACTCACAGCGTCACATTTCCGGTTTGAAGACATATCGATCATTTTTGTCTTTGTCAAAAATGGCCAAAAATTTGAAGTACATTGATGTCGGTGTATGCTCAGCCGGACCAGTGTTTATTGGGTCATAAGTGTAGTCAATAGTCCATACTGGTAAAAAACACCTCCTAATATGGTACCATTCCCCTTCAATACCTTACAGATCTTTAATGTGAGAAAGGATAGTGGAGACAACAGCGAGTACCATTCCGTCAACTTGCCCTATGACGTCACGACGAAAGGAATCCGAATTTACCCTGAAGATTGGACCATTACACCTTATTTAAAGCTCGGTTTTATGGGCTGTTACGCAAAACATAAAGCAAAAATAAAAGACAGGTTCGATGCGGAGAAAGAGCTTGCACTGTAATCGATCCTATTCATAGTGCAGTACTGGAGCGGGAAATTGAGGCTTTCCCACAAGCGTTACATAAACTGTTCTGGTCTTTGTAAAGTGTTATTTCATGAGAGCTAAGCACATTACAACTAGTCTTTATTTAGAAGGAGAACATAGACTGAAGCACACAAATAACTACATCTGTAGCGCCTGCCAAATTCCATTATCCATGGCCTGTTGTTGACCAGAGTCATTATAATTAACATCATGGTTGGGAGTCATAAATTTGGTCCAATCCCATAAGGGTTGACACCAATCAAAAAGCGTTATTTCCTTTAAAAAATTAAATGACCTGGTAGTGGCTCTAAGCAATTAATATGTGCTAACAGGCAAAATTAATACCTTTACACAAATCCCTCAAGTATAGCACAGCCATCATCAGATGATGAAAATTCAAGCCATAAACAACAGTTACATGTACATGAATACATCTACAACAACTGGATTATAAAACAAACATCACCTTAATGTGACTTCCCACCACAGGTACATCTAGATGTAAGTCATCTACGTTGTACTCAGCAGTGGTAACATAAAGGTCGTGTGTAATCATCAAAGTCGTTTTTAAAATCTAGTAAGTTACATTTGCCCTTACACTTAATAATAAAAGCAATAATTATTTTTATAAGTCGATAACGTTTTCTACAAACACATCTGTGCATGAGGATGTCTAAGTAATAAATAAAGGACAAAACTGTTTATTTGGAATCTACTAACCAGTACCTATTTGATACAATTAAGGTATCCTCTGGTGAGTTCATCTATTTCATATGGTTGGCCAAATAGGTGAATGTTGTGCAGGCCAATTACTGTGTAAGTTAATTCTTGTTAGAGGATTAAAGTATTTACTTTACGCCAGTTACTTTACGCCACAAATAATTACTTTATAACTGTAAATAATTACATTACGCCACAAATAATTACTTTATAACTCTAAATAATTACATTAAGCCACAAATAATTACTTTACACCTCTAAATAATTGCTTTACACCTCTAACGAGAATTAACTTACCCACGTAATTTATTTATGCAACGTTCACCCATTTGGCCAACCATAATTTGAAGCACTCGGCACAACTAGACAACCTTTAGTCAACTTCATAACTTTGCTATTGCATAACACAACAAGAGTATGATTGGTATCAAAAGCCTACAGAAGTAAACACAAGAGATCCAAGCGTAACTGTTCAGTTCTGGATATATGCGCAATTTCATAACCTTATCATAGAATCAGATCAGATTGCACTTCATAGAGCAGGAAAAAGACGAACACCTTGGGCCGGAGTCTAATCTTACTAAAAGGAACTTGAAGTGGTTATAGGCATTATCTATTCCTCGTTTGGGTGATATCAAGATAAGTGGCTAGTAGCTAGTCTGAGGCTCAAGTACATATGGTTTCTAGTCCCAATTCCCATTTGGTAATCCTTGTATTACAGCTCCTACAAACTTATCTTGAGTTCGTACAGAGCTAGAATAGAAAAGGACAAAACGAATTTTGAGTTCAACTTTGTTAAAAGTATTAGAACCGCTGCCCAGTTCTATTGCATTCAATGAAAACGTTGTGTCCCTCAGTCAATATACTTCAACCACAACATGGATCAGTCTTTGGGAATAATTTTATAAATATTATAAATAATGTCCCACTTGTCACCGAGTGACAATCACAAGAGCTCTACTGGTGCACCAACTTAAAGTGTTAAAGCTACTAAATAGATAATAATATTGCACCTAACGTTTTCATTCAGTGTGACTTATCAAAGCTTCTAAATCATCAGCTTTGACTAATGTTTCCTCTGCTTCCAGAAACCTTTCCAGTAAACTAATTGTATCGTCATCGTTACAAGTGATTTTCACGGCACAATTATTATTGATATCATGGCCTCTAACCTGAGCCAAGTAGTGCTTGGCATGTCGTGGATTGACAACTGATATCAGCTTGCATTTTCGCAAAACAGTTCCATTTAAGTAACGCGCACACGTTGCAATAATGACACCACTCGAGGCAGGTGACTCGTGGCTGTCGACTGCAACCATGAAGTCAATACAGTGACTTTTATCTCCTTCACGCTCGTTAGACTCTTTCATTTTTTTTCCAAATTGGGCAGCGACAACAGGATTTTCCACCAGAAGCAGCACAAGATTCTCTCTTCCATTGCTTTTAGTCAGCTCACGGGTCTGCTCCAGGAGGCCACTGCATTGATCAGTAGTGTCAGAGTTCCCCACCATTCCAGAGATGAATTTTACAACTTGTTGATACAAAGGAAAGTCCTGCTTAAGCAAAGGCTTTACATTTGCAGTATCTTCATGAAAGATGTCCCTTAAGGCATCGAGAGCTAAGCCGATACCGAAGTTCCGAAGTAACGATAAAGAAGAAGCAACTTCACCACAGTGAAGAAGAAGAGATTTCTCCATATCTCCCATAGAGTCAAATGCCCAGTCAGGATTGTCCACAATGGAAAGCAACACGGACACTTCTTCTTCAACTTCCGTACAAGGAATTACTCCAATCTTCTTTGCCAAATGGGAATAGGAAGCTACGAGATATTCATTCAAAACGTTTCTCAAATTCTTCTCACTTTTGTCACGATCAGACACGGTGAAGTCTGGTTTCTTTGACAGCAAGAACGTTCCCATCTCTCTTTTACCCTCTTTGCCGACACCAATGACATCACAGTTTCCTAGAGCTTGTTTCAGATCTTTTAGGAATTGTCCAGGTTGACTGCCAGTGCAAAGGTCGCAAGGAAGACCAGCGAATGCGACGATCTTAGGGCGGATATCTGACGGAACACTGTTGTGATGTCGTTTTAACAGAAATTCAAGCTGATTGTCAGTCAAATATGTCTCAGCATCGAGAAGAATCACCAGTGAGAACGCCTGCCATGCAGTTTGTTCGCTGCTAGCTAAATGGTTGAAGTGATCTGAAACACAAGTGCAAGCAACTACATTTCAGACTTTTTAATAATGTATGTTTACAGGGAAATCTGAGTACAGAGACCAAATTTCCCATAAATAACACCTGGAATGAACTGTGTTGGCATGGGCACATACCATTTGAACTAGATAAAAATGTCTCATCTCTAGAATTGAAGAGGACTCCAACTTTAAACCATACCTGGTGTGGTCACCATGATGTCCTGGGCCCGAATAGGTTCTTCACAAACACTCTTTAGCCCTGTACACATGCCAGCAATGATTAGTTTTCTCTCCCGCCTTATACCAGCGCAGTCCGTTCTGTTAGAAAAAAAAGATTAGCCACTTCATCGCTATACTTGGGAAGCGACAAAAAGCAACGAAGTGGCGACATAACAGCGTTTTCCTGTTCAGTGACTTAACCAGACGTGGGGGGGGGTGAGTGCGTGATAACATCTAGCTTCTTTATTAACTGCCAAATACAGTCTTTTGTCTGTTATAACAAAAGGCAGGTCAGTTTTCTACCAGGCTTATTTCAGACCACCTGTGAACACAGTCAAACCCAGAGTGAATTGGTGTATTCGGGAAGAATAGATTGTCATAACTTCGGTTGCAGTAGGGCGATTTTGGCGATTCAAAAACTAAACATGATCACCATATGATGAAGATTTCAGAAATGCTATTGTATCAACTGCATCTTGCCTCGTGAGTTCAGTCTAAGCTAGAGTCAGACAGGGACTAGACGTTATTGGGAGTGAACATTTTGAGATTCTTCATGGAAAACAGAGAACTGACCACTCACCGAGCTTCCTTTAAACTTTAAACAATATACTCATTGTATAAATATATCTTTTTAGTGAGGCATGGAAATATGTTGCGAATACTTTGTCCTGTCAGCACACCATCTTTTTGACCAAAATGGAGATCAAGGGTAAGATGTCCGATTGGATTTGACCAGTGGTCCCATCCCGATGACTCAGTGGCTAGAGCATCTACACAGTTAGCAGAAGGTCCTGGGTTCGAGTCCCGGTCGCGGGCAGAAACTTTTTCGGACTTGTATTTGTTAGGTCACGTGATGCGATCAAAAAGATGGCATGCTGACAGGATATCAAGCTTTTGCGCAGTCGTAAAATCAGTCAGGTGATGAAAACAGAACTCGTCTGGTAAGTGAATACTGAGCGGTTAAATTGATAGAGTAGTTTCACACAACAGCATGGAAGGTGCAATGAGCGGACATGCTAGTCACATTCAATTTTGATTTAAACATGACAATTCTGTGAAATAACAACTCAAATTAACACATGTGTAAGTATGAAAAAGGTATCGTTTCATCAAACGATAGCAATAGTAGAAAACTTATGTATCACATAAACATAAGTTCAAAACAGTCCTAATTTGATTGCTCACTGGTGAAAACTGACTGAATCTGACTATACTCACCTTTGAATTTCTAAGTTCCCAATTTCCCTATTCATAGCTTCAACATATTTAAAGACGACTGGAAGGCCGGCAGCCAGAATGAGGACTTGATGGGCGGGGTTGTTGCGTAACATATGTGACACGATCATGGTGGTAACAATAGTTTTGCCGGTTCCTAAATTTGAGAAGCAATGGTTCAGTCAACAAATGTAACATAGCTTTGAATGTATGGCAAAAACAGGCAAGGCAGTTTGCTTATATTTCTGATAGCACCACATAACAAGTTAAAAGAAACATTTTAATTACAACTTATGCTACTTACTATAAAATAAAATTCTTGAAATTGCATAGCCACCTGCCTCCTACTGGATGTTGATGACTGACTGCTCTCTGACACTTTTCATAGACAACAAGATAAGGAAGCACAAGTTAGACAACTTAAATTTGACTCCTCTGTGTCTATTCCAAGAGGGATTCTTGGCTTTAACCTAGACAGCTCTCTGAAACCTCCGCTCAAACCAAGAACTTTCTCTGTCCATCATCCTTATGTCTGCTGTCTCAAGCGAGTGTCCCCTGTTACACTGCAGAGTTTAAACCAGTGGCATTTATGCTGCACTCGGTCAGAGCCATGTGCCTTCTGACCAGTCTGACCAATATACGAATATTCACAAAAGTCACAGTCACGTGATATCTTCATACACCACATCCACTGACATCACCAGGCAGAGGTTTGTCCTCGGCATGCACCTAGGTTCACCCGCACGGGTGCATTACCCCTGAGCGCGTGCGCTATTCAAACGTTATAGTAAAAACTACGTAGATCCTCAAATATTTTTCACATAAAATGACATTCACAGTGGAGGATAATGTTCTGCACTCTTATATGAGGATGAGTGTGAGACTTTGTAAGTGAGCAAAAACATGAAGCTTCTGTCAAATGCTGTTTCTCTGCACTGAAAACTTTGGCAGTGGTGCAAACAGATTTGGCACAGAGGTGGTCAGTGCAAAGAAAGAACATTTGACAGGGACTCTGAATAACTGTGGTTACCCTGGTTGGTCTGTTTGCAGAGCCTCACTCCCTCGGCCTCACGAGGAATGCAAGGAGCGCACAATCTTTCCACAACTGTTGCTGTCCCGTATGTTAAAAATCTCTGCCAGTATCCATGCGGAATTTTTAATGCAAAACTCCCTTTGAATAGACATACAGGTATCAGATTTAAGTTGTCTGACTCATGGTCCAGGGGCCTTAAGTTGTTGTCGATGAATGAACACCAGCACAGGGTGATGAAATTTTCACGGGAACCAGTCAGTCATCAATCCCCAGTAGAAAAAGCCAAGCGACTCTGCAACATGAGGAAATTTATTTTTATGCTAAATTCCAAAAAATGAGATTTTATTTTTTTTTGCAACTTGTCATTCATCTGGATGAATAATAATGTCTATTGTCGCACAAAACAAGGTGTTCTGACACCATACATTCCTATCCAGAAAGCAACTTGTCTCAGAAAGTGACCCGGTCTCCCACATGGACATGTGACCATTGCTTATGGGGAACAATTAGGAAGTTTGCAGCCAAGGTGGGGCAACTAGTGGTTGACGGATGCCAAAAGTGGAGTCAATCGGTTTTCGAAAGAAATATGTTCAAGGCCTGCAGATGGCATAACAGTAGCGTTTTTCATTTGGTGCATCTGAGGGGCAAGCCCTCACATAAATCCCTTTATGAATGTAGGCTACATACAGGTGTATGAGAGTAACTAGAGTGCATGAACATTAGAATACTCGGTTTAAAATATTCTTGTGTTTAGCTGTACTGGACGCGAGCACTTCAATAATGGTTAGTTTTAAACTATTGAGTCATCGCTTTTGAGGTCCAATGTCTGACGCTGGTTGTGCTAAAAAGTTCAAAAACAAAGTATGTCATCTCTTAAATGTGTTTGTCATTCTACAGAATACATGATGGGTATCAAAATAAGACATAAAAGAAAATTAACTGTGTACCTTTTTGTTTAGAAGCCAAAATGTTAAAATCTTAAGTACTCAAAATCATTTTTTTATACTTACACCGGCATATGATAATTGTTTAACAGGAAAATATAATCAAAGAGTGTTGAAAAAAATAACTGCCATAGTACGACGAAAATTAATTTGCTTATTTGTTTTCAAAAGAGTTTAATTCAATCATTTATTTAATTAGAGTTTACTTTTGAGTAACCAAAGAAAATTATGCATTTTTCCAGAGGTACCTCTGTTTCAGTAGGCGGTTGTAACAGAAAAATAATTCGGTGAACCCAAATTTGTTTTGCCGACTCGTAGTAGGCAAATACTAAAAGGCAAGCTATAAAAAATTATAAAAAATTTTTTCAAGATGAATTAAAACTGTGATGAATCCGGTTGAGAAGTGACACTATCTTCATCAGATTAGTAAGACCTACATGTATGATGTGCTTCAGTCAACATAAGCTGGATTTTTACTTAACTACGATAATGTTCAGAGATAATACTATTCCATTCGGTGCACTTGTTCCTTCACAAAAATCTTATTTTGCCACACTCATATAAAGTTTGGCGATCCAAAATTTACTTTGTATTAAAGGAAATTCGTTCATCAAGAAAATATTTTAAGATCATAAAATTATAATCAGAATCAAGGTAAGTTGGAATCTGGTTTTGATTGCGAGTCTTTTTACAACAACTTTTGTTACTAACAATGCACGACTTATTAGACACGCCAATTCTTCCAAAAACATAAACTGATGTGTATTGGGCATTGAAAATAACATGTTAAGCGATTTGCTTTGTACCATACATTTCTAAACGGAGATGGCAATGTTAATCTTTGTGCTAAGTATTCCAGTCTTAACTATCATGTGGAGAGTTGGAGCACAGACTTTGCCGAAAAAGGCTGCCAACCACAGAGTAAGTAAGCGACTACATACGAAGAGTAATCTCGTTGCTTTGAAGGTGATGCACACTGACGATTTCAACATTCACAAACGCAGGTTGGGTTTGGAGGAAGTAACTGGTCCCATTAGTGGCTTAGAATTTTGCAGACCATAGCAAATAATGGATCTCGTTCACACACAATAGGCTTTTTGAAATTGACTTGCAAGGTCAGTAAAAGTAGTTCTTTGTGAACCCTACTCTCAACCATTCGACTACCCCAGTTGGTCTGTGAAAGTAAACACAGCGCAACAACGGGTTTATGGTCCTGGCTGAAAAGATAATTGGTTTACTGCCACCTATGGGTTTTGAATAGCCAAGCCCAATAAGCTAGAATTCCTCATGTGTCATACTTACCAGTAGGTAAAAACAGGACAGAATCCCCAGCGGTAGCAAAAACCTTCTCAAAGACTTCAACTTGGTAGTCTCGAGGAAAGGTACGGATAAGACTTTGAAAAGGGTCGTCGCATTGCTGGTCTTTAACCAGTGGTGGCACACTGCCATCTGGTGTTGGATCCAATGGAGTTTGGGAAGCCTGAGCAGAAGTGGCCACTACACTATTTGAACAATCAGTAACTATATCATTCTCCTCTGTAGAGGTGAGACTGGCCTCTGGCTCATCTGTAGAGGTGAGACTGGTCTCTGGGTCATCTGTGCACTGGTTGTCTGTATTCAGTTCAAAACCTGCTGCTAGTTTGTTTGAAGACATTTTGCAGTCATCGGTTTCATTTCTTGTTGGGCGGCTGCAGCTTGCAACCCCACAGTGCTGAGAGAGGAGTTCTTCACGTGAATCCAGCATGTCTCTCGGCGAAGATGGACTTTGAGTAAGATCATCTTCTTGAGAAGTACGTTTCAGTCCCTCTGTTACTGTTTCCAAACTTGATGCCTCATTAATACTCAGGTTTGCCATAGCTCTACTTATTTTGGTATAGGAGCCATGTTCCAAGTTTTGCCTCTCAGAAGACTCAAAGCTACGTTCTCTGCAGGCCTCTTCACTTACAGATGCCTTGATAGACTCTAACTGACTCCTTGAGCTACTTCCATTCACGGGTGACTTTGTTTCTTCCACTAGTCTCCCTTTGATGCTTTCATTTTCCGAAATCTTTGACAAATTCGTTTGAACCTCTTTATAATTTACCTTATTCAGCATTTTGGAGGAATCTAAACGGCTTTCAGAAGAATCTCTCGGCGAACATACTTTGACTTCTTCACTCACCAATGTTCTAGACGAGTCCAATTGTTCATCTTCTGGATATTCATCCACAAAGGATTCTGGTGAAGACAACTGAGTTCTTCCTTGACTTTCTCCAGGTTTCACTGACGCCTCCATTGCTTCCTGCTCGGTTGACAAATTCAACAGAGGATCTGGTTTAATAATAGACTTGATAGAGTCCAACAGAGGATCTACAATGTCTAGTTTTATAGCGGATTCACGTGCATTCTTTTCCTGTCTATCAACATTATGATTTACTTCACAGGTGACCAGACTTGCTCCACCATCTGATGGCATCAATGGCGCAGTGACTCTGGCATTACTGCTGACTAAGAGCTCAGTTCTGTGAGAAGATGGTGTAGTCTGATAGTGAGATCTGCAATGTTAAACATAAGGTACTCTGTTTATTCAAAATAAAAATCAAAGAAGCAATAGAAGGCCCTCTACACATCTGGATTGCACACTGTTTCATCATCACCAATTGAAAACCGAAAATAACCTTTTAAATAAGCAATCGTGATTAAGCTACGAATATAATTTGTGAGGCCAAGTTATCTTGTGCAATGCATTACAGTCAACGATAAACTTGCTAATAAGCTGGCGAGATGTTATTTTCATGTCTCTTTCCGTAGCTTGATATATCATTAAACGTGACTGGGTAGGATTTGTAAATTAATTTAAATGAGTTCTACATTTTACATTTTCCAATCAACATTGCGACATAGTGGCAACACTTCATTTTGAAGTCTGTAGTGATACTGGTTGATATTATAAACTTATTACGTAGAAAGCTTCTCCAAGTCATTATTCTCTACCACTTCCAAAGCTTGTGCCGGGATCAGGCGAGATGCAACCTGCTGGCTCTCTTCATTGCGCTGATACAAGACTTCTTTTTCACCATCCACACCAGGGTTTAAAGGTGCAGGGAAATCCTCTTTTGCCAACAGTTGTTGCAACCTTTTCATGTGTGACTCTCCTTTCTTGTGACTTTCCAAGAGCTCTGCAGAGTTACATTTCACATCACACAGCTCACACAGATGCCACTGAGTTCGATCAACTGGTGGTGTGGGGCCAGCAAGTTTTCTTTGATGCTTCACACTTCTGTTGTGTACCTCTAACATTG
The DNA here is from genome assembly GCA_002633005.1 of Phoronis australis. Taxonomy (NCBI): domain Eukaryota; kingdom Metazoa; phylum Phoronida; family Phoronidae; genus Phoronis; species Phoronis australis. Next base: position 516,820 of record NMRA01000139.1, on the reverse strand, counting down.
GGATTGTATCAACATAAATTGCACACACTTCACAAAATACTGCATCAGGTTTTCCCCCATTTTTCTTCAGCTGCAATTTTTGTTTGTGTTTCGCAGACTGGTAATGCTCTGCTGCTGGCCACAGGCCTGTAAAGGCTAGTTTACAAATGTGACACCAGGTGTCGCTACTTTCTTCATTAGTGTCAGATGACTGGAGCACAGGAGATTGCACTTGCTGCTCAGCAGAGCATTTTGATAAGGAAGCAACGGGATAACTTGTCCTCTGCTGACTTCTCATAGTGTTCTGATTCACCGCCTCTGCTCTATCATTCTGTTCATGGTTTTCAGTTCCATAAGGATATTGCATTGCCAACATTTGACCCAACATTTTTGAGTGTGCTGTCCCATTCTTGTGCTTTTCCAGATGTTCTGCTGAGTTGCATTTTACATTGCATAGTTCACAATTATACCACTGTGTTGAATCTACAGGCAGGAAAGAGCTAGCAGCTTTTCTTTTGTGCTTATCACTGTTCTTATGCAACTCCAACATCTCATGAGTGTCAACATAAATTGCGCACACATCACAAAACACGGCATCACGTTTCCCCCCACTTTCTTTAAGCTGCAACTTCTGCAAGTGCTTTGCAGACTGGTAGTGCTGCGCAGCTGGCTGTGGGCCATTGAATTGGAGTTTGCAAACATCACACCAGGTGTCACTACTACCTTCATGACTGTTTGGTGACTGGAGTACAGGAGTGGGCAGTTGAGCACTAGGTGGCGTTGGTGAGACAGCGTCATGATAACTTCCTCCCAGCTGATCTCGTTTACTGAATTGATGTGATATCTCTGCTCTCTCCGTTGCATTAGAATCTTGTCTTGCCAAAAGTCGGCACAACATTTTCATGTGGGGCGCTCCTCGTTTGTGATTTTCCAGATTTTCGGCCGAGTTACACTTTACATCACAAACTTCGCACAACAGCCATTGAGTTGAATCCATTGGCAGCATGGAACCTGTGCACTGCAGGGGTGAGTCGCTACTTCCTACACAACTCTTAGATGAAAGGAGCGCAGGAGTGTGCAGTCTCTGCACATCAGGTGATGTTGAAGAGGAAACATGTTGACCAATTAATGACTGTTGACTTTTTTCAACACATCGATATATTGTCTCTGCTCTGCCAGCTAATTCCTGACTCCCAGTTGCATTAAAAACTTGTCCTGCCGCCAGTCGACTAACCATTTTTGAGTGGGGCGCTCCTCGTTTGTGATTTTCAAGATGTTCCGCCGAGTTACACTTTACATCACAAACTTCGCACATCAGCCACTGAGTTGAATCAACTGGCAGCATGGAACCTGTGGCTTTTTTTTGATGGTCTTCACTTACATTGTGAAGTTGCAACATCTCAGGTGGTGTTGACGTACTGACTTGACTAGCTGACCACCTGTAAATTTAAACATATACCAAAATTAATACTATCAATTAAAAAACATATTTTGTTGACCTTACATTTACCATCATGTTTCAGGCAAGACTACTCCCAATATCTGAACCACCTCGTTTTGAATGAAAATCGTATACGCAGTGTTTTTCCTCATAAAACGTAGATATTACTTACTTAATACTGCAATTTGCCCTGCTTAAAGCTGGCTCAAAACAAAAATTGAATTGGAGCTTTTATTCTCACAAAGTTGGTTACAAATTTTTGCTTACCAAAAAATGACATGTTATTTTGAAGAGCATACAAACCCTCGGGAGGTCAAGAAGAGGCATTGGCCAACACTAAAATTCAAAAATGGTGCACAGGGAATTCCATAACTTAATGTCAGGCTCAGTTCATAAAACATGCATTCAAGAGAAACTTCAGTAAACCAATGCCACTGATTTTGTTAATGACATGAGTCGAGGATATCTGCATACTAAATCTTTTTAGTGAAATTATTAAGGAAATGTTGAACAGATGTTCAGGTTTTTTAATCTCAAACAAGAATCTTGAAAAACTTGCACAATTCTAATTAATAGCTTTGAAACTAATGACAAACATGAAAATTGCAAATATGTTGATCAGTTGGAGTTAAACTAAAAAAGTCTGACACACATTTTCTATTGGAAATTGTTACCATACCTGTCCGGTAGGTCTGTGGAAAAAATTATGTTAAATAATTATCAATTGAAATTGATACTGACAAAGCTTTGACCTCAAGTGACCCCTCTTTAACCCAAAAATGTGTCCTTTTACTAAGCTTGCAAAAATGCTAAATTAATCAAAATTTTGGTTTTGCTATTTTGCGACTTTTCACATGAAATACACAAAGAAATGAATATTTCATACTGATGACCATTTTTGGTGTGAAAAACAAGGACAGTGTTCAAACTGGAAAATTACAGTATTGACCACAACAGTCCCCTTACTAACTCAAAAATATGTCCCCTCACTAGTGCAGCAAAGATGCTAATTTAAATTTTGGTTTGGCTACTTTATGTTTTTGCTTGAAGTAAACAATTAAATGTGAGAGTGAGTATTTAATATTGCTGGCAATTTTTGGCACGCAAAATAAGGAGAATGTTCAAAGAATGTGGAGAATTACCGTACTTGCCTTAAAAGATTCTTCTTGTGGCTTTTACCACTAAGATGTTGATCTTTTAGTTTTACTGATGTCAGCTCTACGTTGCACACATTGCACATTCCCCTCCAAGTTGTATGATCAAAGAAGTACTCCCTCTCATGATGATTAGGGCTTTCACTCACCGCAGCTAAAAATATTGGACAACAGAGATGACACCCAAAATGGAATGCCAATAATAATAACAATAACTTCATGTTAAAGCTAATTGCTTTCGAATAGCTAGATCCGTACTTTGAAGCAGCGTTCTTTATTCACTTTCTCATTGTGTCACGAGTGTTGCCGTCGGAGATTTCACAACAGATCAAGATATGTCTTGACAGCACTGCAATGGTGCGTATACTTCTTTAAAGGGGATGCAACGAGAGTATGGTATAATACATGTCAAATACTCGCACCACAAACAAGGCAATACATAACACTAAATCGTCGTGAGAGACGGTCTGGAGTTGGTATATGGTGCAACTCCGGACGGTCTGGGCTCAACAGAAAACCACAGTTCTAATGTGAGTCTACACCAATGTGATAGATGAGAGTAGTTCTACTAGCCACATCAGATGCAGGTATCATCATCTCTTTTATGACACACAACATGTGACTGGACAAAGCCCTTTCAAATTAATGTAGATAAGCCAATGGAGCGTGAGACCCCTGAGGTCCCTGTCAAGTCCTCACGACAATTCCACGTTATGTGCAGATCAAACGGGACAGAATTTATTGCAATTCAGTACAGATATGTGTAACCAGGTCTAACATGAAACCGTCAGTCCTGTGGTTCCACAACTGAACAAAAGATGGCACTTAAATGGGGTATAAAAACTTGACTTTGTATAAATTCGCTGTCAATGAAGACTAAACAACATTTCTACAATACCTTGTGACTTTGAGTGAGCTTCATGGGTGGCAGGTCCATTGTTCATCTGCAGGGATCTGAGGTGAGCTTCATGGGTGGCAGGTCCATTGTTCATCTGCAGGGATCTGAGGTGAGCTTCATGGGTGGCAGGTCCATTGTTCATCTGCAGGGATCTGAGTGCCTAAAAAGACATCAACAGATCATTCTCATTGTGACTACACATTACAAAATAATGGCCTAGGTGTAGTGATCCATGTTGCTCAGCACACATTAACTTGATCAATCCCATGTCGGGCGGTGACTCTGTATATTACGCGTGTTCCCGTTGCTCCCAACTTGTTCGTTTCTATAGCCCAACAGCAAGTTGGGAAGAACACCCCTGTAGCCAATATCTTACATGACTGATTAACTCCATTCTGACATTGATGGTTGGAAGGCCAGCTCTCTTTTGTTCGATAATTGCTCTAATCTCAAATAATATCTAGCCTGACTGGGCTGTGCTGTTAAAATAGAAGTTAAGTTATATAATATATTTGAACATAAACCAATAGCATTTCTGAAATCTTTGTCAAATGCTGATCATGTTTAGTTTTTGAATGGGCAAAATCGCCCAACTACAACTGAAGTTACGACAATCTACTCTCTCCGAAAGTACCAATTCCCTCTGGGTTTGATTGTGTTTACACGTGGTCTGTAATAAGCCTGGTAGATAATTGACCTGCCTGTTGTCATACCTGACAAAATACTGTGCTTGGCAGTTAACAAAGAAGCTAGATGTTACCACGCCCTCACAACCTTTTGCATCTGGTAAAATCACTGAACGGGAGATTGCCATCATGGGCTACACTGAGTGAGATTGAGGGCATATTTATTGAGTGAGATTTTCTCCAAGATTTCCGTACCAATCAATGGCTTCCATGATAATCCAGACAATAAAAAAGACTTTCCCATAAAGATGAAAATAACATAAACACTAGAACTCAGTTTTAATTTAGCAGATTCGGAATTAGGGGACCACCGATCAAGTTCATCTGCCCATAGAACTCTAGCCCTGAAGTTCTATGGTCTTAATTAAGCTTCAGCGATGGCTTTTTTAACGGCTATTACATTTTTGGCTAAAAATTGATGTATCAAGGACTAAAATTAATGTTTTTCTAACTGTTTGGCTTCTGAGATTCTACCCCAAGAACTGAAATCTTTACAAAAATTAGCTAAAATAGATGTGACTTTGCCAGTCAAACGGTTCTGTTGTAGATGTGCTTCCGGTGAATTATATGAGCCTCTGTTAGCTACTCGCTAACGGGCAATTGCCTATTAGCTGAATGGTTAGCACGCTTGCCGGTTTTATGGGGGTCGCGGGTTTGATCCCCGAGTCGGGTGATCTCGGCTATTTTAAGTTACTACAAATGGCGTAGTTGGCAAACGGATGATCTACCGATGAAGCACTGCCAACTAGTACCCACGGACCTTGGGACAGCGCGCGTGGAAGGTTCCAGGAGTCAAGGACCTGTATGAGAGACGACCTTGTGTTCACCTGTGTTGTGGTGGTAAAGGTACCAAGGGACGTTGATGACCTGTATGCGCGACATCCTGGTGTTCACCTTCCTGTCGCGTGCCCGTTCCGTAGGAAAGGGGGGAATGTTGTAGATGTGCTTCCGGTGAATTATATGAGCCTCTGTTAGCTACTCGCTAACGGGCAATTGCCTATTAGCTGAATGGTTAGCACGCTTGCCGGTTTTATGGGGGTCGCGGGTTTGATCCCCGAGTCGGGTGATCTCGGCTNATGCTGATCATCACTGAGTGAGATTGAAGGCATATTTATTGAGTGAGATTTTCTCCAAGATTTCCGTACCAATCAATGGCTTCCATGATAATCCAGACAATAAAAAAGACTTTCCCATAGAGATGAAAATAACATAAACACTAGAACTCAGTTTTAATTTAGCAGATTCGGAATTAGAGGACCACCGATCAAGTTCATCTGCCCATAGAACTCTATCCCTGAAGTTCTATGGTCTTAATTAAGCTTCAGCGATGGCTTAACGGCTATTACATTTTTGGCTAAAAATTGATGTATCAAGGACTAAAATTAGTGTTTTTCTAACTGTTTGGCTTCTGAGATTCTACCCCAAGGCCAAGAACTGAAATCTTTACAAAAATTAGCTAAAATAGATGTGACTTTGCCAGTCGAACGGTTCTCTGGCACCCATTGAAGACAAGGTTTTAGTAACTGTTTGAACAATGGTAGACAATAACTGCCAGTTGTGAGGCCAGACACAGAATTAGAAAAGTCGGAGGATTGGATTTTACTCGACAATACTGTATGAACGGAACGGGGATTTCCCGGGAATTTCTTTATGCAATCCACCCCTTCGTTGGACTCTTACCCTCTCCTTTTTCGAGTGTTTTAAGCCTGCATAATGTTGGGTAGCCACTGCAAACGAAGACAGAGGAATATTACAAAGGTTGCAAAATGTTGGATCTCTCTCAACCGACATCTTGAAGTCAGCTAAAAATTCCCAACGTGACGTTTTCTTATCAGAAATTTTATTTTTAGATACAAAAAGTGTGATCAATATGTTGATGAAACTGAACGTTGTAACATCATGTAGTCGTACTCACCCATCAAAAATGTGACGTATAGGACAAAATATTTATGATATTAAGTAAATATTTCGTAACATGATTTAAGCAGTGTTAACAGTCATTGTAGTCATATCTCATGCCGAGAATTGAGTTATAAATTCACTATTTTCGTTTTCCTTGTATTTAGCGTCATCTTTCGGCAAAAATATCATCTAGAGCGCATTAATATCTGTTGACTCATTTCTTTCGTTTTGGTCTTAATTTTTCGATATTTTTAAATTATTTCGTATATAGTTGATTGAATTAGTAGAATTAAAATTCTAATTTCGATTAGTCTATACTTTTCCTGTGATCGAATAGGTGCTCTTTCACTGATTGCGTAAGCTGAAAGCGTCACAGTGGGAGTGAGTAGTTCTTAGCAACCAGGAAGTCAACAGTTCGCACTGGTAAGAGTTCAGCGTGGATCGGATTCAAAATGAGCGAAGCAACAACATTGCGATATGAGCGAATGACTAACAATAAAAGTCTGACAGAAGCGTTAAGCAGACAGAAGGACAGAGTAAAGGTATCGATAACATTCCAGTTTACATTTTATCAATATAATCGCTGTCCCTTGACGTTGTTATTGAGCCGCCGGGTAATCGATGATGATTCAATCAATAATCTTCTTCAGGATGCCTGAACAACTCTGCCGTTTGGTACCTGAGGCTTACACTTAAAGTGGCAGTAGTCACTTTTAATGTTCTCTGATGATTCTAACGGGCTAGTATGTTTGATACCCCCAGCACTGATGGCAGGCCTAGCATGTTTGTGTTCATAGTGCTATATGTCGCAACATGTGAAATCAAAATCATTCAAAATTACTAGAATAGAGCTCAAGTTCCTCATGAGAAGTGACTCAGTATAGCATTAAAACACCTTTGTGTTCAGTTCACATTAACAAACCCTTGCTTACGAAGCGGGCTGCCACACAATCGGTGTCAGTAGCAATTGTGTTGTGCAGTAATGTTGGAACCTGGCTTTCATAAAGAATCCAGCCAAATGCACCATAGCTTGCTAACCAGAATGCTGATAAGACTCTAGCCTGTTTGCACTGAGCATTCATTGCTAGTAAACAGTACAACCACTAGGAACAGATTGCCAGGATTTTGTATGTTACATAGGCAGATTTAGAGGGGGGCCCAGGCCCCCCCCCCCCCCCC
>NMRA01000139.1:498049-509097 GCA_002633005.1 Phoronis australis | reverse complement strand
TGGTCATTTTGTATGGTCATTTTGTATGGTCATTTTGTATGGTCATTTTGTATGGTCATTTTGTATGGTCATTTTGTATGGTCATTTTGTGTGGTCATTTTGTATGGTCATTTTGTATGGTCATTTTGTATGGTCATTTTGTGTGGTCATTTTGTATGGTCATTTTGTATGGTCATTTTGTGTGGTCATTTTGTGTGGTCATTTTGTATGGTCATTTTGTGTGGTCATTTTGTATGGTCATTTTGTGTGGTATAACGGCAACACACAATTTTACTACTTATGAACATATATAAAACCTTGAAGGGCAGGTTGTCAATTCATAGAAAAGTGATTAAGACAAATTTTAATTTGAAACTAAAAATTATCTTAAATCCATTTCAAAACAGGAATCTTAAATTCGTCTTAAGTTTTTGACTTCAGATTCGTCTAAGTTCACCTTACCTGAGCGTTGTCTCCAGACAAGCCTGTCGAATATATGCTCATTGGGTTTATACAAAGAAGTGAAGTTTTCCTGCATGAATTCTGTGTTGGATTAGAATCGTGGCTATTTTGACAACTAAAGTTTGACTTAAAACATTGTAAGAACTAGCGCAGAGTGAAGGCAGTAACTGTACTTAGCCATTCCTAGTAAATACTTCATTGGAAAGTGAAACAATCAAAACAAGTAGCTATAAACCTGTGTTCCCATCCTGGGAGCGAACTTTTGATTTTGGACACTTGCCGCCATAAAACTAGACTCAACTGGCTCCTTACTCAGACAGGAAGTGGTTTCTGGGTTTGTAGGAACTAATTGTTCTTTGTTTCTTGAGAAAATGTGTGGGGCATAAAATAACATGCCATGACATTAGTCAAATTTTTGAGCCTGGTGTCCAGCAATAATGAACTGTTGGTTCTTTCAAACCCCTCAATTCACTTCTAACTGAGTGATGAACAGTTAGATACCAACACCATACTGTTAAGTGGTCTAGATGAAAACTTGGATTTTGTGGTGGAAAGTAGCTTTGTTGCTGCCTCAAGCATATTGCAAATCTCAAGTTAAAGACCAACAATGAACAGTTTACTAGAACGGGCGCTGTGACCATTATGTTTTGGCTGTGCTCTCTTTGTCCACAGATGCACCAGCTCTTTTTGATGTTTGTGATTCTTTTATTTAATAAACAAATGTATTTATAATTTTCCTGGAAATATGTGTGGTTGTGTTGTAAAATACTTTATTGCTCAATACAACCACAAATATTTCCAGACCTTTGACAATTAAATGCTTTAGGTAATATTTTAAAACAAGCTGGTACTGCTCGGTGTTGCGATATAATAGTGCATAATAGTGAATACAATATGGTACAATATTGTACAATATTGTACAATAGCTTGTATCAGGCTTGTTTAGTTACAAGTTTAGTGTCCAGCTTAATAAGTTATAATGGTGTGTGATTTGTTTCGGGCTCATTGTGTCATTAGATTGGTTCTTAATTGGCATAGTTCACTTGTTGTAGCTGTGATTTAGATCCACGAGAACAGGAGATAAGAAAATCTTGGATGAGGTTGAGTAGCTTAGAAATTTTCACATGTGTATTTATAAGTTGTGTGCAGTGTACCACGCCTGTTCTTTATTGTACGGATGAAATTGGTGATTCCAAAGTTGGTTTATTTTTCATGCTCATTAATTCCCAGAGGGAAAATGTTGCGTATAGTCATACCACAAGGCTGGCCATTTTGACTTTAGAACATGATTTTCATTGTCCCTGGCCAAGATACAGTACAGCTAGTCTATGTGTGTATTTAGGCCCATTCACCTATACCCATAAATCTGATCCAATGTCCGGTATTAGTCACATGTGGGTATATGTCGTATATTTCTGTAAAATTGCATACCGTGTTTATTACATTGAGACTACAACATAATTTATCTGTTACAAAATGGTAAGGCATTGCTGCGTATTCAACTTAGAATTAAGAAATACCAAGAAGGGATAAAATACAACAACACAGCCGCCTGTGTGTGTAAGTGATGGCTATGTACATGTGCCCATATGTGGATCATTAAAACAAAAAATTCTGTTGAGTGAACAAAATATTGGATAAAGGGGGATGGATCTAGCTACACGCATATGTGATGCGCAGTTGATGTTTACCTGCTTCTTAGTGCGTAGTAGAGCTGCATTTGACACTTAAATAATTATGCGCATGCAACAGGATTAGTCATTTACCAACCATGAACAGTAATTGGTTTAGGACAACAATAAATTGTTGTCGGTTGCATGGCCAGATATGCTATCAGCAAGCTGGGTGCTTTACGGATCATGCGATGGGGTAAATAGTTCCCAATTAAAAGTGTAACTTGCATAAGTTCCTAATAGGTTGGGTTCAGCTAGCTGACGAAATGGAAGCACCATGACTCAATTCTGTTTGAGAACTAAGAATTTGTAAAGTTTTATTTCTTTTGCTATGGTTATTGTTTTTGTATATGTTGATTTTGATTATCATTTTGTGTTGTTAATAGATGTCAGTTGTTTCTTTTGGTTAGAAAACTTTATTTTTGGATTTGCGTGTAAATTGTGAAACTGAAAATTTCTTGTCACATGATTACCTCGTTCATGACAATTTAACGGTTACTTGTCTTGTTGCAGAGAGGAAACTAACCATCTGCGCTCTATATGGGAAGAAAAATTAGAATTAAAGCTTGGATTCAAACATGCGAAGGAGCAACACTTCAGAAAAATTGGTGAAGCCCGTTTAGCAAACAAGGCATGCTTAGCAGTGAGTAACCCTCTGTAGTGCTTCTGCGACTTGATACCAAACATAAAGCATCACGGAATACCACAGTGCCCTCTGTAGTTCTGCAGTATTTACCCACAATGCTGCATGGTCGAAGGGGCATTTGAAGGAATGCTGTTGTGACTATATTGGCTGGCAGTCATTATTTTGCATTAAGATCTGATTCAGTTTGCCAGTTGCAATTCCAGTAATGCCATTAATTTTTATTGCTTCATTATAATTTCAGCAGGAAATTTAAAGGTGCATTGTAAATTCTTCTGAACTTGCCTGACTAGACACAGGAGCATAGTTGCAAACATTTGAAAATGAAAAAAACAGGACATCTGAATCCAGGCCATTCCGGAATGGACAAATATCTACCACAACATGCAAAAACATACCAGCAGTGCTTTTTGTTTATTTTGTTTTTAGCCAAGCCAATAAAATGGAATGGGGAGAGGGGGAATGGTTTTCAAAATCACAGAAACATGCAATGAGACAGAAATTGTGTAACGTGTGTCAACAAATGAAAAAATTTGATGCCGTGACGAGTCGCAGGACAGAGCTTCTAAAAGCGGGACAGTTGGCAAGTGTGCCCTATCTTTTGCCAAACACTTGGGCAAATCATACAATCTGTTTTATACCTCCACGACGGATGAGAGTTCAATTCAAAATACTCACCTCATGTTGCTTTTTCTGTTGTATAAGACGGAGCATGTAAAAATTCTAGTTTTGACTAATTTCAGAATGTCATGTCTTCAAAAACTTTTATATACCATGTTTACATACTATGCTTTTGGCTCTGTTCTCAAAACTGCTTTGAATTATTTTGAACACTTTCCACTTTTCCAGAAAGGCTATCAAAATTAACAATTTTATGAAAACAGTCATGAATTGGAAAAAAAAAACAAAAACAAAATAATTTAGGACACTGAAGCAGCATTTTCATGATTTTATTTTGATCATTTAAATCTAATGAAATTTGGCCATGTTATTGATAAGATGGTTTTGCTATGAAAGTGTATTTATATTTTGTCATATTCAGGTAATTCCAATCAATGACAGATTTGTATAAAGTTACTGAAAAATGGAAGTCTGCAAGCTTTCTACTTTCATAAAATATGCACTTTTACTTAGTTGAACTTGATGTTTGTCTAAGTGCACAGACCTGTTGACAACAAATGTCTTAAATAACGTTTAACAAGTTTTGTTTACCTCATATATCTTATGACTTGGAGCACCCATGCTTATGCAGTTGCCACATTTTTTCTTGTATCTCTTGAATGTGAATTGGTGTTTTATTTGGTTACCTTTTCAAAATTTTGCCCGTTTTGTCTTCAGGTGCGGAGAGAGGCTCTAAAGAGACTACTTGAGAATGAATACTCAGCGTTTGAAAAAGAACTGCAAGCAACAGGAAAGACTTTCCATCTACAGCGTTTTTAAACTTTTTGTGGGCATGTGATGTGCTCCACTTCTGGACTCTTGCAGTATTTATTATGATTTTATATAGTTTTCATGTGCTACCATAGAGGTCGTTTTGCAATACCATTCATACTTGTTGTTGACTGTTCATTTTGTAAATAAATTTAATTTTCAGTTGTCTCGTGTTCTACAGAGGTCACATGACTTAAAATTCATGAATGAGGATAACATTCGCAGAGAACCTCATGCTTCAATATTAACACACCCACATATTGATACAATCCATCATGGATTATAGAGGGCTAATTAGATTTACTTCAATATTTTTGTATGGAATTTCCAGAAGAGGCGCAACTTCCCGGTTAGTGAGCAGGCGACCTACTTGTTGGAAGTAAATTTGTAACTCCAAGGTAGAGTTCAATAACTGTCCCCTCATTGAAAATTTTTGGCCCCTTGTGAAATCTTGCTTGGTCAGCGAGGTACTATGGTTATTGAACCCAACGATGGTGCTGCTTGTAAATAGTGACTTCGCGGCTTGTGCGCAAGATCACAGATTTTGTGCGCTGAGTTGGCGATCCATGTGTTATAAATCACAGACACATATCGCCATGCCCAGTTAGCTTTCCTTGGTTTCTAAGTGCTGGATTTAGACAATGCCACTGTCTCGACTAACCCCAGTGGAGACGGTGATGCTCCAAATAGGCGCTTCTTATGAAGAAGCTTTTCGGCGATTGTCTCACACTGATTAAAACATCGAAAATATAACCGTATCACAGTTGCTTGGACACGTTGGCATCCGGGGTACTGTTGCAGGAGATCGATTTGCCAAACTTTGTTCAGAAATTGAATTTGGACGACCTGAACCAATATTACATGTCCCTTATGCCTCCCTTGATTTAGGAAAAAGGAATTGGTCATTACAATGATGGAAATCATCTTGGGCTATTGAGAGGTAACTGTAAAACAACAAAAGAGGTGGTTTTACGAACNTGGCCCCTTGTGAAATCTTGCTTGGTCAGCGAGGTACTATGGTTATTGAACCCAACGATGGTGCTGCTTTTAAATAGTGACTTCGCGGCTTGTGCGCAAGATCACAGATTTTGTGCGCTGAATTGGCGATCCATGTGTTATAAATCACAGACACATATCGCCATGCCCAGTTAGCTTTCCTTGGTTTCTAAGTGCTGGATTTAGACAATGCCACTGTCTCGACTAACCCCAGTGGAGACAGTGATGCTCCAAATAGGCGCTTCTTATGAAGAAGCTTTTCGGCGATTGTCTCACACTGATTAAAACATCGAAGATACCATGCGCGCCACAACCTTACCGTATGTTGAAGTTTCAAAGTTTGGAAGTTTAGACAAATCTGACTCAGAGGAACTTAAATCAATTTCTTGGATCGGGCCCGTGATTGACAAGATCAATGAAATTTGCTGTTGCACACGATAATTTAAACAACCATGTAGCAATGACACAAACTGTGAAATATGTGGCACGCTCACTACTTTCTAATATTACACTCCGCATTTCATGACATAGATCATTATTATTACATAGCCCCAAACTCGCATAGAGCAATATATTTTTAGAGACAGCGTACAGCATCAAAATTACAGAAATGACAACAAAAATCTATAATAGGCCTAGCTCATCAACTAAGCTTTGGACTGGTAACCGTCAGTTGACGATCAATTTGTGGGCCAGCATCCCAAAACTTTTCTTAATTACAGCTTCATTTATTTGCAAGTAATTCAAGATAAGAACGAATCGTCTGATTCAAAATTCTGCAGTTCGCCTTCACGACGATATCAGTGTCAGAAATTTTCAAAGTTTTCGGTAAGAAAGAGGGTAAATCCTTTAAAAGAAAATGTGTCACCACTATGAGACATATGGGTTAATGCATTGGAGTAACGTTTTGTATCCGTCATTGTCTTGCTGATGCGCAATGCTTGCCGTCACGGTATCCCAGCGTGTTGGCAAACACCAATGCACTGGAAAATCCCAGTAATAACATCTGACATGAAATGTAGATCAGCTGAAAATGGCACTGAACACTTCTCTGGGGGCCTTACGACCAAATCAGAAACTTTGATGCAAGCGCCATCTAAGAATACAGTTGCGGTTCAAAACTGGTTAGTGCGGGTTTCCCATGAATAACCGACTGGTATACCATCAATTGAGAAATCTCGGATAACAAAGTTTCGATTTCCAAGCAGAGACCTTTGCAATTTCTTAAGTTGTAAAAGAACTGCTCGAAAAGGGAATCAAAAATAAAACTGTATCTATCCTGTCAGATAGCCAGTCAGTTATTAAACCCATAAAAACAATGTTATGGAATGACATATAGTTCAGCAATTCACTAGTCTAAATAATTTAGGAAAATATAACCGTATCACAGTTGCTTGGACACGTTGGCATCCGGGGTACTGTTGCAGGAGATCGATTTGCCAAACTTTGTTCAGAAATTGAATTTGGACGACCTGAACCAATATTACATGTCCCTTATGCCTCCCTTGATTTAGGAAAAAGGAATTGGTCATTACAATGATGGAAATCATCTTGGGCTATTGAGAGGTAACTGTAAAACAACAAAAGAGGTGGTTTTACGAACAAGTTTTGAGTCTGTCTCAACTGCAGTTGGCAATGCAAGTGATAACAGGTCATTGTAACCTGCAGAAACATAAGCAAACAACAAGTCGAGCAACAGATTCCTGCTGCCCCAAATGCTGGATAGAGGATGAAACACCAGAACACCATGTTGGTCGGTGTTTCGCTTAGCAAAGCAGAAAAAAATGCTTTGGAAGTAAAGCAGTTTTAATGAAGTCTGTAATAGCTAACAAAAACATTGAAACACTTGCAAAATTCCTCAAACAGGCTGGTATAGACATGCTGAAAATAAACAGTGAAATTAAAGCAAGTGTTTGTCGCGATCGACTTGTAGAAGGCCTACGTAACCTGTGAGCCTTTCTATTTTGCTTGCTTTATTTCGCAAAATTCCGACACCACCCACTGTTCCATCATAATTATCATTATAATAATAATTTTGATGGTTATATACGCAGTCTAAATAATGCGCCCATGGTCCATGTGCAAGATATGAACAAACGTTGTCCGTATTGGTGCCAACGTGTCCGGTTGTCTAGATACGCCGTGGTTTGGACTACACATTGTAATATCATAACACATAATGTATTTTGATAGGTTGATTTAAGGCTCTCTATGGGCAGAATAGTGTAAGCCTTACCCAAATATTTCCCTTCGGAAATTGCGACTAGACCTCCCTCTTGCGATGTCCTGGATCCGCCAATTAATCCGATTAAGATTCTGATATTTATCATTAGCAAAGCTACGCAAGCTGCTTTTAGGCAAATTGGCTTTTTGGCTACTACAAGCCTCATGGGAACAGTTGGAAAAAGAATATACCCACAATCTTATCCAGTAGAATTTGATGAACACGTGTAAAAGTTTAACGCAAATCTGGCTCCTCGCTTTCATCAAACAAGTGCGAATCGTTTCCAATACCGGAATCATCGAGAGGCTCCTGCTTAAAGCAGGCAGCGATTCCTACTAATTTTTGATGACCTTTGTGGTCGACTTTCGCCTGTAACGATTCTGGAACGTCCTCGCTAATGTGTAAAGAATTCATTTTCAAGGAGCACTCGTCAATCAATTGGGTAGGCGTCGACACATCACCTTGAGATTGCGTCTCGCTTTTTTCAACAAAAGACACATCAAAACTTCTGAAAGATAAGTTTCTCTGAGTTTTGTCCTCTCTAAACAAATCCGGGCGTCCACCAACCTCCTGCTTTGTCAGCCCACCAGTAGATACCAAAGGATTGGCGTCTCCGTCACAAACGGCCCTGAACCTTATTATGTGCTTCGCTGATTCATAGTGTTGTTTGGCGGGTTCCGGGCCGGTAAGGGGAACTTTGCACAGACCACACCACTTGTTACTCATTTCAAATTTCACATCACTGCATTCACGCTCGACGGTTGACCCAACAGGTAGCGTCAACGATTGCCTACTCTTGTTCGTTGGAAACGAATGTGTTGGGATTTCTTTTGTCACTTCTAGTCCAACCAAAGGATCGTTTTCTTGCAGCGTGAAAGGAGAGTTCTGTTCAGTCAAAGTTAGAATTCCTTTTTCACTCACTATTGAGTTCGACGGGTTTGCTACCGTACTGCCGTAACCCTGTGCAGCCTCGGCAACGCAGGTGGCTCCGATCTCGGCTTCGCTACAGAGTTGCAGTTTCATTTTATGCTTTGGAGAGGAATAATGTTGCGCGGCTGGCAAGGGTCCACTTAATGGTACCTTGCAAACCTCACACCATGTGTCTTTACTTTTCACGGTTCCATCAAACTTTGCTGATGAAGAAATGCCGATGTTCGTGGAGGTTTGTGCAAGATCAGTTAGGGTCCGCGTTGCGATTTCACATTCCTCCTTCTGAAGATGTTTGACGGAAGCGTAGTGCTGACTCGCGGGTTTCGGTCCGCTTAGTGGAACTTTGCATACGCTGCACCAGAAATCTTTCGATCTAGATGGATTACACACTCTCTCAGTTTCCTGCAGCGAGCCCTGACCATCATGTTTAGGTTGACAGCTTAAAAGTTGACCTGGTGTTAACGACAACGAGACGGTGGAAATTGAACCACTGTCCGGTTCATCTTCAATTTTCGATTGATATTGCACTTTCTGTTGGTGATTTATTGAGGCATAGTGTTGCGCTGCGGGCAATGGCCCTGTAAAAGGAACTTTGCAAACATCGCACCACGCTTTATTCTCCTCACTCGGATGTGGTTTGTTAGCTGCTGCGTCATTTTCAGTTGCCGAATCACTTACGTGCTGCATTTTCTGCAGGTGTTTACCGGAGGCATAGTGTTGTGCCGCGGGGGCGGGTCCACTGAATTCGCATTTGCAGATGTCGCACCAGAAATTTTCCCCCTTGTTTTGACTTGCAGAACCTTGCTGGATGGATGGTGGCGTTCGAGATCTGCTCAGCGGAAGGGTGGCGACGATTACATTGTTCACAGAATCACTAGTTAGTTGATGGGCCGAAACCGAATCATTCTCAGATTCTGTGAAGTTTCTCAGTGGTATCGTCGGTTTAGCAACATTCTGTTGCAGGTTCGCAGCATTTGACTGACCGGGGCAGTAATCCACAAAATTTAACCCTCGTTCTTGCCGCCATCTGCAAAATAAGTAAATTAACATTACACTAGTGCACAGTTTCGCGGCTGCGTGAAGACAAGTGTTTCCCGAGCCGCAATAGCATGAAAGAGTAAAGCCAGCAAAGATATCGTGTACTGAGGTCGACACAAGTAAGCAATGGTGCCATTGTCAAAATAATGAGGATTGCAACTGTCACACAATCGCTTTTTCTTTCTGCCAAATATACACGCTGGAGTTTTGGAGTCACGTACACACAATGTCAGTATTCAGATTCTTAGCACTCCATACAAAGAAAACTAATGCTAGTTATTGCAATTAAATCCTTAAATGGGAAGACAATCTGGACCGCGAACCTCCCATACGCGGACGTCAAATCCGGATCGACTGCATGCGCGCACCCAGAGGGGGATCGGGTAGCTCAAACCCTGAACGAGCCCCCCCCCCCATTTGGCGATGTGGGCAAAAAGGTCCGCCTCAGAGAAACAAATAGTCCGAGAAAACGAGACAAAAGTCCACTAAAATGGCGGAAACGCACAATTCCCAGTTCTGAAGGTGGTACCCCGTTTTTTTAGTCCTCCCTCTTTTTTCTTAGCAAAAGGTCCACATCGTCAAAAATTCGTGCCCCCCATATTAAAGGATGAGTGCGCGCATGGACTGGCGTGTGCGTTCTCAAGTTTTGAAAAATGTCTAGGATAACCAAACAATCGCGATTTAATTAAAAATAACACTAAAAACAGTTACTATTACAATGGCTATAAATTAATCTACCACTCGACATCGGATTTCTAAGTCAATAGCAAAGTATCCAAATAACGCCGCCATGTCCACGTTCTGGTTGCATAAATTTATTAACAAGTGCTGTTTTCGACAATTACTCCCTAACTTAAAGTGCAATCGGCGTTTTGTTGTCGCGTCCGCCGGCAGATCCCCACTGAGCGTATCGACTTGGTAAGTACCGGTACTCTATCTAGTACCACGCCAATGCGCGTGCGCTACGCATGCCTAACTAGAAGCAGTGGCCCGTTTGTACAAAATGGCTGAACATAATTCACACAGACAAACTGGATGACACTTGTTTGGTTCTCAAATACTACTCTCTTTCCATACTACAACAATACAATCAGATGCCTTAGCCTTTTGCTGTCCGGCTGCCTGAACCGGCGCAGTGAATCAAGTGCAATTGCGGGGAGTCAAACACTTATCTTGCGAAACATGAGGCAAGCTTGACCAAAATGCATAGGTAAAATTGAATTTTCACCTTCCACAATTTATGCAGTTATCGTGTGATTGCGTTTTCATATTCTAAATTGAAATGTTACCGTAGGGCCTATATTATATGCCGGTATGGCAGGCCCATGCGCCTACATCGGAAATAATCCGTTTTTTCACAGAACATAGTTTACTCAAACGTTTCTCATTGGCGCATGCGTGTAAGATTCGTGGACTATTCTTGCATATGGATGCGACTTTAAAAGGGGACTGTAGTCAAAATAATGTTGCAGTTAATCGGTTCTAACATACAAATAAAACTCACATTTGCCTGACTTGCGTGCCAAACAAAAGCCAATTCGTATTCATGGTCAAAACACTGAATTCGGAAAGCCATCGCTGATTGGCTGATGTGTCAGTGACGTGAACGGCGGGGTATCGGCTGCTTTGCACATTCATTGCTTATGTCATATTTGAAGAGTTTACATCGTAA
>NMRA01000139.1:350762-492875 GCA_002633005.1 Phoronis australis | reverse complement strand
CCCATTCCATTCGGCATTTCGGGGTGCGAATTGCAGACTAGCAAATGCGCGCACCCAGAGGGGGGAGGCTTGGGGGCCAATGCACAGGCCTTGAACAAATTCCTTTTTTGCGTTTTTAGTAATAAGCTCCACAACCCCAAAAATTCGAGACCCCTACATTTTAGGCTGGGCGCGCGCATAAGGCGAAATTCTGGTTATTCCTGTGCCATCCCCCCAACTCAAAATCCTGGATCCGCCCCTGATAGATGTCCAGTTCGTGTCATATACATATTATTCGACACTGAAGTGGCTAAAAATTTTAATACTGACCCAATAAAAGGTTAGAAATGTGAGCCCTGAAATCAGAACTGTCCGCAGACCGAGTGGGTAGGGCACGGCTTGACTCGTGGGTGAGTAGAGTTCGTACGGCATCAAACATGCAAAGTCCCCCGTCAGCCGACATGGTTAGGTCTTATTACCTGTTTCATCTATGGCCTGAGTGTCGTCTTCACCCCACCTCCATACCTGTCTTCACAATATTCATCAAGCTCGCTCAGTAAGACTTCGTAACTTACAAAATCACTACTATTATCCATTTCTGTCAACTGATCAACGTCTTCCATCGAGGACATGGTGGGAAACAAAAAAAAATCGTTAATTTTCCTTTAAATTCAAAGTTCCTTAATTATTTTCAAAATAATTGTTTCTTTGGTTAGAAGTCATGTTATAAAATTATTATACACGGCCTAAAACCTCAAAAATGCAAAAATCCTTTGTAGAAACGCTTTAATGTAATCTAAAAACGCGAGTAAGATTTCGAGTAAGAACTCAATTTTTGTCAAGTTCAGACTCAAATTTTTAGCCTTGTGTTGGGGTCATCAAGTGCAAATTGTAAGATAAAACAGTTTTCCACGTTATTGAGTAAATACGAACAGCTCTTGAGATTGCACAAATTAACGTAATTTCGATTTCGACACCAACAGATTTGTCAGTTCATTGCCACTGCATGGGCCTCCAGCTGAAATTTGAGGTCAGTGACTAACTTCGGACAAGCAATTCAAATGCAATCTCCAAGAAAGGGGACATTGTTGCAAAAAACCCGGGGTGTCACTCATATTGACAAGGTGCCTGTGGTTAAGTGGCACTTTTTCAGCAAATTGTGCCAAACCGCGCGCGGTTCAAATCCCTTTAATTTCTAAGTCGTTCCTGCCGTATGATTGGCCTCAGCAGAAAAACCTGCCACTCAAAAACATGAGCGCACCCAGCCTCCAATATGGGGGGCTCGAATTCCTGACGTTGTGGACCTTTTGATAACAAAAAAACGGCGAACAAAAAAAAAACGGTGGCACCACTGTGAATTGCGCGTTTGTGCTTGTTTAGTGGACTTTTGTCTCACTTTCTCGGAATTTTTGTTTCTCAGAGGCGGACCTTTTTACCCAATTCGCCAAATGGGGGGTTCGTTCGAGCCCCCCTGGGTGCGCGCATGAAAAGGTGATGGGAATTAAGAGACCTGCCTCCCGTTTAGTAACGCTAGGACCTCGCTAAAAAGCAAGACTTCGCGAGATTACTTGAGATATTGCCGTGCGTTTTAAATGAGAGCACGTGACTTTGGCTAGGCTTTAACTACGGTCCTAGCGTAGGTCCTAGCCGCTACTGAACGCACGCCAGGCACCTCCAANCTTGTTTAGTGGACTTTTGTCTCACTTTCTCGGAATTTTTGTTTCTCAGAGGCGGACCTTTTTACCCAATTCGCCAAATGGGGGGTTCGTTCGAGCCCCCCTGGGTGCGCGCATGAAAAGGTGATGGGAATTAAGAGACCTGCCTCCCGTTTAGTAACGCTAGGACCTCGCTAAAAAGCAAGACTTCGCGAGATTACTTGAGATATTGCCGTGCGTTTTAAATGAGAGCACGTGACTTTGGCTAGGCTTTAACTACGGTCCTAGCGTAGGTCCTAGCCGCTACTGAACGCACGCCAGGCACCTCCAATACGGGGTCTTTCAGCAATTTTCGATACACGTCTGCGGGCACCTTGTTATTATGAGAGACTCGACGGGCAAAAAACGTCTTTGCACGAGCAGTTGTACGCATAATTCGACGACCGGAAGGCTAAACACACGCGAGTGGATCACTGGCGAACATCGACTTCACGGAGCTGTTCAGTGAACGACACCGACAAATAATTTACCGCAGGGATTTTTGGAAAACTCGCATTATACCCATGCACGAAGGATCTCTCCGCATTACGTGTATCCACTTCTTGCGTATTTCGTTTCCTCGGGAAATAAATGGAACGAAACAGTTGTTACACACCACAAAAATACGCCATGTTGCAGGAATGACCTCAGAGAACCTCGTTTTAGGGTAGGGTCATTTCAATATGTAGCAATCGTGGAAGCAGGAATCATGCAAGCATGATGCAAGAGGGGGGGAGGGGGGAGGTCAACAATAGGTCGGACATCAAAACCACTTGCCCGGACTTCAAAACCAGGCTGCTGGACAGCAAAATCAAATCGACCGGTGATCAAGTGTGTTGTCCGTGCTTCTAAACAGGATGGCTTCACACATAAAGCAAGTTGCCTGAACCCAAAACACGATGGCCGGTGCTGTATCGAAGGATTCTAGTGACTTCTAGTGTTTATTTTTCTTACCCGTTTGTTTTGTTCACCATCAGCGATTTGTTCGGCCACTGTGATTTAGCACCGGCCAAGTTGAACCCGTTTTAGGTCCGGCCACCCATTTTTTGGGTGTAGCCATCTGCTTGTGAGATACCGGACATCGCGTTTAGAGGTCGACCACCAAGTCGTAAGAACACCGGCCGCTGGGTTTTGCAGTCTACCCAGCTGATTTTGAAGCCCGGGCAAGTGGTTTTGAAGTACAACCCGTTGTTGATTCATCCCTTTGATATGGGCCTTATAAAGTTCCTAAAGCTTGATTGACGATATTCACTCCATTTGGACATTCGTCTTTACGAACGATATTAATTTGTAATTACTTGTTCACAAGCCTAAAACCATACAGGTGTATGCATTAATTGAACATTATTTGTTTACCACCAGCTTTGGCTATTCACCACCGACTTCACCAGACGCCGTATCTAGTTATGGGCGATCATGGCTTACTACATGTATAGTTGTGTTTAGCCTACAAGTTACGCCCCACTCATCCGGACCAGCTACAGACAGCCCTTCCCGTTTCTAATGCAACAAACCTAATCTGGTGGAGATGACTTGGAGGTCCTCTACTAACAAAGATTTACATGGTCACTTAACTAGGGCATGTCTTTATGAATGGCCTTGACTTGCGCCCCTTGGCTATGGTGTGCCCTGCAGATTTGTAAGTTATTAACTGGGCAGAAGATTGCTTTATTAGATGCAACAGTGAACAGTAGACAGATTTAACAATAGTACAACTTGAAGGCAATAATCCTGATCTCCAAGAGGCTCTTTAATTATTGGAGCACCTGCACACTCATTTCCGGCAGCTATTTTCAAATAATTAACAAGTTTAAATTGACGAACATAAAAAGAACCTCCAAAAAACAACTAAAAAGTTTTAAATATTTAAACATTTAAAGGACACCTATTGGACAACATCGATCAGTCAGTGGACAAAACGTTGATTCCATGGCCGCGCTTCTAAAATACAACTCTGATCCTCTGAACCCCAAGTCCTGGACCAGCCAACACCACACCTGTGGCAAAGCGCGTCCTTCAATAACCACACACGCACGCACGCACGCACGCACGCACGCACGCACACACACACACCGAAAATATGCCATAATCGGTAACCAACCAATACACAGGATCATGGGTTCAGTTTCTATGGTAACAGCTTTTGTGCCTCGCAAGTTTTGGAACAGTATTGCGGCACGGTGGCGGTCCAAAGACATGTTAAAAAACTTTCACAACAGAACAAAATCAGTCAAAGTTATCCACCAGGTGTCACCTTATTCAACTGAAAAATTACAAACATTAGCTAAGGTCCCACTAACGGACCAAACGATTACCTTTAAATTCCAGGAGTACCTGCTGCATTTCAAGTGATCATTTCGAACTTACAATAACACCGCAAAGCCTAAAAATGAGCCCACCAGTGTCCAGCAAACAGTATGCTTCGAGGGGGGGGTTCATATTGTACAGTAATTACAACAATTGGGCCACTAAGATATGGAACCAGGACATCAACTGGTACACATTCCAGCCTGGCAATCTGCCAATAAGCAATGGACAAACCACATCCTGTCAAAAACTAATACGGCCACCAGGGGGAAGGGCTACTGAAATCAAATTTGCGAAAATTGCGTGATTGAGTGTTGCCCATGCAACCTTGCTATATATCTTTTTCAAGTTTTGGGAAAGACTGTCAAACGGTATTGACAATGATGAAGAGATAAGGAAAATCTACTCAAACAACAAACTTAGAGTAGCTCCAGTAATACCTACCACAGTAACAAATCTTTCAGAAAATCGACCCATGCCGTCGCATTTCCACTACGTACCTCAGCGCCAAGTTTTGGTTAATTATTGTCACCAAAAACTGACAGACCATGTACCTCTCGAAAAGAATGAAATGACTGACAGGGGGTGCCACGATAGTCAAATCCGTTGGTGAATCCACTGGTGCCAGCACATCTCAGCCATTTAACTCTGTGTTTCATTATGATCCATCACACAATTTTGTAGCTAATATATGGAGAAGCACAGAAAACAACGGACCTCAGACAGAATGTTGATACGATCACAGTTAATGAGGGCACATATCCAGGAGCCATCTGCCAGACACTACAATATAATGATACAGGAACCATGCTGGCCTACCTCTTATTTCTATAATGTATCATGAGGAGAACTTCTCAGCACTATCACCATCTAACTTTACCCAGGCACACAACTTCAGATTGATCAATTGTTGTATTCACCCATTGTCCCTAGCACAGTATGGTGGTCACAGGCCCTCACTCAACATATGCATAAGCTAAACATAAGGATAAGATGTACAAGACAAGCACAAAAATTAATAAATAAATACATGTATACAACCACATGATGGAATGTCTTGCTGTACAGTAGTTTTCAAAAAATGTATACTTCGTGAACATTTTGCAGCTTTTTTTTTAAATGGTTCAGTGTTAATTTACACTGGTCCTCCTTTTGGATTTCTGCCATATTACTTCAGTAGAACCACTCAAAACATGACCAAGCCAAGGATGTCTCCTATTCTGTCAATAGATAAGTTCATGCACAACTGGGTGAGCCAACAGTACCAGGAAGGCTGATCCAAGTTGCTTTTGTGTGGTGACAGATAATGGATCTGTGTAACAGTATATATGATACTGGACAAAAGCCTATTGCACACTTTGCAATAGACTAGGACTAGGTTGGTAGCTGCCATTGAAATCCACCAACTACTCACTAAAGGGAGACACTTGTAATGTACGTAGACGAAGTTCTGTGAAAATCAAAAAAAGCATTGTTTTTTGAAAACCACTGCAGTTCCATGGGTACGGTATTTCTTGTGTTTTGTGCCTGGTCTTAACCACAGTCCTTACACACACAATGCTGATAGCTTCTGTAAATTAGAATTATCTACTACATAAAACACATGTACACAGTCTTGATTATTGTAGTCACAAGAGGCGGCACTGACAGCATATCAAGTCTTAACCTTAAGATGACGATTTTCAATAGAGATAATAAATCTATACAACATGTTACACAATGAATTTCTTCGTGCTTACGGTTACTTGACAAATTTTATCACCACTGCAGATAAAGACCGGTATCATTTGAATTACAGGTGTCTTCTGGAATCAATGCCAATTGTATATCATATACCAAACACACATTGAAACTTGGCAATCTGTTCTGAACTCCCACTTGTTTTTCAATGGGAACTTTAAAAGAGCCAGATATTACACAAATATTTAGAGCAAGAATATAATCAAAGTATGGAAGATTTCAAGGACCAGGATCTTATCTTTTTACTTAAAATCAAACTAAAAAACTAGGCCTTTACCAGTCTCAGTCAATAGCAACTGAAGATATTTATCTATTGTTCTGTGCTTGAGTATGTTATGGGTTACATCAACATCTGTGTGTGGTCCAAATTTGATGATCATTAGATTCGAGATACAAACTTGACTAAAAACTCAAAATTTTGAGTAGAAACTCAGAATTTCAAATTCAGTTTAGAGCTTTTGGCTTGATACTGGGGTGATCAAGTGTCAAATATGTTTACAGTCAACCACAAACACCATAATATACTCCAGCATACGCTTATCTCGTGTTCAAACCAAAGAATGTTAACAATAATTTTGAGTTTGATTTAAAGTAACGAGATTAGATCTTGGCCCTAGAATCTTAAAAGCATACTAAACCCTGTTTTACTTATTCCACAGAAAATAGATACTGTCATTGGGCATTACATAAAAGAAGTGCCTTCCTGCAGAGATAAATCGTTACTCCGCAAAACATTCCCTCAGAGAGTGAAGGCAGCACTACACAGTGCAGCCATCTTTCATCCAAAGCTGTCCGTCAACTTCCGCCAAGCGTAAGTCAGGCATGGTGATTAATAATTTGTAAGTTTTTAAATTTCCGTCTAACTTGAGGGTTGACAACAGTTACAAACGGGAGGTTCTTAGAAAGATTTAAGTGACAACGCATTAGTAATGTATCTTAATAGTCTAAAATAGGGTTTAGTATAGTTCTGAGTAAATCATTAAACCTACACAAGGACAGAATAAGAGTTTGGAATTTAGTAATTGCAGAAAATGTATTTTTCTTTGACCGCAGAACTTACAGCTCCACATATGAATAAAAAGAATAGGTTTCAAAGAGATTGTCAATAGCAGAATCTGATTAACATGTATCTTAAGATCTCATGAATATATAACTATCACAAGCTAATGCAAAGTCTGCCTCAATGCACGTGGTCACCTGCGGTCACCTGCATCACCTGTGGTCACCTGCAGTCTCCTGTGGCACAGTTCTCCAGACAATGCAGTAATCATTCTTGCATGTCACAAATTATGCCTTTTGTTCGACAGTATTAGTCAGAATATCTACATTCCAGAAGTTTATGTCAGGAGAGCAAATTCCAGTGTATGTGCACTTTGCAGACATCCAAGTCTACAGAGATAATAATTTCTGTACCTCAAAATGTGTCAATTTGCCAATTTCCTAGAAATACGGCGTAGTTTAGCGTGCGGGTTTACCTTAATCCATTCTCACTGACAACACAACTCTATACTGATCAAGTCTTTTCAAGCTTGGCTTGAAGTTGATCTCACCGTTTGTCCACGACCTCAACTTACTTCCTGAAACACCACACGTAAAGTGTTCAATTCTCACTGGCCACGATGGCCGAGAGAAGCCTCACCTTGGTTAGAGGTACCTGTATGTGCAATGAGTATCGCTTTCAATTATTGAAATACCCAAACGCTCCAGTCATCACAGCCAATTACATTAGTCCCGTGATAACTTGCAAAAGAGGGCAGCACAAGGAATGTTCAAACAGTTCATTGGTAGTTATCTCCAATTTCTATTCATCTGTGCCGTGCACATTGCACAATAATGATCACTAGTTCAATATTCACATTAAATATTCCTGTACAAAATCCACCGACAGCTAACACACCTTGCAGCTTAAGAACAAACTGTCAGTGTTGGTCTCATGGTGATGGACAGCACGAACCTTGGCATTGCTGAAAAAAAAGAATTAGCAATTATTAGGGTTTGAAGAAACCTGCCTTGCTAGAAACCTTAATGGGTACGTGTGGCCCCAACGGTGATGCGTAACCAGGGTAAAAAATCTTCCTCCCTCACAGATGACACAGCATTCTCATTAACAACATCATTTTCTAATTGACAGTTACTATTTTATTACAAGGAGCACATCTTTTCTCACCAAAGTATTTCTCAGTTCTTACGAATTCTATTCCCTAATTTACCACATTTCTTGTCAAGATTGACAAAAAGCACAAATTACATGTACCTGGCATTACATATAGAATGTGCATGGTACACTGTATCAAATCTGTCAGTAAACTAAAACATTTTAGTTACTGAGTCAATGAGAAAAGAATTGTGTTCGTAAAAACAGAATTGTGCTATATGAGAAAACAATACAGCTTATGAGAAACGAATACTGTTCATGGGAATGCCATAGGGGTACACCACGAAGAATCATTATTTACCTTAATTACTTTAATGATTATTAAAATACTCACAGACCATAACATTCATAGCTTGGAGGATATCAGGTGGGGGTGGTGAATTAGAATAAACCTGGTTTGAAATTGAATGTTTGAACAATTGTCCATCTTTTTGAGAATACCACAACAGGTTCTATTTACTGCATTAAATCAACAATAACGAGCACAAGTGTGACCACATATATCTGATGAGGGATAACAACTTTGCCGCAACAAGGTTTCTAGGGACACCGAGCTGTAAACAAGAGCAACACAGAGCATAGAAATGTGCCCAAGACAGCAATGCAAACATTGCGCTTTAGGGATGTTTATCGGTAAAAAAATAGCCACTAGGTGGCATAGAATACACCAAATACTTCCCAAAATGGATAGATGCTATTGCCATGATAACAAAAACTTGTTTGCCACATTTCAATAAAACTGTCAAAGAGCTCTGAAGATGCAAAGATGAAACTAAAATTGCCACTAGGGGGCACAGCAGTAGTCCAGAAGTCAAACGTATCCGTTGTCTTACAAAATTTAACGAAGATCCTTCAACGGAGTAAGGAGGTACAATCGAAGAAACATACAACAAGAGCAACGTGGAGCGTTGAAATGCGCCCACGAATGCATCGCAATAGGTGTGCCTTTAGGGTTGTTTATTTGTTTCATCAAAATGGCCACTAGATGGCGCAAAATACATCGAATCTGTCTGAAAACCAGAAAATGTCATCCTTTCTTTAAAAGAAAGCCACTTACCAAATTTTATTAAAATTCGCTGAAGAACTTCAGAAAAACAGGAAAATAAAAAAAAATGAAATTGCCAATAGGGGGCAGAGTGTTCTTCAGATCCATAAAAAAGACGTCGTCTTCTCTTGTTAACTTCATATAAATACATGGGATAAATTTAATAAAGATCCTGCAGAGGGCTAAGGAGATACAGGTATGGGTGCAAAAAAATGCCACTAGGCGGCGCCACAGTAGATGAAGTCATGGGAAAATTATCGTCAACCGTCACCTTCATAGAAAGAACATACATACCAATTTTCACAATCATCCTTAGAGTGGTTTAATTGTTGGAGGGGCAGACGCCAAAAAACAACTCGAAAATAGTAAAAATGGCCACTAGACGACGCAAAATGTCTCGAATCCATCCGAAAATGGGAGGATAGCGTCAACTCATTAATAGATGCCTATGTGCCAATTTCATGAAAATCGATTGAGGATTTTTGAAGATACAGAGGCGAACGTAAAAAACTAAAATTGCCACTAGGGGGCACAGCGGTATTCGGGTTGGTCCGAAACTCGTCGCCCTCTGTCGTCAACCCCATAGGAACATACCTGCAAAATTTCAATAAGATCCTGCAAGGGGTTTAGGAGATACAGCAGTGGACGCCGGATGCCAGAAGCCCAGACAGAGATGACGGCAATATGCGACAACATATAAATATGTGGCCGCATAAAAATGGGCACCAGGAGGCATCACAGAGTTTTGTGGAGCATTTAGCATTTATAAAAACGAAGGGTGTTGGTGAACTATGCATTTAACAAAAAACTCAAAAACGCAGTTTTATGTAAAAGATCGTAAAGTCAAGCAAAACTATGGCTTTCCGTTTACACACACCCTTTTCCGAATAAACACCCAGGTGTTTCTTTGGTGTTGCTAAAACGGTTGAAAATTTTCATTTTCCGAATACACACTCAGGGACTTATCTACAGAAATTCCTGGTAATAGCACCTTTTTGCCAAATTTCATGAAAATCCATCAACGAACTCTGAAGTTAAGCAGGAAAGCATAAAAAAAATAAATTGCCACTAACAGCACACCAATCGTGGAATTGTGTTTGTCAAATCCATAGCAACACATCTGCCAAATTTCCCAATTCCTGCAAAGGGTTAAGGAGATACAGCTGTGTAAGCAAAATGAAACAAAATCCCCAGTAGGGAGCACCAGAGTAGTGGAACAAGCCCAAAAATCAACGTCAACTGCGGCCTCCTCACCAGAAAGACACCTGCCAACTTCCATAATGATCCTTCAAGCAGTTTTGCAGATAGAATTTTAGGCAGACGCCAAAAAACGGAAACCAAAATTTAAAAAAACGGCCACTAGATAGAGCAGCAGAATTGTCAAAGACGTCCAAAAATGATAATAAAGGTGTCATCACCTTTCACAACAGAAAACTATTCGCCAAATTTCACGAAAATCAATTTAAGAATTACGAAGATGATAAAATTGCCACTAGGGGGTCGGATCAGACTGAAACTAGTCGGCATAATCATGAAGACACACCTGCCAAATCTTATTAAGATCCTGCAAGGGGTTTAGGGGATAAAGTTGTGGATCCCAGATGCCCAGACAGAGATGATATGCGCCCAAATACAAATATGTGGACGCATAAAAAGTATGGGCTCCAGCTAATTTGAGCCAGCAATATTTCCTAAAACAGGAGCTTGTGACTGTCTATTTGTGTCAGCTATCTAACTAGTGATATCCATTTTTTAGTGGATATCGCTGTGCGTCAACATTAATGTTTGGTCAATAGTCCCCACATGGCAACAACTTCAATGAAGAACAGCCAGTGCAACAAACTCACCAAACATTTGAAGAAAATCCAAGTGAACTAGCCTTACGCTGGCACCTGGTGTGCCATGAAACACCAACCTCAAAACCAAAATGAGTGCATAATGGAACTGAGTCAGCTCGTACACAGCATCCTCCAAACACTAAACTATCGATTTGTTCTTCATTGGTCCAGAAATAACACAAAACAATTAAGACTTCAAGCGCAAAGCAATGCACGGATCCTGGCGGTATCTGCAAGATTAGATCCAAGCAAACTCACCTTCCATTTGTTCATCTCTTTCTTGTAATCATCAAATGCGTCGCACCACTGCTGGTATTTCTGCTGATACTCTGTTGCCGTGCTGTACGAGCAGCCTGAAAATGTTAGACATTAGTTGTTAATGTTTGATATAAAAGGAACCTTTGGTAATAATCTCAGGCTGAAAACCAGCCTTTTTTACTTCAGTATTACAGCAGGCAGAGATCTTCTGTGTTGAGATGGGAATCAGCAACATCACCAAATAGAAAATTTACCCTGTGCACATGGTATGAGTGTATTACCCTTTAGTGTCAAATGTATTTCACGTAGAAGTATATGATGAAGGGACGAAGTGGGCGGCACTGAGCCACAATCAACTGCAGCAGAAGTTGGAAGAACAGCCAAAGATTTTCCGATTCATTTGTTAGAAATTTAACAAAGAAAATGGAGGGACAAATTGTTTTGTGTAACCAGAAAAAGGTTAAGACTATACAATTCAACAAACGTTCATCAAGCCTTGAGAAAGCAGAATTACCCGGTGAAGAGGACCTGTTTAACTAATGGTGCCAACCAATTCTGAAAAATTGCCAGAATACATTTTGTAAATTTCCCATGAAATTTAAGCACCCAAGAAACATAGTAAATTTCCAATGTTGTACGCCAAAAATTAGCAAAACAAAAATGTTGGCCAGTTGCTCTAAGAGACCTGCTGCCTACTTTTACTTCCTGGACACATTTTTGAACTTTGACTATCAAACGTGCTAATATGGAGCCACTGTTGTAAAGCAGTAGGGTTTACGTGTTGATAGTTAGTGCACAGTACACTTTAGCTGTCTAAGGTGATAAAATGAGTGAAAATGAAAAAATAAATGTTTCAAGAGATTGCTTAGGAAGAACGGTCATGGCAGAGCATGGAAATACAGGAGCAAGTAGCCGGCCAGCCTGGATAAAGTGGAGGCGCACATATATTTGTTAACTTCTAGGGAGTGTGCTGTATAGCTGAACATGTGTGTTACTCTACACAAACATGAAAACTGCAGAGAGAAACATGAAAAATGAGTTTAGAGATCAAACTTTGTGGTGAAATGTCAAAATGCCACTAGCATAACTCGCCTACCCATTGGTTGCACTCTACAGGTCAGAAAAGTAAGCACAGGTGATTTGCCAGAATGATTAGAGCTCTGGCTGATGTGATATTTCTCTGTTCCTTGTTTAGTACAGCATGTAGACGGTATCAATTTGTAAATCTGACTCACCACTAACATAAACGTTGTACGTTTTCACTGGAATTTTTGTGCGGGTCGTCACGCATACAAGTCTATAGGTGCCTGCATCCCCGGCAGTTACACTGGTCACAATCAAATCCAGATTCCAGTTGATGTGGTGACGATCGCCATTAGGACCCAGCTAAAGGAGAGGGAGAGAGACAGGTTGAACCAGTGACAGTTACTTAAGTGCATTTCCTCCCACAGCGCATGTCAAAATTAATGGGACACAGTTTTGATAGGGGACTTCACACTAGCACCCTCTAGAGTAATGAGAACATAAAAGTTACTTCTGATTGATCCCGATTCACAATAGTTGGACAGAGATTCAGTTACTAAGTAGCGGTTCATAAATATGAAAGCAGAGAAATAAATTCCACTGTCAGTCCCTCCCATTTTTTGATTAGTTTAAGTTCACATTAATTTATCTTAGCGTTTTGACACCGCGCCAGGATCAAAATTCTCTCTTGAGATGGCCCTCGCACCAATTGAGGCCTATGACATCATCGACGCAACGAATTTGCCTTTTACCGTGTCTCGAACGTAACAAAAAATGTCGAAGAGCGCACTGCAAATCTTGTGCCCAGCCAGCTAGCTGTATGAAGACTCTCGTCAAAATACAGCTAGGTACCACTGTGTGTTAGACACCGAGAATTCTCACAGCCCCAGTAATTCTGTTTGTCACCTCTTCATGAAACTTGTATCAACATGTAGAGCTAATGACCAGCGGGGTCGCATACAAAATTTAGGAGTCAACCGACACCTTGTTGTGACATGTACTCAACCTCGTGGAAGAAGAACAGTTGAATGAAGAATTGGAGACCAAAGAAACTGACCAAAAGGTGACGCAATATTTTACAGCGCCGAAAGATTGCACCACAATTTTAGCAGCAGAATAACAGTACAATGCCAATTTTTCCAACACTGGTAAATTATTTAGTTTATTCAAGGAAGAGTGTGTAGTTTTTTACTGACACTAATTTTATGTCAGATTTTATTTGGTCGTTTTTTCATCAGCGCAAAGCTGTATATTTAGTCTAGAAACCAATCTCGTATTGGTTCCTAGATTTAATATACAACTTAACACCAAGGCTAGAAGAGATCTTGCTGGTCTTAGAATTTTGTCACCAGACCACCCTAGTTGTGCATACGCATTTATTCTGTGCATGGCATGAGGAAATTGGTGGGGAATTGTACAAATGTATGCCACTGTCGCTTAGGCAACGCGTCATTTTAGCCAAGAGACCGTAACTTGCGTCCAAGACTGAATGACTCTCGGCTGTTGTGCAGCGAGGCTTCGGGGAAATTTAGTTGACACGATACACACCACTTTTGGCTGATTGGTTGAGAATATGCCTGGGGTGCTCAAAGGTGATACGAATTACAGGCGGTGTAATTATACGTCACAATTAATCACTTTTTGTGGTATGTAAGAAACAGAACAATATTTTATTAAAAAATATTTGTTTGTCTGATGTCAAAAGGGTGTTTTAGTCACCAAAGCGCTGTTAATGCCAGTACGTTCAAACCTCATGTTAGCATTAGATGGGACCTCTAGGGGGCGCTGAATGCCTGTCCAACACAGACCTAATCACCATCTGGCGGATTAGTGAATTTAAAAATGGCACGGCTAGTTCGAAAGTTAGCTATTCCCCGCAACAAAGGACAATAATTCATCATTCCAGCTACTATGACTACGAATCCTGCCACAAAAAGTGTTGCGATAGTGATGTGGAATTCTACCTGGCCAATTTGTCCGTGTTGGCTTGTACTGTATTTGACTGTCAAGAACAAGCTTTGGATAAAAAATAAAATCTCTTCAATTTGAAAATAACATGGTTAGTTTCAATCATTCTGAACCATCAGAGTAACGAACACAAATGTGTGAAAAACAGTGATATAGGATCGCATCAAGAGTACAGCAAATGACCCGACAGTCCCCCTGATGTTGGAGTGGACCAACCCATGTTGAGACCTTATTGTCCCCCTGATGTTGGAGTGGACCAACCCATGTTGAGACAGTCAATAACTTCCTGCTGGCTGTCTGATTCAGTCTATTTGTAATTCTTGAAATAATCATAAAGTATGCCAACTAAGCAGAAGAAAACTATAAATTCCATTGCCCATACAGGTCCTGGACAAAGAGACTGGACACTTCATTCAGTGATTGAACAGTCCTAGAGTGTTACATAACATGGACAGACCTTGCTTACAACAACTGCCAACCAATAACACCAACTACCAACCATTTTGTAAGTGTCACCGGACTTTTTTTCCCAAACTGTCTGATTAACACGTGGACACTGGATATATTTTGGGGCCTTGAGCCTGAAGAAACTCTGCTCGCCTTGTGTAGCATTAACAGTCTCGTTCTGGTATGTATAGGCCTTCTCAGAGGTGAACAAATCACAACTGCTATCGCCGTCAACGAAGTCACATGTTTTACACACAATATTGCCGCTAAGCTGATCATAAATGTCCTGCCTGAGAATGTAAACAACATCAAGATGGATTAATGAATAATCAAAACATCTGCCAACATGCTCAATGACTAAACACAACACATTTACAATTTAACATAATCAGATAACGCAATGCAACTCACACACATAATGGGTGTTCAGATAGATGTACATCCAGTCAACTTGAAGTTGCTGGATTCCATTTTAGCCAATGAGGTGTTTGAATATAAGTGCATTGCGATCTTTGACTAGGTAAGAGAACTCCCTAATTCCAATGTCCCTGCAATAAACATGAGCAATTCCATCTAAAGTCTGAAACAATGTCTAGAAAGTTATTGTCTTGAATTTCATGCTTAAAGCTTTAGCAAAAAGAGAGCCATGAGTAACACACAACCTGCATCAAAATCAGTCCCGTGTCCTACTTACAGAGAACGCATTCAACAGAAGCCTACCTGGTTACTCCAGGCACATGACTAACACAACACTGACAAGTGGTATCCCAGCCACAATGTGGGTCTAGAGCACAGTTGGCACATCCCTCGTACTCGTTACAATGGCCGTCGGTCTTGATTTGCACAACGCGTTTGTCGTTGGCAGCGTACACATAGCTACCGTTCAAGGCTATGTCTAAATACCATATCTGGTAGTGGTAACCGGTGTCTAGGAAAGGAGTCCACCTCTGTAGCACATTGCTGCGTGTAGCATAGATTTGTCTATTGGTCATATCGTAGATCCTCTTGTAATACTGCAGCACTTTGTGTATTTCACCGTTGGCTGAAACAGTAGTCAACCTGAGCAAACAGTGACACGTGACCACACATTTGTACGCTCCCCTGATTACGGTAACACCTCATCAAATTAGGACACAGAATGGTGGACATTGATGAATTTTAAGATTTTTGTAAATGATAAGTATGGTAATTTTTCACTTATTCTGCACAACATTAATTGCATCACACTTTGCCCTTTTTATGTTTCAAAGACTAATTACTATACTTCGAAAAAATTTTCCAAATGAGCAAACGAAGCTAACCGTAGACTGAAAATGTTTATTATCTCTATTTGTGTTGAGAATTTGACAAAAATAAAAGTTCGCCATATTGTGTGCTAAAATAAATAGGTAAACTTGACCATTATTGTGTTCTGCACCACAATCATTAAATTAAAGAAAGCTTTTCGAAAAAAGCCTTCACATTCAATAAAGTTGGAAGCTGCTGAAACATGATGAGAGGGAAATTTATGCGATTACGTTCCTCCAGAAGTGAGAACAGTTTACCAATGAAGTAAGAGTAACAGTCGAGATGACACATTCCATCAGCTTACACCAAAAGGAAGACCAATGTTGTAGCATCTCACCCCATGTTTTGCAGTGCCATACAGACACTAAAGTCAACACAAAAATTAGACAGGTAGGACTTAGTTCGCACAAAACAGTCATTTTTCGTTTTCAATGCTGCAATAACGGAAACAAAATTTTACCAAATGTAGTTCCATGGCATTCACACAATACCAATCACATTAGAAATAGTGCTTAATCCTTTCTTTTGTGGAGAAATTTGATAATAAAAATAGAATTTCACTACTCAGCGATATTGTGCACTAAATAGCTGAAGAAATACCAAGACTGAGACACAATGAATAAATTGATAACTACCTGTGGCGAAGTAGAACAAGTTGTAGTCGCCGTGCGGGTCAATAACCATGCTCTCATACTGCGTATCATACGTAGTAACTAACGCAATGTTATGCTCAGCATAGGCATTCTCTACAGTAACTCGGTGGTTGCTAATCCACGCTGACTCGTCGTGGCCTGCACTGTTTTCTGGGAAATGGGGCTCGATCTCCGTACATCTCTACAGTGGAAGTAAGCACACATAATGGCACATGGTGGCAAACTGAA
The DNA here is from genome assembly GCA_002633005.1 of Phoronis australis. Taxonomy (NCBI): domain Eukaryota; kingdom Metazoa; phylum Phoronida; family Phoronidae; genus Phoronis; species Phoronis australis. The sequence goes on along the minus strand of NMRA01000139.1, from coordinate 476,253 downwards.
TTAATTACGTGCCATATTAGAAATGCAGATGATTCAATTCAAACACTTGAACCGAAACAATATCCAATAGCATAACAGGCTTGAATATACTTCAAAATTCAGCTTGAAAAGGCAGGAAATCCCAACTCAATAAACTGAAGTTACACGAAATATAACAATGCGAAATAATGCGTACAATATCCTGAAAGTAGAGGTTTCAGTGGTCTTCACCAACCTGCTTCGACTCGTCACTTGCGGCAAGTTTAAAAACCTGAGCAACGACTTTGAAATATTAGGAGATTAGTCACTTCCAAAGCAAATTGGCACGTTTTGGATTTTTAGTACCAGTTCAGTGCATTTATTTCAAGACTTAACATTCAAACTCCGCACATTACAGACATTGAATTTTGAACACGTGTACATGAATTTTGAAATTCAAGCCGAGTTTGAATTTTCTGTTGTGGAAAACACTGGGTTCGGGTAAACAGTGCAATTTTGTCCAAGTCTTGGTTCTCACGTCCACTCAGCTCATAATGAAACAACAGTTTGCATAATATTAATAAAACAATAACTTACTGTTCAGCTAAATAGCGTAAGGACTTGTTTCACTATTACACAACACTTACTTACACATTACTTCCTTTGTCCGTTCTAATCCTGAAACTGTTTCACTATTACACAACACTTTCAGGATTTGAACGGACAAAGGAAGTAATGTTGTGAAGGAAGACAAATTGAATTCTATCAATGACAGCATTTTTGACATTCCATTATGAAAATTAATCAAACGCAAGTTTGTAAAATATTATTGCCATTCTTCTAGTACAAACGTACCTGAAAAGAGATGGTCACATGAACCAGTCAATCACAGATGTATGAGTAATATTAAATTTACAAAACTAACTAGTTGTTTTCTCACCAACACTGCAACCAGAAACTCCTGTCTATCGGAACTCCAAGGCAACTCTACTGGTCTTTCCCAATGACTAGTGACATTGGAGTTGCCGTTAGTTCTCTGATTTTAACACCAGAGGTAGTACTTGAATCATAGTTTCTAACCAATGGATTTGAAAATAATAAACGTCTCCCAGTACTTGTGATGAATAATGCGAGACAAATCAGTGGTATTGTACCTTGTCACATATCTGTTCATCTTACTATGTGTGACCATCGATAGTTGATTATGAAAGACACGAGTGGAAATGATGAATGTCTCATCGAGTCTCACAAGACAGATGCTGTGACCTCTATTGATTATTCCAGACGAAGTTAAGTTAACGTTACCACTGAAGCAGAAGTGCACAACTCTGTGCTTTAGTCCACCTATAAAGTGTGGATGTTAAACTGCAATTTAAGATTTTAAAACTTTGAAATGGAATAACATGCCAGCTATTACCACAGTTGCCTTATTTAGGAGCTTGGTTTTTTTTTCTGACAAACGCGAAATCAAAGCAAATGACAACTGCCGATGAGATGTCCTTGCTGACAGTCACATGAAACTATAAAGACCAGAATGTGCACACACAATTTTGTTTCAATTAATACAACTCTAAACAAGACTAAGAACACTGACCTTACGCTTCCACTGATAGGGCTTTGCACCCCACTCCTCAGGGGCACCACCGTTTTTGAAGTCTCGGCGAATGCTGGTCTCCTGAATCTCAATAATCTTCGACAAGTTGAATAGGCAGACACCAGATATCATTCCAACATCGTGAAACTCTCTGTAACAAAGAAATGCATGCGTATTGAGAGACTCATTTTAAAGAATGACACGTAACTCGCAACTACAGATAGGTGAAATGACAGCGTTTTCCCATTCAGTTAACTTTACCAGACGTAGGGGGTTGTGTCCTTCGTTAACTGCCAAGCATAGTCTTTTGTCTGGTATGACAACAGGCAGGCCAATCATCTACCAGGCTTATTACAGACCACGTGTGAACACAGGACATTCGGAAACAATAGATTGTCGTAACTTCAATTGTAGTAAGCCATTTTAGTGATTCAAAAACTAAACATGATCAGCATTTGATGAGGAATTCAGAAATGCTATTGGTGTATGTTCAAATATGTTATAACTTGTCTTTTGTTTTTAACAGCACAGCCCAGTCAGACTAGATACGGTCTTATTGGAGATTAGAGCAATTATCAAACAAAGGAGAGCTGGCCCTCCAACCATAAGTGCCAGAATGGAGTTAATCAGTCGTGTAAGATAATGGCTACAAGGGGTCATCTTCCCAACTTGTTGTTGGGCTATAGAACATGGGAAAAGGCTGTGATGAACCAACCCAATGTGGGATATGGGTGCTCAATAATGCTCAAAATTCCGAGAACACTTTTGTGTGACAAAAGTTAACTTAAATGCCCATTTAAATGAAGAATACTAATAACAATAAAGTGGCGTACACTGGATTTACCTGAGAATCACACATATGGTAAACTTCTTCTTTTAAAGTCATCATGGCCACTTATATGCACTGATTTGCAAAACTTTCAGCATCCCAAAGATTCAACTTAAGCACAGCCAATCCTAGGCATATCAGTGTTGATAAAATAGAAGACAATATCATTTTTACCCCTGATATTGGCATGGTCATATCCAAAGATCTCTTCATACTTGCTTCGTTAGAAACAAACGTCTGTCCTCGAACATTCAAGAACACTAAGCAACTCTCATTATGTAATGCTGCTGATCTGTAGCCAATCACCAGCACTCTCTCTGGTTGTTATTTATTCCAACCAACAGCATAGCTTGCTCTTCACTTAACTCAACTCACCTTGGCAAAAGTTAAGCTATTTATAAATGGAATATGATGTAGATCTTGGATAAGACAGCGAATCTTGTGTTTCAAATTCTCTTAAGTAATACAACCACAACATGAGCAATGCAGAGCAATATGTGCCCAGGAATGCACTGCAAACAGTGTGCTTGTAAGCTTGTTTGTTTGTTTCATAAAAACGGCAACTAGATGGTGCAAAAATGTCTAATCCATCTGAAAACGGGAACCATTGCTTCTTACCAAATTTCATAAAAATCTGTCAAGGAACTTCAGACACACAAAGGAAAATGGAAAAAATGAAATTACCACAATGAGGCACAGCATTCTTTGGACCCCCCTGACAGACTTCGTCGTCTGTTGTTAGCTTCATATAAATACAATTACTTAATTTAATAAAGTTCCTGCAGAGGGTTTAGGAGATGCAGCTATGGGCGCAAACCAAACCAAAACTAGCACTAGGAGGCGGCACAATAGTCAAACTCATCATCGTCAACCGTTCTCTTCACACCGAGAACATACACGCCAATTTTCAAAATCATCCTCATTAGAATGGTTTGGTTGATCGGGGTGGATGCCAAAAGAGAGCAAAAATGGCCACTAGGTGGCGCAAAGTACCTCAATTCCATCCAAAAACGGGAGGATAGCATCATCTCGCCAATAGATGCTTTATCCCATACGCGTTGAATCAGTCGAGTGCAATGCAGCCATGTTATATTGTTTTCGGTATTCACCTCACGCACTACTTCAACAGTAACCTTTGACATGGAAAGTTCAAAAGGAAGGTCAATGTCCATTCGACGTCGTTAGCCTATTTGATCATCAAACTTTCCGAAAATAGTTTAAAGTAATACAATTGCAGCAGTGTAAATAACACTCAACATGCAATCAGGTGCCAATCGTAACATCTGAAACAAAACTGTTTATGACAGTTCTGTCTCAGTTTTCATTTGCTAAATATTATATTGTCTGCAACTCAGGCGCCGATTCCTCGGTAACTACAATACTATTTTGAGAAGAATGCACAGTTATCATTGCTTTCATCTTTGTTATCTCTTTTCAAGTAATAAATCGTTACATTTAAAACTATTTCTTTTACTAGAGAAAACTTGCAGCCTAACGCGCAAGTACTATAGGATGTGATTGGTCAGGTAAACAGACTGAGTGAAGTATATAAAAAATCTGGCGAAAAAAATGAAAGAAATAAGAATTCGAAGCGTATGGGATAAATAAAAAATGTACCTTGATCGGCATAGATGAAGTAATCCTACTCGACATTATTCCGCTATGAGGAATAATGTCTCGTGGGATATTACTTCATCTACGCCACTCTCGGTTCGTTTTGTGTATAAATATATTCCAAATTTTCTGAAAAACCATTGAGGACCTTTGAAGATACAGGGGTAAACCTAAAAACTAAATAAAATTGTCTTCATCTGTTGTCAACATCAAATAAATACACATGCTAAATTTAGCTACGATCCTGCAAACGGTTTAGGAGAAACAGGCATGGGCGCAAAAAAACGGAACTGTCACTAGGAGGTGCCACAGTAGTCGAAGTCGTCAGAAAATCATCGACAGCTGTCCTGTTCGTAGAACACTTACATGCCAACTTTCACAATCATCCTTAGAGCGGTTTGGTTGATAGACACATGGACGCCAAAAAAACTCGATAACAGTAAAAATAGCCACTGGGTGGCTCAAACTACATCGAATCCATCTGAAAACGGGATGATAGCGTCATCACATAAATATGTGGGCGCATAAAAACCAGTGCTCCATATATATAAATCTGCACTAAACTACCTATGACAATCCATACTAGTAAGCAGCTACTCAATTGCCAAACTTCATAACAATCCTGGAAAGGTTTAGAAGATACAGCTGGTCGATGCCAGACAGATATGACAACAATGTGCCACCAAATACTCATCCCAGACTTGACTATTCAAAACAAATAGCGGGAACATAAGCCCGTTTGAAGTTGTGTTTTCTTGCACAGGTCAACTGGAACTCACAGTCGAGCATGGTTCACAAAGAATTACATTCACTGACCTTTCATGTCGATTTCAAAAGGCCAATTGTGTGTGAACGACACTCATGCTTTAGAAACATCCGCAAAATTCTAAGCCACTATGCCAGCTTCCTTAATAGCCCTTCCAGGCCCAAAATGTCAATATATGGGCACATAATTAGACAAAATGATGCACGTTCACTGTCTTCACAATTAACACTGATCACATTCCACATACAACATAATGACTGTGTGGAGTTGATCACCTTCAACATTAGCTACATTAAAATACTGACGGTTTTAACCAAGGAATGGACTTTTGTTCTCCTATTCGAAGCATAAACAGTATTCTGTGGACAACATTCTCCACAGAAGGAAATACCATTTGTGGCACCAGAATTCAAACAGAGCACACATACATACTCAATTCTAGTAGAAAACAGGATGTACACCATCTCCGGGTGTTTGGAATGACGCTTGATGTCCCATGCCTCGTTCAAGATAATGTCTCCAAACCCTTGAGAACGACACACGAGTCTAGTGGAAATGAGGGTTTTGAAATCGGAGCTCACTTCGGTGTTATAATATCCTGTGTTGAACCCATCGTCCATCTGAAAAGTACGCAACAAATGCTAATTATAAACTATTCTGGGTCAATAAAAACAAGGTTCTTGAAAAGGAGGCAAGCACACCAAGGTTCAAATAGCACTAATATGAATTTGAGTACTTGGGTAACCTCAGAAAACGAAATAAGCTGCATAAACTAGCTATCAAAAGGGGCTAAACATGTGAATCCCCAAGCATTGTTATGTGCCCAACACATATGCAAGGATGATGACTATTTTGAACATTGCCACTACAGTAAGCAATGCCAGCATTGCTCTCTACGAGCGTAGCATCATGAAGATCAATCACGAAACGTGAAAAAAGACAATGAGGCAGGAGAAAAAATAAAATTACCACGATTACGAGGGGTTATATGACAAACAGCAAGGTTCACAAACAACTAACTTTCACTGATCCTGAACGACAATTTCAAAAGGCCTAATGAGTGTGAATGTCTCACTGCTAGCAAATTAAAAGCCACTATGCGCAAAATATTATTAGGAACTTACTATATATACTTCGTGAAAATCCATTCGCGAATTTGGTAAATATGGAGGCATACACTAAGAAAACCTAAATCGCCACAAAGGAATGCATTACAGCCAATTCAGATTCGTCTCAAAGTCAGCGTCGGCTGTACTCTCCTCAATAAGAACACATGTACCAAATTTCACGAGGCACACAGAAAAAATGCCGCTAGGGGGCCCCATAGAAGATTAACCCATCCATAAATCAACGCCATTTGTGCTCATTACACTAACAACACATCCGTTTGGTAGAATACAGATGTGGTCATATGGACAACAATAATAGAAACAAAGCGATAACAATGACCACTAGGTAGTGGTCCACTAGTTAGTGGTAATGAGATGGGTATAACAATGACCACTAGGTAGTGGTCCACTAGTTAGTAGTAATGAGATGGGTATAGCAATGACCACTAGGTAGTGGCCCACTAGTTAGTAGTAATGAGATGGGTATAACAATGACCACTAGGTAGTGATCCACTAGTTAGTATTAATGAGATGGGTATAACAATGACCACTAGGTAGTGGTCCACTAGTTAGTAGTAATGAGATGGGTATAGCAATGACCACTAGGTAGTGGTCCACTAGTTAGTAGTAATGAGATGGGTATAACAATGACCACTAGGTAGTGGTCCACTAGTTAGTGGTAATGAGATGGGTATAACAATGACCACTAGGTAGTGGTCCACTAGTTAGTAGTAATGAGATGGGTGTCATTGTCTTCATAATCAAGCCTAGTATTATTATTACTATTGTTATTAGTTTATTTGATAATATACATAATTACCGTAATAACTACAGTAATAGGTACAAATTACAAGAAATTTAACACTTATGAACACTATTTCATAACACAAGACTTATTTCCGTGGTGGTCCATACAGTACATAAAATTAAAAAGTAAATAAATAAATATTGGCTAAAGCTTATGAACATCTGCCATGGGATTTCGGAAAACATAGAGACTAAGAACGTTAACAACCAAACCGGCCACAAAAGGCAGATGAATCTGTATGAAACTTTGCTTGTGGCACACCACCCACAACAGAAAACTATCTGCAAGAATTCCACAAACATTCATCTACTAGAGGATTTTGGAGAATGATGAAAATATGGCTGCAGTTATGTGTGACATCGCAAAGCGCTGATATGTCCCAACAGTAAGCATCACAAACACTGCCGCCAGGAGTGATCAGTACTTTAGACAGCCATTAGGGTCTGCGCTGTAGAAAAATACGCGGATAAAAATTTGCAAACAATGGCAGCACCCTCACGTCACATGAAACGCTTTTACTGAAATGAGGCTACTTATTGTATTTTCTCATGACGTTGATAACCAAGAAGAACATGTTGCTTGCCAAAAATGAAAACAATGCTTTACATATTCAGTACTGGATTTGAGTGGATACGCTATTCCACTACTTTTAACTCTGGGCACTCCCACAATATAGTGACTGACACAAGCATGCATGCACAACCACGCCCTCCAAACACACGCATTAATAAAAACAATGCGTCCAGCCGCATGGTCATACCATACAGACACTACTGGCATAGGGGTAAACGGAAAAGAACTCCTGATTAGTCTTGGTCTCCCGAGCCGTAGCCTCGTGGAATGTGAAAATGTACTTGTCATCCAATGGGATCGGATAGGTCTTCAGGAAGTGATCAGGATCTACAACATGAAAGGTTAATTAAGACAACACAGCCATTAATGAGACAAACTTAAGGAAAAGAGATGCATTCATGTAAGCCAACACACTTGTCGACACAATTGTAAAACAAGAGGAATGCCGAGCGTTGAAATGTGCCCACAAATGCACCACAAACGGTGTGCTCCTAGGGGAATTTATTTGTTTCATAAAAATAGCCACTAGATGGCGCAAAAACATCCAATCCATCTGAAAATGGAAAAATGCCACCGCTTCTTTAATTGAAGGCTCTTTACCACATTTCATTAAAATCTGCCAAGGAACTTCAGAGAAACAAAGGAAAACGGAAAAAATGAAATTGCCACTATGGGGCACAGCGTTCATTGGATCCGGCTGAAAGACGTCGTCTGTTATCTTCATATCAATACAATTTAAAAAGATCTCGCAGTGTGTTAAGGAGATGCAGCTATGGGCGCAAAACAAAACAAAACTACCACTACGAGGCTCCACAGTGGTCTAATTCGTTATCGTCAACCGTTCTCTTCACACCAAGAACATATACACCAATTTTCAAAATTATCCTTATAATGGTTTGGTTGATTGAGGGGTGGACACCAAAAACTAGACTCAAAAACAGAAAAAAATGGCCATTAGGTGGCGCAAAGTACCTCGATTCCATACGAAAACAGGAGGATAGCAACATCTCACCAAAAGATGTTTACCGTATATTCCAAATTTTCTGAAAATCCGTTGAGAACTTTTGAAGATACAGAGGTAAACCTAAAAAACTAAAATTGCCACCAGGGGGCAGATCCATCTGAAAGTTGTTGCTATCCATTCTCAACATCATATAAATACAATGGCAGAATTTAGTACAGACCCTGCAAACAGTTAAGGAGATACAGCCATGGGCAAAAAATGCCACTAGGAGGTGCTACAGTAGTCAAAGTCATCAGAAAATCATTGTCAGCCGTCCTATTCGCAGTAAGAACATACACACCTATTTTCACAATCATCCTTAGAGCGGTTTGGTTGATAGAGGGGTGGATGCCAAAAGACAGACTCGAAAACATCAAAAATGGCCACTTGGTGGAGCAAAATATGTCGAATCCATCCGAAAACGAAAGGATAGTGTCATCTCACTAATAGATGCCTATATGCCAAATTTTATGAAAATACGTTGAGGACCTTTGAAGATATAGACTGAGGTAAATATAAAACACTAAAATTGGCACTAGGGGCCACTGTAGTCAGATCCATCCGAAAGTTCGCTCATTTTGTCCCATCCATGAAAAGAACATAATTATGTGCAAAATTTCATGAACATATTACGACAAAGGGTTTTGCGGATAGAGCAGAGGATGACGGCCCGACGCCGGACGGACGGGCAGAGATGACAGCATAATGCGATCACATATAAATATGTGGGCGCATAAACATGTAATCGTGAGTTTGAAGACTGCATACAGAGCCCCGATCCACCACGAATATTTTTCATCAGTATTTCTCAGCATGGGGTTACAAAAAGTGACCTGTTTTCTACTTCATTCATCTTTTATCATAACAATATAGGGATAATATATCTAATGATCTGACAAATAACGAAAATGAGCAACATGAAGGGTATTAATGTTATGAAGGACCTTATCCACAACAAATCGGTGTACTTAGTCAAATATATACAAAACAATACAAATAGAAAGCCTGAGTAATTTGATCTTTAAATATATGCGACGTCCAATCTTCCATACAGAGTTCCCACCATGACCCTGTGTCTCAAAAGGAATTTCATTAATACAGCGTAGGTAATTTAATATCCTTTAATACACTTGTTGCTAAGAAACGAGCCAAAAAGTAAAAAAAAAAAATTTTTCTGTTATATCAGGTTTGTACGTAATGGGTGGAAGACCGTCTCCGCCGCTGTTGTTTTTACCAGTGCGATACTGAGGAGTTGTGAGGAAAGTCCACAGAGAGCCGCCTTATTCAGACATGAATAGGTGCGTTTTGGAGGCTGTGTTAACAACAACTTGATTGAGAATGCTTCTCAGTTCAAATTTCCTAAATAGGTGAAGGTTGGATTGGCTTGTGCGCCACACGAGGGTGTTAGTGTGGAACATGCGATGCAGTCGGCAGCCACACTTTGTTCGGCACATTTCAAAGAATCGTGTTTTGACCACACACAAAAGCTGCATTACGATGAAGGACTCACCACCCCTTAAGTGCATTTTGCAAGTTTTACAAATAACGAACAAATTGCTTCCATTCTAGGGCGAGTGATGCCAGGCCCTCTACCCCGGCCTAGATCGAGTGCTACCACACACGTAAGCTTATCATTTCCTATAGGCAGTGTTCATTCCGTCTTGGCAATAGTGAATACGAATAGTCTAACCCGGGCTTACTGTGGCCTTTGCCAGTGAATATTTGGTATAAAAAGTGGTCACTTAGTTAGGTTTTATGATATTAATTTCATATTAGCAAACTGAAAGCTCAAAAACTAAGAAAATGCATGATGGAAACTCTTTAATTGGGTCACATGACCATGTCTTTTTTAAAAAATAGCAAAAATGAAAGGTACATTCATATCAAAACAACAACAGTAACAACAATCACGTGACCCAAATTGCATTTGATATAAATTTTCAAGATGAAATCTAAAAAACACTCCAACAGTTTCTAAATCATCATTTCGTTTTCGTTTTATGTTTTATGCAACTTTTTAGTTTTCTCAGAAAAATCATAAAGGTCATGGATTTTGATATCCCATCATGCAACACGGGAAGTTTCAAAAACCATTCCTAACATGTTTACAAACAACAGCCAACAAAGCACAATATCTGAATTTCATATGACTGCGATCAGAGATATGACGTTCTAAGCTTAGCCAAATCTGGACAACTCCATTGGGCCCTACATAACTATTGATTTGAACATCAAAGCCTTCAGCAAGCAAGGATTAGAAGATGCTTTAAGGAGTTAGAGTACCTTAAAAATGGCATTGCCAAATCATCAATTGTGAATTTGGTAAGCACAACATAACTCACCTTTTCCCTAAAACTCACCTCCTTATGTATATGGCTTATACCACACGTTAACCACTTGTTTTTTAGCATAGTAATGAACAATTTTTGAGAAGAGGAAAATCACATATTGTTGCACTTATTTGTGTGTTCAAAGTGATGATCAAGAGATTACCCAATTAACAACTTACGTAAAGAGTCTATTCCATCGACAACGTAATCCGTTCGACGGAATGAGAAGCTTTTCTTGAACGGTGTACCTGGCGGGGCTCCACTGTGGTTAATGGGTAAACGGCCCAAGAAAGGGTACCCCAAGGAAGTTATGCTGTATTTCAGATGGCCGCTCCTCAAATCTGTATTGCAGTATGTCAGGATGTCATCATGAGGGTAAATCGACTTGTTTGTCACTACAACAAAACCCACAAACTGACGATTAAATTTAATTTTTGGGAGCAGGTCAGCATAAAAAGCGGCATTTGTCACTCTGTTAATGACCTGCTTCTCTGTGCTACTTCATAAACATGCCACAAGGACTTTTTGAGATATCACGCCGACAACCAAACGACCAGACAACCAAACAGGCTAAAAACAATATGCAACCGCAAATAAAGATGCCCGTGCATCAAATACTAAAACCCTTGTTGAGATCACAATAGCTACTACAGGGTGCTCTGAAATCCACCAATCCATTCTCTATATACCACCTGGAACCCTTTATCCACCAACATTATCATACATCTGTGTCAAGTTTCATTGAAGCCCATCAGGCCATCTTTAGATATTATCCGCGGAGGCTTCTCCCTCAACATTACTGAACAAGTCCCATGTTAGACCAAAATGGCCACTAGAAGGTGCTGCAGTGCTTGAATGCCCCCCCTCCCTTACTTTCAGTACAATGCCGTCACATACAACCATGTAAAATTTCATTGAAATCCATCAACAGGTTCTCCAAGTATCCCAGACATGTTCATTTCTTAAAAATATTGAAAAAAGATCTTGTCGAGCCCAAATTGACACTGGAAGGTGCCGCAGTGGTGACAAATTGGCTCAAAAATGATCTGGTGCTGGCGTATTGCCAAAATATACCTATGTGAAAAGTTTCATTGAAATCTGATTGTCGACTCTCCAGAAATGTTATTCATTACAGATAAGCTCTGTCTCCTGGGCCCGTGTGCAGAGGTGACTGAAAACTGACCTGCACCATACACATTTGTGTCAAATGTCAATAAAATACATCCAGGGGTTTCTCAGAAAACGAATGGAAAACAGGACAACAGGACAATGGAACGCCAAGACGAGAAGACGACTATATCTGCACTGACATAAACACATTTACCTGGCCACATAAATAAGGTAGTGTACAGAAGCCATGGAAACAAGAAATTCAACTTGTGGTCTAAGACTAGATAGACACTACATCTTTTTGGATATTTCTACAATATTCATATTTTGCGATGAAGTCACTATGACACACAAGTGCAGGGATACACTTAGCCTCTCGCCCAGTGGTCAGTACCAGTAAAAATAGTGCTGGGCAAGTAGAAGTTCACATGCCAGTCGCCCAGATGGCGAACAAATTTTCAGAACGCAAAAAACACTCTACCATTTCCTTGATGAAAATCAATATATTTTCAATTCTCTGTGCTGTTTTTACCATGAATTTAAGGTTAAGTTTGATCTGCGTCTCGATGCTCCAGCAGTAAAAAACATCAATGCGGTGCGCTCCTATCGAGTCTGAGTAGACGTTAACCAATGCCATTTGTCTATACAAAAGGTCACAGTGTGTGGTCGTGCACAAAGGAAATTGTGGACTAGTCCGAAACAAAGAAAAAGGGGGAAAGGCAGAAGACGGGTCCATGTGCTAACAGCAAGTGAAATACTATATTTCTTGGAACTGAATTCTTATTGTACAATGTAATTTAAGCCAAGCTTATTTAATACACAATAACATTAAAATCACATATAAATTACAATGATTCCCCTTATTAGCAAAACAAAATATTAGCAATTTTTAGCTAGACTGTTTGCATAGTCTATTTGGTGCGTACATATGATTTCCAGGTGCAAAGGCTTTTTCCGTATTTTGGTCCAGCCATATGATTTAGCAATACACTACAGCACAGCATTTCTCGGCGTGGCCATTGGCAAGACAACGAGTATTATTCCCTCCCCTTGAAAACTTCTAGTCCACATGAGACAGAATCATGATAAGCACGTCAACTTGTGCACGACTGGTGCATGTGCTATCGTCTTGGGTGTTCTCATTTTCATTTGTCAAGCACAACAATGTGAGATTTTTTAGAGGGAGTCCGCCGTCCTTCTAAGTAAAAAAAGAAAACGTACAGATTATGGGAAAACAACAGAAGGTGTGATTAAATCTGATTGGCAGTAAGGGCATCCCTGGCTTCAAGACACAGAAGACAGCATGCAATTATAATTAAAATGTAGTTACTGTGTTGGATAACATATCGTCTTGCATAGCCAGCCACCCAGCTAGCTGTATGAAGACTATTGTCAAAATACAGTTAGGTACCACTGTGTGTTGAGCTCCGGCAGACCTTGAAAGTGCACACAGCCTGGGTAGTTCTGCTGGTCACCTCGCCGTTAAACTAGTATCAACATGTAGAGCTTAAGATCGCCAAGGGTGCATGCAAAATTTGGGAGTCAACCAACACTCACCTTGCCCGTTACAGCAGACAATTTAAGAAAAGTTATTTTCTTGCGGAATTCTCGAATTTTGTAACAAAGAAAAGTATTTCGTCGTTTTGAAAACAGTATGCTCGTGACACGCACATGCGCCATCTCCTAAAGTTTTGCGACATCTCTTGAGTTATGATGGCAGCTTCGCAGCTGCAAAATTTGTTCTGAAATTACCTTTGATGGTAATAAACTATTATAAAGTAATAATCAAGTGAAACAAATTGAGATAATTTGTTGTGACGTGTATGCAACATCATGAAAGAATTAACAGTTGATTGAAGAAACTGGCCAATGGGGGATACAATATTTCATGGCGCCAAAACCCCGACGCAAAAGATCGTGCCGCAGTTTTAGCAGCAGAATAACGGAAGAACGCCAATTTTTTCAAGAACGGTAAATAATTTAGTATACTCAAGGAAAAGATTAGTTGCTGAAATTCATAGACATCGAAAGTTTCTTGGTAGGAATTTTACATTTTCCAAAAGTGATACTAGCCCTAGTAGATGGTGACCAACGCACGAAACAATCATTTTATTGACAATGGCAGCAAGTTTGTGGTGACCGATGCGAAATAGAAGGGCGACTAAACTTTGGGCTCGGCGAGTAGATTTTCTGGCTCACTTGCCCAGAGGGCGAGTGGGGTTTTGAAACCTGGGTTTATCCCTGCAAATGTAATTTTAAACAATTTAAACTACTGCAGCAACGTTGGTTACTCCACGAGACAAAAAGCATGATTGCAGTTTGCCACCAGCTATGTCAAGTTAAACTGAAATCTGCCAACCGTCAGATCCATCGTTAGCTAGCACCATATGCCTCACAGCTATACAGCCACCCAGACAGTCTGAACAAGGCCTTAGCTACAAGCAGCAACAATGAAGAAACACATTACTATCATCATAATTATGAGAATCATTATATAATTGTTGCAATTACACCTTCTTACCCTTGAAGCTCTCACACAAGTTGAAATCGTATGGAGCTGGGTTGAATTGACAACGAGGACCATGATTAAACGAGCCTTGGTAGAGTAAATCGTCGACCTCTTGAAACTTTCCCTGGAATAAATTCATTTTCATGTTATCATACATTAGTAGAGAAACTTTGAGACAAAGGCAAAACCACAGCCCCCCCNCCCCCTGCACTGGATGGAGGAGAATATGTTGAAAATGAGAGGTCTTGTCGTCTGCTTATGAGAAGGTCTTGTCGTCTGCTTAATAGAAACATATTAGCTGAGTTTTATAAAAACTCATCAAGGAACTCAGAAGATACATAGAGACAACACACTGTTCTCCACGACCTGTTTTGACTTGACGTGGTAACGAGTTTGGATTTTGCCCCGTCCAGTTTGGGAAAAGAGTGTCAAGTTTAAAAATTGCCGCGCCAGGTTTAAAACCTTGGCCGACTTGGTACTGCAGCCCTCAGCATCTAATCAGAGCCTGATTTTACCAACAGTTAACATATACCGGTAGTTCACTTTAGTAAGAGACAGTTAAACGGCACCGTAATCGCCGTATTAAGGTGCTCGGGGCGCGGGCACTTATTGTAACTCAAGCCGGTTGATACCCGGTCTCAGAAAGGGGTGAAATCGGAAGCTAGGATTCATCAAATTTACGCTATGTGATGTATCTGTAGCTTGTGACAGGCTTTCAATAAAACAACAAAACTGTGGCGCGTTGCTATCAAACTTCGTCATTGTTAAATTACAATCATTCTACAGAAAATCGTGCTGAAATCCCAGAACAAAAACACGCCGACTTTTTGCGCCGCTGCCTAGCGATCGTCGACAGGGCAGCTTGAATAAAATCGACTCAACAAATTACCTGAAATCCTCACTTAAGTTTTCCAAATAGCGTCCCTAAGATTTTAATTCCTGTGGAGTCGGTATTATGAACACGATAGGTTTAAATCTGTGCAAGATTGTAACCAGCAATGTGAGAAAAATCTCTGGACGAACACACGTCGTAGTCACGTGACCTTTGTTTTGAAGATCGTCTGCGTGTGTGAGCGAGCGAGCACGTGCGTGTCATCAGCGTTCATTTGCCGGAGGTGTGCATTGTAACTAAGGAAATAACACAGTCAAGCAGCATCACGAGAACGCGTTTTATTTAGCACTTGCTGATCACATCTACTATTAAAACGTGCCAGATTTGTCTCGGTAGGGCCTAAGGCCGAATGTCGTTGAGTCGCCGGTTGACTGGATGTGTGAGTCTGAGTTATTTTCAGACAGATTCGGGGGCGGAGGTGTCCACTATTAGTGGGGCATTTTATCAGGTAGTTTACTTTAAAAATACCAATTATGAATTCATTGAAAAGTGATTAATAAGGCAATCTCTCTTAAAAACAACACAACAGCTTTTACAGCATTAGAAACTTTCTGAAATTTGTGCCCGATATTTATTTCTTGCCGATGTCAAGTGACAGGTATGTAGCGCGCGCTTCCTGGCCACGTGCTTTTAACAACAATTTTTCTATTCGTGAGACGATCATAAGCGGTTTTCACGAGTAGGCCCTACAAAGTGTTAAAAAGTAGGTCACACCTGACCAGTTCAATGTACATTTTTGAAACATAGATCCCACAAAAATACCTCCAGCAGAGATGTTTTAACACTATAGTGTTGACTACTGATACTGAACTCTAGAAATTTGCGTCGAGTTTAGAATTGTTATTGTGGAGAACACTGAAGCATAAGTAGTAGAATTACCACTAGGGGGCATAGTGATCATCCAATTTATCTGAAAGTTATCAACAACTGTTTTCAGCTCCACTGGAACACATCAGTCAAGTTTGAAGAAGATCATTTACGAGGTTTTGGAGAAACATCAGTGGATGCCAGACAGCCGGACACAGATGATGTTAACATGTGACCACACATGTAATCGGATCAGTCTGAAGTTGTCGCTGTTGATTGGCAGGTTCACGGGTACACATATACCAAATATAATGAAAATCCAGTGGCGGATCTAGGATATCATAAGGGGGGGCCCAACATATTGTCTGAAAACATTTGTGCAATGCACGATTAGATGCGCATAGCACCGAATGGGAGGAGGTCGGGAGGGGGTTCGTCCCCCCCTCCCGCACAGGAAAATTTTTCTGTTTTTGCCTCTAAAAATCAAGCATTTTCCTTGATTCGTGAAGTATTATCCAAAAAATGCAAAGAGAAAGAAAAAAACACTAAGATCGTGTCAAACATGAAAAACTGCAATCATCACAGACTCGAATTCACGACCTGGCGGATAGAGTGCGGGTGCTTTACCACTGCACCACCACTATTTCACTCATAATTTGATAATAAGAGACCTACTTGTTTATGGTCCACAGCGTTTGCACGTGAAACCTACTTCTTTTTGTAATGCTTATTACACACTTTTTGTACTTTGTGAAATCAGTTCGTAACAAATTTGTTGTATTTAAAATATTCTTCAATTGCCCAAAAGACCAAATCCGTTTTTTGTGTTGGCATTATAGACGCGATTGCTTTGGAAATTGTCTTCAGTTAAGGTTTGACAAAGCGAAAATTATGATTTTCTGAGTGATTCACTAAGGCTTCGATTAAAATTCACATCTTACCAGCAGCTTCTGTTTTTTCATCGTCACTCAGATTCCATTTTTTTAAAGAAATGAAGTAATTTTCTTCATTGCACAGTGAAGCAGACGACGGAAACGGAGTCGTAGTGTGCAGCGCCACTGCCGGTTGCCTGGGATATCGCGGGAGAGCCTATACTTAGCCATAGTTTCGTTATGATTGAGCCGTGTTCCGAATTTGACACTTGAAATTGGATCTGAGCCCCCCCCCAAAACACACTAAAACTGCACACATTTAAATTTTGTTTCCGCCATATAATGTTAATTACTGGGGTTAATTGATAAACTCAACATCTCCCTATGCTCTTGCTGTTTTATTTTTTTGCAGCAGCCAAGGGGGGGGAGGCAGGCCCCCTGGGCCCCCCCTCCTAAATCCGCCTATGAAATCTGCCGGGGGCTTAAGAGATAAAGATTCAGATTGTGAACGACAGGAAACTTGATGCCCAGACAGAGATGACGACAATAAGCGACCATATGTATTACATACAATCATGTAGATGCATGACAAAATCATTACGGGCCAGTAAAACTTCTCTTAGTTTGGGACAGTGAAAATTGAATATTTTGCTCAAAGACAGTGCTTGCACTAAATTCTATAAATAGGCAATATTGGCAGTCCCAGATTCAAGAATTATGATATTGACAAACATCCATTCACCTCGGTGTCGTGCACTATGGCGACACATAAAAACTGCCAAGTCTATTTCCAGACTGTAGATACTAAGCCAAGTGTTCAATATTCGAGAAATATGACTAAAAAAAATCACCCATATTATGTCTCAATCTTCGGAATCAAAAATTTAGGTTTGAATTCCAGTGTCCTAAGTTTTCAAGACTGACCCAAATTTGATAATTTACTACAGATTTGATGTCCAGTATAGCATTTTGGGCTTGTAAGGGGGGGGGGTATCGGCATGGTGGCTTAGAATTTTGACATGCAAGGTCGTACAACTGTTAAAAATAGACTGTGTAACTAAACACAGATTCACAAAGGGTGTATGATCCTAGCTGAGATAATTATTACTTTATTACCCTTATAGACACTGAATAGCCAAGCCCCAAATGATGATCCTAAGATCAAAGCCAAAAATATCTAATTCTCAGTTCTCTGGATAATGGTAAAATCATTCTCATTTTGGCCAGTGCTCGTACGAGTAGTGCATTACAGGACATGCACATTTGGACAATGGTGACAGCAATGCAGTGCTCACATTAGTCTCAAGGAGAGCAAATGCGGCTGTCTAATACCCAGCATTGGCTTACTTTAAGTAGATAAATCCTTATGGGCTCAAGTCACTATGCCTTCGCATTTACACTGCAGAGACGACTTATCATGACTAGCTCAAATAATCTCGTTTTCCAATTCACACTAGCCTGTACTCACATTACTTATGTTATATATCTTGTAGTAAGGCTAGCTCAAATAATCTCGTTTTCCCATTCACACTAGCCTGTACTCACCTTACTTATGTTGTATATCTTGTAGTAAGGCTAGCTCAAATAATCTCGTTTTCCCATTTGCACTAGCCTGTACTCACATTACTTATGTTATATATCTTGTAGCAAGGCTAGCTCAAATAATCTCGTTTTCCCATTCACACTAGCCTGTACTCACATTACTTATGTTATATATCTTGTAGTAAGGCGTCATTGCGTTGGAGTTACAGATAAGGTAGCTGTCATTGTTTGGGAACAAACTAGAGTTGTCAAAGTGATACACCTCCGTGACCCAGTTCTGGCACAGGAAATCCTTAATGCCACTCCTCTGAAATGAAATGACATGATGCTCTATCAGGAAGTCTCAAATCTTGTTTCAGCATAACCTGCCACTGAGCAAACACAATGGCTACCAGAGATGGCATTCAGCACCCAGTCTGTTAAAGGCGAAGGCAACCTTTTTTCAGGTCACTTTTAGCACAAATAAGGTCTGTTGATTATCTCAGACATATTTTTCACTTAATTACAGCTTTTCGTAATTTATTTAATTTCTCGTCCTCTACTCCATAAGTGACGTTTTGGGAGGCAAGAGTTTCGCGCCAATTTCTTTTCATACAGTCACACTGTGAGAGCTGTCAAGTCAGTCATTGTTCTACCTTGGATGTGATAAGTTCGGTCGTCGTTTGCTTTTGTTTACGAGTCATTCAACATGCCACGCTGTTGCTGCGTACCAGGATGTACTCATTATCGTCTCACACGCGCTTTGGGTACCTGGCATCGCTTTCCGAAGGATGACACACTTCGCCGTACTTGGCTAGCTCATTCCTGTGAAGAACACAGCGCAACCCGTTCACGCAACGGACAAAGCAGTGGCAAGCATTTTCAGCCGTCATATTACGACAGAGATATGTACGCTGAATTGATGAAGGTCCCTGCGAAACAACGCCTGAAGAAGGGTTCCATACCGTCACTGTTGATTCCCAGCAGTGCCCCGTCGCCACCCCCGAGAAGTGCGTTTTTGAAGCGAGAAGCCTCGCGAGCTGTGGCCACTATATACAGTGACTGGAGGCACTTCATCTACTGTCACCCATGCCTCCGAACGTACCCCATAGCGTGCAATTCCTGGAACTCCCTGTGTGCTGTTTTCTCTAGCCCAGAGCCTGTAAGCAGCCCTGCAGCGATGTTGAGTAGTTGGAGTGAATACAGGCCCAGTTTGACACCCAGTGTAAAGGAAAGTTCGTCATCCAATGAACAGATCGGTGAGCCTAATTTTGATAAGTTTATTGTGGACTTGTATTGGAGCTATTCAGAAAGGTGCCACGTGTGTGATGAGGGAGTCGCACGGCGGGATGTAAGCAGTTTGGGTACTCAAGTCACCATCCACTCGGGCAAGTGGGACAGTTCTTCCTCTGTACGTGAGACGATAATGAGTACATCTTGGTAGGTAGCAACAGCATGGCATGTTGATTGACTCGTAAACAAAAGCAAACGACAACCGAACTTATCACAACCGAGGTAGAACAATGACTGACTCGACTGCTTTCACAGTCAGACTGTATGAGAAGAAATTGGCACGAAATTCTTGCCTCCCAAAACGTCACTTCCGGAGTAGATGATGAGTAATTAATTAAATTACGAAAAGCTGTAAGTAACTGAAACATATGTCTGGGATAATCAACGAACCCTATTTTTGCTCAAAATGACATGAAAAAAGGTTGCCTTTACCTTTAAGAGGATTTTGTCAATGGAAATGACTGCATAAAGCAGATGTGAGTATTCCATTGCGTACATAATTAATTATGGTCAGAGAAAATATTTCTTTCTCGGAATTTGTGAGTAATTTCAGGACAAACCACATTGCCGCAGACTGCTCAATCAAAATTAACATCTGTCCAGGACCTTGCAGTCTCCGGAATGTTAAAACCTCAGGTACAGCCATGGCACCACTTTTTACAACAAAACAATATTTTAAAACACTTTCACATCAATATACAACCTAGTTTAGTAAATAAATACAAATATTGTTGTAGTCATACCCATAGCAAAGCAGAGTCTCTGCAGTTAGCTTTCCCATAATCGTAGTTCTTCTCATGAAACACGCCTAGAATGCTAAATTGCAATATGGTGAACACTTCATTTTTAAACTCGAGGGGAGCCAATGCCTGTAACAAGACATAGAGAAAACACCAATCACATCATTCATGACAAGTCCCAAAGCATAATCACAAACATGGAACATGCCAATCGTAACCAGACAAGAATGACTCCTCATCATGACATGATGGCTGGGCTGACAGCCGTCATACAGGGCTTGGAATGACTAATGACAAAAAACGCGGAAACTTTGAAACTTTTACGGCCCAAATCATGCCCGATAACCAGCCTTGAAATGGTCAATGTGAAACCTTTCCCCGACAAAAATCGGGAGGACTAAAAAAAAAAAGGTTACCACCATCAGTAGCATGCGTCTGCGTCCTTTTAGCTCGCCCGTCCACACTCCCAACCCACACATTTTTGGCTGCAGAGCGGTAGTATTTGTCGCCGCGCTTAAGAATAACACGAGACGCCATTGAAAATCCACCACGCTATCCCAGATGCCCCGGCAATGTTGACAATTTACGTTCCTCCGAAACATAAAGAGCAACTTCCGCTTTTCGAGGTGAATCTGCAACGCCGCGGTAAGAACGGAATTTGCCGCGGAAATTTTATATCAAATCCGATTTTTTTACGCGGAAATATTATAAAAAAGCGGAAAGCACATTTGAAAAAAGCGGAAATCCGCGTTTCCGCGGAAAATTCCAAGCCCTGGTCATAGCAACCAGCACAACCAGACAAGAGTGACTCCTCATCATGTCATGACGGCTGGGCTGACTGCGGTCATAGCAACCAGCACAACCAGACAAGAGTGACTCCTCATCATGTCATGACGGCTGGGCTGACTGCTGTCATAGCACCCAGCACAACCAGACAAGAGTGACTCCTCATCATGTCATGACGGCTGGGCTGACTGCTGTCATAGCACCCAGCACAACCAGACAAGAGTGACTCCACACCATGTCATGACGGCTGGGCTGACTGCTGTCATAGCACCCAGCACAACCAGACAAGAGTGACTCCACACCATGTCATGACGGCTGGGCTGACTGCTGTCATAGCACCCAGCACAACCAGACAAGACAGACTCTTCATCATGACATGACGACTTAGCTGACAGCTGCCATAGCAACCAGCACAACCAGAAAGTGGAAGGTGGAAACTAAGGATTTAGACAGAATGACCAGCCTCAGACAAGTCCACTTTGTATTTAGTATGTGCGATTACTTTTGGCATCCACTAATACCTCCATAGAGGGCGCATTGTTGAGGTGTTGTTCAGTTACTTGTTTTGAATGCACTAATTCTCTGGACAGAATGGAACAATCTGGGTGTTAACTACACAAAAGGGTCATGTTATTTTCTAACTATCGCCTACACGAGTGTTACTAGAACAAAACTCAGCAAAAGGCTGACTTTTTCATGTGTAGCATCCCGACTTATTTTCCAGTTGATCGCCAAGTTAATATACCCTCAGCATACTGTATTAAGTAACAGGGAAACAGATCTTCAAAAACTGACCATTGAAAACCAACTACCGTATTCGCTCTAATAAGCGCACAGGGCACTTGGAAAAGTTTGCTTCAAGAAGGTGGGGTGCTTATTATAGCCCAAAGTGGTTGAAACCAGGTCCCTGAAACAGGTGAAATCATAATTATGAGCTAGAATTCATCAAATTTACGCTCTGTGACACATCGATAACCTATGAAAGTTTCTACAAAATTGCAGTGAATTGCTATCAAACTTTGTTGTTAAATTACGAGAATTTTTCAGAAAATCTCAGTGCGGAAACTTGCCGACTGATGCGTCACTGCCTCGTGATCGCCGATAGATCAACTTGAATTCTTGAGTAAAAATATAGTTTGGACTCAACAAATTACCTGAAGTCCTCAAGTTTTCAAAATAGCGTCCCTAACATTTTAAAGTTCCTGTGGAGTCGGGATTAACTGCATATTAAATCCAAATCTGCCCTAGATCATACTCCGCAACAGAAGAAAAATCTCTGGACGAACACATTAATGTTGTTGTCACGTGATGTTTGTTTTGAAGTTTGTCTGCGTGTGTGAGTGAGCGAGCGTGTGCGTGTCATCAGAGTTCATTTGCCAGAGTAAACGCAATGTAATGATCTAGGTGTGCGACTAAAGAAATTAACACAGGCAATAAAGCAGAACATGTTTTATTTAGCACTTGTTGATCTGCTAACAAACGTTCAAGAATTGTCTCAGCAAGGCCAATATTGAGTTGCCGGGTGACTAGATGCACGACAGTCTAACAGTTATTTTTAGGGAGATTCCGGGGGTGTAAGGTTGCGGAAGTGTTCGCTATCAGTGGGTCATTTGACTTTAAAAACACCAATTACGATTAATTTAATAATTCCTCCTAACAATAACACAAACGTTTTTTAAGATATTACACACTTTCGGAAATAAGTGCCAGTAATTATTTCTTGCCGATGCTACCGGTTTCATGAATAGATAGTTCCCGAAGACTTATCTTCGATGACAGGTGCTTGTATGCAGCACGTGCTTCCTGGCCACGTGCTTTTAACAAAGGTCAAGTTTTATTAGTTTTCGATTCGCGGTATTCACGTATACAAAGAAATTTGGATTCCTGTTGAGGGAGAAGATCTGTATGGGAAAGATACAATGCAATCCCATTGACAAGTACGCTGTGTCTGTCTGTTCTGAAAGGTCAGACCATAATAAGACACTCCCTCGCAAGATCTGCAAAACTTCAGCGTTCTTTTTGAAGTACGGCGGAAGTTTGAAGAGCTGTCACGGCTAAATACCGACATAGCAGCAAGGCTTGTGGTCTACAAATTCTGCGTTTATCAGGACAGCCTGATCATATTGATAAATTAAAGACGTTACTGTAGAACTGTAAGTAAGGCATTTTTCGCATGTACCGTACACGGTATTCATGGCCTGGGCGCTTATTTTAGAAAAGTCTGAAAACGCTTGGGGGCGCTTATAGGGGCATGGGCGCTTATAGGGGCATGGGTGCTTATTAGAGTGAATACGGTATTTCAATGTCTTAACTAATACGAGCATTCAATTGTGTGATAGGTGGACATGAACATATATGGCAATTGAAAAAAGCGAGAATGGGCTTATATTGACCATTTCTGTATATTAAGCCATGGGCTTCCACATGAGCTGAGATGTTAATAAGGTCATCTCACATTATACAGCAAGTGAGCTCTTCTTAGTCTTGGAATTAAGAAACCTGTCAGCCATATTGTCACACGCCAGGTCAGAAACAGACGTGGCGTATTCCCGGCGATTTAAACTGTTTAAAATTAAATACATTCACTTCAAAATTAATCTGAAGTCTTTGCTTGATGTCAGGAAGGTACTTATTTGGCAAGTTAATCCAACTTTCATTCATCAGCCCAAGCACAGCAATAGTACTTTGTTGGCATTGGAAGGACCATCAGAGAAATCCAGCCAAAGGAACCATGGGAGGAATAAGGAAACATCAAAAAAACATTTGGAACTCCAATGGCGCAAAAAGTGAGTGGCTAAAAAAGAATGTGATGAATATTACGGTGTTGTAGATGATTCGAGTGTCGCTTTGTAAACCAAGACGGTCCTATTTTGTACATTCAGTGCAATCACAAACAGGGACTAGTTTGAAAGTAGCAAGACACCCACTCACCTGAACACTGATATTCGATAATTTTTGCGTGAAAAGGTAGCCACTGAAAAGAAGCAAAAGGATGTTAAGGTCACATACTAAGTTGAAAAATTCTCATTTAAACAGGCATTTGCTTCCTACCTAAGTCTACTTATGATCTAGACCTCCAAATCACTGTATAGGCCAACTAACCCAAATAAATGCCTCAACACATTTTCCTAGCCATGATAGCAACTGGTTTCAAACATAGCAACAATTAAGAGATCACCCGTGATTAGTAAGCAGCAGTCTAGTTTACGAAAACTATGACCAATCATATCGTAATGGATGGCCTTCTGACACTATATCACAGTTTGGGAAGATTTGAGACAAATTTTGCGTTTATGAGTACGGTAAAAATTTCTGGATTTAAGACAGTCTCCCGAATTTCGGACACCTAAATCCAACCCCAAACTGAATCTTTTTGATTCTGAAATTTGGGACACGGTCGAATTTGGCATTGACTATATTTCTCAAATTTCAGACACAACAATTTTAGCGGCATGAGCCATAATTCTCACATTTCGGACACTGCGCTTTTTCATATGATTGGTAATTACTTACACATCGTTTAAAACTGCCACCGGTGTAATGTATTGACAGACGTAGCAGCCTATAGTTATCATTGTGGATGGTTTGTGTATATCTCTCACCTTTTCTTGGCAGTCGTAATCACAGACTCGAAATATTTGCGACGCTTGATCGTGGTTTAACTATGCAAATGAAACATATGTTCTCCGACTTTCACATAATCGCCATAGTGTGACGCTTTTTTATTTGGATTAACAGCTAATTAATAAGTACCGGTGATGAGATCATTGTGTTACCAAGTTGAATCCTGGGTTCACAGCTTCAATTTTTTTTCTGCGAACCTGCGGCCCTCTCGGCACCCCAACCTTCGCTATGCCATGGGTCCGAATTGGCAAAACGATGTCGTTCAGTGTCAACTTAAAACAGACTTTGTGAAAAGCAAAAATCCATGTCCTAATTTGTTGCGCAGTATACATTAAAAATGTTCATGTTGTAAATATATCTTTATGTCTCCTTACTGACATCCTATTTACTAGCCTATTTTGTATTCTACACGAAGTGCTTGGACTCTCTCGCACCAAGGTCAAGAATTTTGAAGCCACCTAATTTGCGTTGAACAAGCTAACGCCCTTGTAGCCACCTACTTGAAAATTCACTTGCACGTGGTGTTTTGCAGTTAGAACTATGTAGACTCTACCTTGGTTAAATTGTGATCTGGCCTACTGCTACGTTTTGGAATAACGATTCCAAACTTTTGACTGACTATACCCCAGTCGCATAAAGCATCAGTCCTGTAATTGTCAAATAATTGCCCAGGTAGGTAATCCAGCTAAGACTACGGGGACCTTATGTACATGCATCTCGTTGGTGTGAACGCTGTTTCGGTGGTCTGTTTGAGTGACAGGTGACTCAAAAGTATGTCGCACGCGCTGCCCCATAAACAAACTAGGGTTACGATACTGCAGTCGCGTCGTCTGTGTTTGGTTGGCCAACAGTTTAACGTGAAGACGTTGAGCACCAATGGATACTGCGAATAATCAGTCACGGCATGTTACACGACAAATATACTACATATTTCCTATCACAAAGTTTGATAAGTTGATTGTGTTCAGAGTCAGTAACATTGCTGTTTATGTTTTTGAGGATATCTTGTAAATTTCTTGTCAGCAATAATGATCACAAATCTGCGTGACTGTTCAAACGGTCTAAAACCGCAAATCGAAATATTGTCGGCAGCTAAGCGCAGAAATTCTCTAAGATTTCGGACACTGTCGATTTTGCCATCGTGCTCATATTTCTTGAATTTCGGACGGACAATAATGCCTATTTCTAAAATTTCGGACAAGTTCAAAATAATTATTTTTTCGCTGTCCTAAATTCAGGAACTTTTACCGTAACCCGAGTTCATGACTACCATGCTTTCACTAAAACATGACAGGAAAACTGCAGTGTACTACGCCTCAAATCAAGAGCAAAACTTTCTAATTCAACAAGATATGTCAATTTTTATTTGAATGTAAAGCTTTAGGTTATGTAAGAACCTACAAAAATGGGCAATAGTCACTAACAGATGTCCCGGAGTTTGAGAACCAGTTCAATGCTTATTATTCATTAGAGGAGACTGGTTCTCAAACAGGGCTTGGAATGACCAATGACAAAAAAGAGGAAAAATTTCCAGGTGATCTATCGCTCCACAAATAAATAGTCCGAGACATATACTTTTGTGTGTTGTAAAATTTAACTGAAATAAATTTTTTGCAAAAATAAAGTCAAAATAATATTAGAAAAGAGACAAAAAGAAGAACTGGAAATCAAATAAGAGGAAATCCAAACCCTAAGAGAAGAAGTTCTCTATTCCAAGCTCTGCTCAAAATGCAGAACCTCTGTTGCTAACTATAACCAAAAATGTTCAAATTTGAATAATTTTGTAACAATATACATCAGAAATGGCAGGACAGATTCACAGGGAACTTTCAGATCACATGCTTCATACACTGGTCTCTAACATGCTCTTTGGAATTGTCTTTAAATGTACTTTTGCATGAGGGACTACCAAAAATAGCAAGATTTTCATACAAAAATCAAAAAGTTGCATATAAGAGCAACGCGGAGCGTTCAAATGCGCCCACGAATGCATCGCAAATGGTGTGCTACTAGGGGTGTTTATTTGGAACATAAAAATGGCAACCAGATGACGCAAACTACGTTGAATCCATCCGAAAACTGGTATGTGTCATCAAAGCTATTTACCAAATTTCATGAAAATCCGTCACGGAACTTCTGACAAACCGAGGAAAACGAAAAAATGAAATTGCCACAAGGACGCTATACATGCAGAAAAAACATAACTGTGACTAAGAGGCGCCACGGTAGATGAAGTCTTCGAAAAATCATCGTCAGACCGGAGGATAGCGTCAACTCACTAATAGATGCCTATCTGCCAAATTTCATGAAAATCTGTTGAGTACCTTCGAAGATACAGAGCTAAAATTAAAAACTAGAATTGCCACTAGAGGGCACACCAGTAGTAAGATCCATCCGCAAGTCGTCGTCCTTTGTTGTCAAGTTCGTATAAATACACTTGCAAGCTCTAATGAAGATCCTGCGGAGGGTTTAGGAGACACAGCCATGACATAAAAAACTGTCACTAGGAGGTGCCACAGTTGTTGAGGTCATCGGAAAATCATTGCAAGAATGCCAGCCCCTTTCTTCATATTAGTAACATACATGCGTAAACGTTAAAAATTAAAATTGCCACTATGGGGCACGCTGATAGTCAGATTCGCTCGAAAGTCATCGTCCTCTGATGTCAACTTCATAAAATCATCATCATCAATGACCGTCACCCCTACCAGGGTATTGGCCACGAATCAGAGAGTTCCATTTTGTTCTGTCCTGGGCGATTCCTTCTGGCTGTCTCCATGAGTATCCTAACCTCTCCATGTCACCGGTGATGCATCTTCTCCAGGTCATTCTTGGTCTGCCTCTATTTCGTTTACCCTGTGGGTTCCACTTTAATGCATGTCCGGAAGTGCTACTTGTTGGTCTTCTTAGTGTATGTCCAAGCTAAAACTGACACTTTTTTAAGGGGCACACTGGTAGTCAGATCTGTCCGAAAGTCGTCATCATCCATTGTCAACATCACATGAATACATTTGCTAAATTTAGTAAAGATCCTGCCAACGGTTTAGGAGTTACAGCCATAAGCGCAAAAAACAAAACTGCCACTAGAAGGCGCCGCAGTAGTCAAAATCATCGGAAACTCATCGTTAGCCGTCCTCTTCATAAGAACACACATACCAATTTTCACAATCATTCTTAGAGCGGTTGGGATGATAGAGGGGTGGACGTCAAAAAACGGACTCAAAAACAACAAAAATGGCCACTAGGTGGCGCAAACTTCGTCGAATCCATCTGAAAATGCAATGATAGCGTCATCTAACTCATAGATGCCTATATGCCAAATTTTATCAAACTACGTTGAGGACCTTTGAAGATATAGAGGTAAGCGTAAAAAATAAAATTGCCACAAGGGGGCATACCGGTAGTCGGATCCATCCGAAAGTTCACTCATGCCATCCCATCCATAAAAGGAACATTTTGCAAAATTTCATGAACGTACGTCAAAGGATTTTGAAGATAGAGCAGCAGACGTCGGACGCACAGACGCCGGGCGGACGGACATAGACGACGGCATAATGCGTCCACACACAACTATGTGGGCACATACAAACATCCACTACCATACTAGGCATTGCTAGGCCCACACATGTATCCTCCACAGTTTCATTATCTGGAAAACAGGCACGTCCAGAAACAAGGGCTTGGATAGACCAATGACAAAAAAGAGGAAATTTTTCAAGCTGATGCATCGTTTATTACGATAGAAATATCTGTTGGGTTGTAAAATTTAACTCAAATAAAGGTTTTTGCATGAATAAAGTAAAAATAATGATAAAAACTGAAGAAAACGAAACTGGATATCAAATTAGGGGAAACTGAATCCAAAATAGACAAATCCTCTTAAGAGGAAAATTCCAAACCCTTAGAAAGGTGCACGGTGACCCTTTGGATAATGAGACAGGCATCAAAGAGGTTAGTGGCAGTTCAAAGCACACAATTGTATCAGTGTGCCATGTTGGAGAACAGTTTTCATTGTTTTAATGTGCCATGTACGCTAAACATGTATGTACAAAAATATTTTTATCATATTGATCACCATAATCACAGGCGATATGCTTCAGAGTGCTGTACTTACAACAAGTGATCCTTATCAAAACTTCTTTCAGTGACTCAATGTACCCAGTTACCATGGTTACTACTATTATACAGTAAACTCACAGGTTAACATCCTGGGCACTTAAAATGGGAAACCCTGAGAGAGGGGATTGGGCAACTAACCAAGTAGAGGGCGCTATAACCGAAAATTGGCAAAGGTTGGGGATAAGCGATTACCCAAGCAGTGGCCACTTACGTCCAAATTTTAGCCGAACTGGGCAGGTGCACGGGGTGTTTATTCGAGAATGGAACTTGTAAGTTCGGTCAATCATCGGAACCGCACAGCCACAAAGTTTCTCACGGCTCAAACAGAAACAGGATTTCAACTTTGAAAGTCTCAGATGTTTTTAAATACATTAGCGCGCTACAAAATGTCATACCGTGGAACTTTATGAAACTCGAATGGCAGTTCACTTACTGTAATAGCATGTACTGTTTCAGATCAGTCAACGTGGCTATGTGATTTTGTTTCCTCGTTTAACACACGGACGAGTCATTCTCTGCCGCAAATGTGACCCAGTGTCTCGGCATCTGATGAGATTACACTACTCGGGGAATAAAACTTAACTGAGTTGAGCTGTCTCAAACATGAAACGTGAACTCAAGCGCATATTTGTCATGTCAAATATGCACGCGAGTTGTCTGAGGCTTGATACCGACAGATTTTCCTTTCAAGGAGTAAAAGCCGCAGACAACGTTGAGAAGAATGACTTTGTGATCTGTTTTTAGATCAAAATACTCCACATGCCATACCTCGTCAGCTTGCTAAATGACGCAAGTGTAAAAAGTTATTGAGAGACGGAGATGTGTTTGCTTCTCGGCCCGACCCAAACTGTGCAATTGCAACTAGAGGGGGGTGTGATAAATTGCACAATTCTAATCTGGGTCGACCCGGGAGATCTAACAAAATCACATGCTCCATGGCATTGCGTGGAACTTGTATGCTCGAATAACTTCCCAGTCTGATTGAGATCATCACTGAACGATGATTAATCTCGTAGTGGCAAAGTGTCAGTTCTATAAAGATCTACGGAGTTGGCCTATATTACTTTAACAGAAGACCAGTTAATAAGTTTAAGAAAAGGTAGTTGCAGCACTTAAGTTATTCCACAAATTCCGGTTAAAAACTGCACTTTTCAAGGCCATCATACACAAGTATGCTGTGTTGACCCCACCAACATGGAAGTTCGATCCTGAGGCAAAGGTGCGGACAAAAGCACAAGTTCAAGCGCAAGTTCTGTAAGCGGTAATTTGGGGGTGGCCGATTACCCGAGAAGCTGAAATTTGTGTAAAGTGGGGAATGGGCGATTACCTGAACAGTGGGCAATTACCCAGGAATGGGCGTTAACCTGCGAGTTTACGGTAAATGGAAAGAACATATTGTGCCAGACTGGCAATCACTTACTTTGTTCCAATGAACACCTTGTCCCCGTCAATTTTCATATACCTATAGTAGAGGTCTTTCGTTAGGTTTGAAGTAAACTCTGTGTCTGCAATATACAGAACATTTCATCCATCTTGTGGCTGTGAAAATAGCATTGATGGTTAGTTCCAACATTTGTTTCATGAAAACTGAATTAAGGAGAATCATCTTTAATTTTGGACATCAAATAATTTCTTCTTGAAAATATTGAGAATTCTGTATACACGCCCAGTGACTGAGTGAGACAAATAATGTAACTTTTTGTGGATATACTACATCACTTTGCCGACACTAAAAACAGGCGTCAAACATTTCATTTAGCTGGAGAGTTGCATCGAACCACATGTCAGTTTAGTCTGTCGAGACTTTGGGTATACACAAGGCCTGCTACTCACAAACGGGAGAAAATGTGGTGACGTTCATCATCCGCCTTGGCAAACAATTGGTCTTGGGGACGGTGAACATGGTCAGAGTCCATGTCAACAACGCTGACACCAATACTCTCTTCATTATGAGCAACAACCCTCCTCCGCTACTGATCAGCAACCATCAACAGGTCAAAGGTCACATGGACACATGACATCAACTTCAAATCACTGGTAGCGTTATCGAGTCGCAACAATCTTCAAGCGCGCAAGTCAGGTGGCAAACAAATGACGAAGTCCTAGAAAAGAAGAAGTAGATGAAGACATGAATTCACATGGCACATTGACAGTATTAGTACTCATCAAATGCATTCACATGGCACATTGACAGTATTAGTACACATCAAAAGCATTCAAACAGTATGAACTGAAAATTGGCAAACACGACCGCTACGAATTAATCATGAGAGAAGTCTTCCCATATGACAGTGAGCTAATAAAAACGTACTCATTATATTTGTGTGGATCCGATTTTTCACACGTTCCACATCAGCATTGCAACATTAAGATCTCGCTGGGTTAGAAATGACACTGATTTAGTCAAATCCAATGAACAAACACAGCACACACATTGCCAAGGCTGAAAACTGTGCACAAGATGCGCAACACTGTGGGAAGATAAGAGGTCTTCCAGTGGAACCATTTGGTTACCATTTTAAACAAACAGCACTCAGAACCATCTTCAGAACAGGTGTCTTCCCCTGTTGTGGGATTTCATTGTTTACAAAAACATCTGTTAGAACAATGCTGTTTGTTGTCCATAGACCAAAATGAAGGAGGGCGAGACATATGAGAATTAAGAACCAAGGAAATAGCTCACCATGTGTTAATGAAACCAGCACAGATAAGGATAACTCTGAGGGTAAATTGATATTAGTTGACAAAATTAATCTCAAGTGCCAACTTTATGAGCACAACAGTTCTTACTAAAACAATGGTCCATTATGCATCTTTCTCAAAGCTTCCAAAATCAAAGTAAACTGCCTTGTGCAAAACCACACTATTTAGACTCACTGATTGATTAGTTATCACTGGACACAGACAGGGATGGACTTCATGCTATGTCAAGAGATAAGTTTTTGATTAACAAAACATGGACTCCAGCATAGCCAACCAATCTCTGGACAAACAGCTGTGTGTATATACAATGTGAATACATGTGAATCTTCATGTAGTTAATTAGAAATGGGAAGTATAATGCTGCAGGCAATGTGAGAAGGTGTGGGTTACACCCAATGCAGCTTATTAGAAAAAAAATATTTTTCAGGTATATGTTGTCATGGTAATAGACAAATGTTACCACGACAGCGACAACAGCCAGCAGTCATCACACAGTGTAAAATTGACTGAATAGGAACAGATTGGGAAATGACTGAGTGCTCTAAGTAGGTAACCAAACTGCTATTTCGGAAACAGAACACTTATTAGGACCAAGTTAGGAAACAAAAGCTCTGATGACAACAACACGAGATCGACCTCGTCAGTGAACACAACTGCCAGCCATATTCTACAAAAACATTTACAGTACATAAACAGAAGGCCGTTAGAAAATGAACGTGGTTGCAGCTAGACGTAACACCATCTATTCATCTGGAATCGGCAATTTGCTGTAACCACACCACATCAAATTCTGACAAAAGACCTCAGACCCTAGGTGCTATAATGTTAAAACATATCAGGCTCAAGTTCAACAACTGTACTTATTTAGCCACAACAAGTGCCATTTTATTGATAAACGATTCTGGCATGAAGTGACTCAATGTTTTCTACAGTTTGATGAAGTCCCATCGAAGCCTGCCCAGCTTGCTGCAACAAGAGCAACATAAAGCATTGAAATGCGCCCACGAATGCACCGCAAACAGTGTGCTTCTGGGGGTGTTTATTTGTATCATAAAATGGCCACTAGATGGCGCAAAATACGTCAAATCCATGCGAAAATGCGAACATGCCATCGTTCTTAAGAAAGCTATTTATTGAATTTCATATAATCTGTAAAGGAACGTCAAAGAAACAGAGGAAAACAGAAAAAATGAAATTGTCAGATTCGTCTTAAAGTCGTCATCGTAAATTATCAACTTAATATCGATACATTTGCCCATAGTCCAATCTGTTCGAAAGTCGTCGTACTCTGCTTTCAACTTCAAATAAATACACAAGTAAAATTCAATAAAGATCCTGTAGAGCATTTAGGAGATATAGCCATGGACGCAAAAACAAACAAAACTGCCACTAGGAGGCACCCCAGTAGTCAAAGTTGTCGGAAAATCATCGTCAGCCTCCCTCTTCACAGTAAGAACATATATGCCAATTTTCAAAATCATCCCTAGAGCAGTCTGATTGATAGAAGGCCGGAAGCAAAAATGGCCACTAGACGACGCAAAACACCTTGAATCCATCCGAAAACAGGAGAGTAGCGTCATCTCACTAATATATGCATAACTGCCAAATTTTATGAAAATCCCTTGAGGACTTCTGAAAATACAGAGGTAAGCGTGAAAAACTAAAATTGCCACTAGGGGCACACCTGTAGTCAGAGAGTTCCGAAATTTGTCGTCATCTATCGTCAGCTTCATAGGACCATGTCTGCCAAATCTCATCAAGATCCTGTAAGGGTTTAGGAGATACAGCTACGGACGACGAAAACACCGGACGCCCAGACAGAGATGACGGCAATATGCGACCACATATAAATATTTGGGGGCATAAAAGCTGCCACACAAAAGATCAAAACTAATTCAAAGTTCAATTTCCAGTAACAAACAGTAGACCCCTGCTCTTAACACTACTGTAACCACAAAGAACACATTCTATTTTCCAAGCACCCACCTCTGAACTAATTTTCCTCCAATTAAGACACTCAGTCCTGCTTCACCCTACACCCACAAAAGCTTACCTCAGTCAGGCTCAACACTGCCTCAACACCAAANATTTTATGAAAATCCCTTGAGCACTTCTGAAAATACAGAGGTAAGCGTGAAAAACTAAAATTGCCACTAGGGGCACACCTGTAGTCAGAGAGTTACGAAATTTGTCGTCATCTATCGTCAGCTTCATAGGACCATGTCTGCCAATTCTCATCAAGATCCTGTAAGGGTTTAGGAGATACAGCTACGGACGACGGACACCGGACGCCCAGACAGAGATGACGGCAATATGCGACCACATATAAATATTTGGGGGCATAAAAGCTGCCACACAAAAGATCAAAACTAATTCAAAGTTCAATTTCCAGTAACAAACAGTAGACCCCTGCTCTTAACACTACTGTAACCACAAAGAACACATTCTATTTTCCAAGCACCCACCTCTGAACTAATTTTCCTCCAATTAAGACACTCAGTCCTGCTTCACCCTACACCCACAAAAGCTTACCTCAGTCAGGCTCAACACTGCCTCAACACCAAATGTGTGGTTTTAATAATGTTGTGCAAACTTGGAAGAAACAAACATAACACAACATACTGGTAGGTGCTGTACAACCAAACATCAGATGTACAATAGCTGGAACACAATGGCCTCTGTATGGCACATCCTATGTATGACTGTAAGTTGTGTGAAAGTAAAAATGACAAAACTGCTATGCATACAATGGAATCGGCAGATGGTGGTTAAAAAAAACTCTCTCGGGTATTCTAAACACAATAATTATTACTCAGGTACAGTAGAGACACCTGTCTGCAGCAGAGATGTCAAATGTCATGAACAATATAGGCACAGGAATTAGATGATGATGTAGACAAATTTCCAGCAACGATTTGTCGGTAAAGGTGTCCATTTTGGGGTAACGTTTTCAACAAGGGACTTTTTATTCAAGAAAATGCTGCTTTGCTTATCAAAACAAGCCCATAATCTTAGGTTAGGCAAGATTAAGACTAATTTACATTTATCACTGGTTTCAAAAAATTCCAAAAGAGATATCTTAATTTTGAAGAAAATCATTTTGCATCAAAAATTAAGAAGTTCTAGTGGGAATTTTCCCAGGTGACACATAAAAAGATTGACACTTAGAATCATGTAATCTGTAATGTTCCCACCACACAATACAGTGCTACTAAATTTCAGGTGCCATTGTTTGACATTAAAAACTTAGATATCAACACGATTTCAGAGTCTGTATACACTACAGGAGACCAATTTTGTTTCAAGCACCACAGGGGCAGATTCAGGATTTTTAAAAGGGGGGTCAGCAGGCCTTTATCCAAGATTTTGAAAATAGGGTGTCCCAAATGGGGTTCCCAATATTCCAGGGCGTCCATGATTCCGACGCGTAACCCCCACCCCCAGCAATCCCACCAAACACACAGATTTTTTTACAAAAAAATGCATAGACCAAGTGGTTTTTACATCTAAGTTTAGAAAACAGCCTTCTGTAGTGACCATTTTTACTAAAAAAACTGTAGACCAAGACTTTTACAATGCTATCAACCAAGTATGAGCATAGTAACATTGTATGTACTTTGTATATACATTGTATATTTCTTCCTGCTTTGAAAAAAGAGCCCCCACTGTGAGCCTTCAGAGGCTTCCTAGTGTTCACTACAATGTGTTAGTCCAAACTTGAAAGGTTCCTATTGACAGTGGGCTTCCAAACGATACATTGGGCGTCCTCGCCAGGGCGTCCAGATGAGTGCTAGGGCGTCCAAATAGACGTACGCTGCATAAAGGCCTGGGGGTCAGATCAAGGATTTTTTTGAAAAGGGGGTCCAAGTTAACAATTTGAAAATTCTAGAGTTGATATCACTAAAGTCAATGGAAAAAGGGGGTCCAGGCCCCCTTGACCGATCCTGGATATGCCTACGCAACAACATCAACAAAGATTTAAAGGTAGATCTCACCATTTTCTAGTAATCCAGGTCCAGAATCACAACAAAGGAAATTAATATCTTCTCATTAGATTGTCATATTTTGGCTTTACCATTTTCAAGTTCTACCCGGTAGCTACCAGCTGACAGTATTTACAAGAATTAGTAAGAAACCCTTTAGAACAAAAACACGATCTTGTACATACATTTTGTCTAACAAGGCAAGACTTTACCATAACAAGTATTACCCACAATAAGCGCTGAACAAATCAACTCAGGCAGCAAACACCAACAGTCAGCGTGGAGACAGTCTCTTGGTTTTACTGCTTTCTAATATTGTGGGGACTCCTTGGTCATATCAGCTTTCCATAAATAATCACCAGACCTTTGTTTTCACAGTACAACTGATTAAATTCAAGATATTATCTCTGTACTGTGATCAAAATGTCAAAACGCAACATGAGGCTCATCTACCATCAACCACAGAATCTAACCCAAAATGCCATGCAATTCCAACAATAGACAATATAGGTGGTCTTCTGCATGATGTTGGATTGGTATGAATTAGCGACACCTGGAGTTTCATTTTCAATTCATATCAGCCTATGGTTGCTTCGTTTAATTTGTAAGATGAACTGAAGTTAACATATTCCCATAAAAAAGGTGATATTTATTTATGACAAAACAGCACAGGGCTAGACAGGCACTACGACTGAAAACACTGGTTATAATATTTCCAGGAAAACCAATCTATTTACCCAGGAGGTAGCATTCAATTCATCATAAGCAAACAAATTCTTTTTGAAAAGCACACATTTCAGTACTCAGTCAATTTAACAAAAACACAAACACTAAATGCTGTGCTTTACTACCATTGACATTCTACATCATAACATTACCACTCACTTCGCAATTAGCCAATGTATTTTCAAGTCGTCACATTAGTTGATTAGCCCGATATTCTAATCACAATATATGTGCACACTTCAGGTATTCATGCTTTCCCATCTAAATGTCAGAAGGGTTTTCTCTTACAGTTACGTTGGTATTAAACTGCTGACTTAGCGAAACACTAAAGTGTTGATCTTGCCAGTTGCCATTCTGTCTTCAACTTAACAATACTTGCATATGTGTTTAATTTACATCAGTATTACAGGATTTAAACTGCAATTTTCTCTGTAATAAACCCAAAGAAGGATTTGAGGACTGAGTTAGGAAGACATTGAGCCTTGTTTTCAAATTCTGAGCCTTTTTTGAAATGCTTCGAGTCTTTTGTGTTAGGCTATTTGTAGACAGACAAGTTGACAGAAATATGAGTAGAGTGCCCTTTATATTACAAAAGTTGACACGAATCAGCTGACACGGAACGAGAAGTTCCAGCGCATGTATGAGTGTAAACGGGACTGACACGGAGCAAATTGACACCGCGGTGTCAACTTTTGCCACACGTTTGTGAGGTAGAGCAATTTGCGCTCGATCATCTTGCTCCGTGTCGATGTATATGTCTATACGCGAAACTGGGACAAGGCAGAAAGGATCATTTCTACTGCGCTTATGCAATGGCATACATACGGGATCTCTATCTCTGCAACTCCCGCCATTTGTAAACCTGCGCGTGTGAGTTCCACTCTCCAGCCTACAAATTCCGTCTTGCCACAGTTAGTGAGTTTTGTGTGTAAACCGTCGGGGCCAAAAGTAGATGTCCAAATGGTACTTAGTATCAAATAATCATTTATATTTCTGTTGCTGTTAAAAGTACATACAGTGTCGTGAACTACAATAAACACCGTTGGCTTTGCTTCAACTTTCAAATTACAGTAAAAGCACAAAATGCATTTGTGAATAATTAATAAATAATAATTACTAAATAATTAATATTTATGTCAAAGCCATGCACACAAATGATTTCCAACAAAGACAAAATTTGAAACAGGATATTTTGAACTTAAACTAAGAACAGTCCAAGATTTCAGTCCCTACTTAGGCTCAGTAAGTTAAAGGAGGTCATGCAAGTTTTCTCCACCTGTGGACTATTCATGGGCAAAAGCTCAAACATTGTTCAAATTGTGCATTGCATTCTGCCATCCCAACCTTCCTTCCTGCTACACCGTACTTCATGGAGAGAACGGCAGATAAACAATATCTTCACAAGCTGATCAGGTCACCAGCAAGGAATAAGAAATGAAAGTGCTCTGGGGAGCGCGCTAAAATTGGCGAAATGAATGAAAAACTTAGATATGAAGTAGCAGATGGAACCACGAACACAAAACGACCACGACATCGAAGCACGTGGCAACACAACGTACAGTATATGATAAACCAACAAAAAGTACATTTAGGAATCAGTCAACAAAAAGCAGTCATCAAATTAGAAAGTCTCAAATAACTCGAGAATAGCAAGTGGTGGCAAGAACTCAATACCACATTTCCCACAGCCCTTGAAAATATCTATCTACATACCAAAATACATAAGGCTCTGTAAAAGGATCACTCCACAAATGATTATTCAAAGAATGGCCAACACAGAGCCATCTTGTGTCTAATTTCACCACAAAATTCTGTTGGTCCTCAAAAGATTGTAAGGTGGGACACAACCCTATATGGCTAGGAACACTGAACATAACCATTAAACATTCATTGCATGAATCTGATACCAGGAAAAAACACTATGATATTTAATCCTGTTTGAATTAAAGCTGTAAAGATGTCACAAGGAAGTCCTTATCACATGTCCAGGTTCTCTTTCACTCAGAGGGCAGAAAGTGCTGCCACATGCACCAATTCCAGTCCATTGTAACAGCTTCACAACCAGGAAAATTGTACACCTAGACAAAAACGATTGGTGAAAAACATCACCTATTGACAATACCAATATCTTTTCCTAGCCACCATCAGACCCGAATATTGTTTAAAGACTCAAAAATGTTGCAAGTATTGATACTAGATTATCAAAACACAGACTAGACCAAGACAAGAACAAGCAAAGCAAAACAAACAACAGAGTCAAACCTTTTGCACTGTATTAATAATAGCAGTAGTACACCTGCCTGCTTCCAAACACAGTCCTGCGCCATGTTTAAAAAGTTCTGAGCCATGTTTTAAAATCTTGAGCCATGTTTGAAAGATTAAGGCGATGTCAAAAATCTTATGTCATGCCTAAATCTTGAACTATGCAAATGATTCTGCAAAATATATATATTTATTTGATGCATTTTGAGGCTTGCTTTCTATGTTTTCTTTTTCTATGATGACGTGCACTAAAGAGAATGTTGCAGTAGACTTGTGCTTTCAGTTCTAGTAGCCACAAGGGACAAGTGTTGTTTTCAATCACAATGTTTGCTCAACACCAAGTAATTTGTGAGCAGACTACCAACCCACTAGGTATTTGTAAAATGACAGCAGAGCTGTACAAGTCTCCCAAATTACCACTGTAAAGACGTAACAGGTAGGTCCTCATTGCAGGCCCTGTTTCTCTTCCACTTACAGGACCAGGGGTGATTCCACACTTCTAAAATAAGACCCAACGAAATAATTTTGTCACTCACGAAAACGGAACACAAACACAATACCATTTGATAAAAAACCCCACCCAAGTCAATATCAATCAATATCCTTTCCATGGTCACCATCAGACTCCAACAATTGTTAAACACACAAGACGTTACTACTAACTCTAAAGCATCAAAACACTAGTCCACCAAATGTAATAGAGCAAAAAACAACCAAGACACCAACTGCAAGATTAAAATACCAAACCCTATAAGCTGTACATCATAATTACCATTCGGCATTACCTCACCTATAGGAGTACACCCCCCACAAAGCTCCCAGAGCCCAGCAGGTTCCTGCTCTTATAAACCTCTTGACAACAGCTCAGAATCATAAAACATTGTAAAAAGGCCTCAGTTACCACTTGACACAGTAGCTATGGGGAGTACTCCTCAGTTATATTTTACTGGTAATACAAGTTGGTCCTTGCAGTCTATCAAGACCCATCAAGAATCAAAGAAGAAGGGGGGCCTCTGCAGAGAACTAGGAGACTAAACAGAGACATGGGTACAATGGCTCATCATGGTTGCGTTCCTGTTCCCGGCTGTATGAAACAATCCCAAATAGGTACTCAACTGAGAAACAATAGTTTTCTAAATCTTCTGTGTAATAGTTTATTTCTAAACACAAATTATATAATCTTCTATCATTTTATCTTCATTATTTGTTCATCTTTTACTGATCACATTTTCTACTAATATCTCAAAACTTAGTCCTTATTTCAATGAAAATAACTAGGTACTTAGTCGAACTATTTTCAATAACATTTTTAACTCAACGTACAGTTTACTCTCAGTCTTTATCAAAGCAAAAAGTTGACTTGATAATAAAATAAAACAGCATAAGAAAGGGCAATCACTGTTTACACAAGTGCACAAACATGTATTGAAGAGTGAAGAAACACAGTCAGAGTCCCTAATCGGAGCTGTTTCATGCAACTGCAAATGGAGACCCTTACATTGCAGATTGTTCAGCCAGGACCATCCTAAATTCAAATTCAATCTTAATTTCCACCCAGATCTTTGATGTGGCCGAGAGTATCAGTGGCGGATTTAGAGGGGGGTGGCCAAGGGGGCTATGCCCCCCCCCTAAAATTGTCTCAGATTCGATTTGGCAGTCTGGGAGTGCAAATGTCTGACAGGCAAAATCCTGGCTAAAACTCCGTCCCTGAGTATATCTAAATCCAACAAATGATCAAGTTTACTTCAGCTGCAACATTTTGCTCTTGTGTAAAAATGCACCATCGCACTTCCAAAAACATGCCTGGATGACCATCTTGGCCGCAGGTGCTTTACCCACTAAACCTCTAAGCACCCACTTGAAACATGTAGATCAAGTCACGGCAACCACTGTAACCACTTATCTTTTGTAGCTGGTCCAGTAAAACATCATACTCCCTGAACAAAATGCTTAATGCCCCTGTAAAAGCATTGGGTTCTTAATGGTATTTCTCTCAATAACTAACAAGGCTTGCTCATTAATCCATATTATTTTCATGGATTAATGCCCTACTCCCAACATTTTTACACCTGACAATAGCTAAAACAGTTCTCATGAAGAAAAAATTGCCACAGTTGAACTTCATTACAATGAGCACCAAGGGACCTTCGAAATGTGTACATTGTAACATTCGCTGGTTCATTGCAACCAGGGTAGACTGAATGCATTAGGTAAAATTACGACTTGCAAGTGTGTACATGGTATATTGCTGTGAACATTCTAAACAGGGATTGCTGCAAGCAGGTTCAATGGTGTTGAGCACTTGATGACACATAAACTTAAGTATGATGACTGATCACCAACTAGACACACCGGCTGGACATATTACTCATAGATATACTTAATTTGCTACGCAAATAGTTAGTGGATTTGTTCAGCTTCAATATGTACAAGATTCCAAAATTGCATTTAAATGGTACCTAACTGACAGTGTTGACAGGAACAGGAAGATGGGACACAAGATGTACTTGACTACCTCGGAAAAGTGTGCGTCACACTGCAAATCATCATAAGAGTAAAAGCGATTAAAAAGCCGAGCTTACCAATAGTCACGATTTCGTTCTCCAATCCCAGGATTTTCAGGAACAAGAAGCATGCGGAAGCCTGATGACCAGTGTGCAGTGCTAATGATCCAGCAAGTCACCTGGCTTGATATCTTGGGGAGTGTCTACAAAGGCAAATAGGTAGTCCAGTCCATATACCTGGCATTTATTGAACACTAAATGGGTGCCTTGCCATGCATCCAGACATTAGAGAAGACAGACAGGGGCAATCATACCCAATTATATAGCTACTTAATTTGTACCAACTCAATGCCAGGGTAAACAAAACATTGTAAGCTGTCTGGTGACTCAGTGACTGGTCTCCTTTGTCCAATGCTCAAATAAGTTTCTATGAGGTAAGGCACTTAAATGCCATTTTAAACTTTTTCTTTCTGAGTCAGTTTGGACCTGATATGGGAGACATTACTCGAAGTAAAAGGCTTTTTTCTTCCAGCGTTTTTCCAAATTTGTAACAAAGTATATCTGTCCGTGTAACTTTGAATACTGATCATGTTGCATACCTTTCAAGATGAATTCTGAACGACCAAGTTCTGGGTAAATGAAATACAAAGAAAATGAAACTAGTGCCTATAAAAGTAAAAAATACAATGAAACCAAATGGAACAGACAGTGGTAACACAGAACACAACATCGTGAGAATTTTGGCATTTTTTTAAGACTACAGTAAAATGTCACAAATTTAGAGCACAATATGGCGGCCAACTGAAATTATGTCAAAGTAATGCTTTATCAAGTTGATGATCTGATTAATGTAGCAACACAATGTTTCTGAAACATTGTGGGTGTTCATGGCAGTATTAAAAGGACCCCGGAAAATGAAAAAGGGACAAATACAGGAATTATTTTTGTCTGTAACTTGAGAGATGTTACCATAGTAATTACATGAATCAAAGCAAACAATCACTGCTTGTCCTTTTATTGAGAAAATCATTAGCTGAACACCACTGAATAGTTATTTCAAAATCATATTTTTAACTTTTCAAAACAACAATTCCGTGGACTAAATGCAACAGCAAATGTACTGAGACAGAAAATACAGAGCTCACTTAATACAAATTTGGGCCAACTCCAGGGAACTAA
Organism: Phoronis australis; assembly: GCA_002633005.1. NCBI lineage: Eukaryota > Metazoa > Phoronida > Phoronidae > Phoronis > Phoronis australis. The sequence goes on along the minus strand of NMRA01000139.1, from coordinate 434,039 downwards.
GCTTGATAGGCATCACATTCAAGGAAAAAGTATATTCAATTTAAATCTTATCTATATATATATGAAAGCTTGTCTCTAGTCTGCATCTTGAGTGTTTGTTGACATGACAGAGGGGATGCCATAATTGTTAAGAGGGGATATTAGCACAAAATGGNTACGAAAACAGCCAAAAAGCTTACCAAACAGGTATTACAGATATTACAGATATTGGTTGAACGATGAGTGCACTGTTTTTGGTCATCTCAAGTCAAATTCTGTTATAAAGTTTATTATATCAACTTCACTAGCTTTATATTCTGTACAATCAGTCATCAAAGCTGCAGTTACCAACAAAAGAAAAATGCACAGATGATGTGTGGTTTATATTTTGGCAACAGGTGTCACTGCTGCTCCATTTTAGACGCACATACAAAAGCATGAAACGGGCGAAAACTCAAACATTTTAAATGGTGATATTCTTGCGGCACATCATATTATTAAAATAATGACATTTATTTCGCTTTTGGTGTTTTCAAAAAAAGATGAAGTAGATGAAACTACAGCTCTGAAACACCAGTTTGGAGTTGAGCAAGGTCGGTGTCCCTATATAAAGTACAGAATTGCAGTGGCACATGAATCTACTGAAAGAAGACACTCTGGCAACCAAACACGTGCTAATGATTGACAGGTCTACCAAATACTTTGAAAACAGTAAACTAACATTGCAACATTTGAAATACAATGTATATTTCTTTCTGAGTTGAAAGGGCCAACTTCTCTCTTTGAGTCTTAGTAATCTTACAATGTGGGTGTCCAAACTGGAGAAATTCTGATTGACAGGGCGTCCAAATGATACATTGGGGGTCCTTGCCAGAGTGTCCACATTAGTGCTAGGGCGTCCATTTGGACGCCCAGGACGTACGCTGCATGAAGGCCTGATGGTACCGTACTATACATGACTATCATCTGGTCATGTGGCTGGGGGTCCTTCTCCTCATGTTCCAATCTCTTTCTGCACTGCTGACCACCACAATAAACGCAGCGGTAAAACAGCTTAGATTTTACCATTTCATCCAACGTACATGAAGGTTGGCTTTCACACCAAATCACAGTACATGGTGCACAGTATTAGTGCGCGAGGTGTCACTATTCAGATTATTCTAACAACTCCTGCTTATAAAACGTTTAACGATAGAAAAGGATTAAACTTTCACACCACACTATTGGGCATGAAGTTACATGGTAACTCCCAAATCTCAAAATCAAACCTTTCGCACCAAAGCTTACTATACCTGTGGCTATCAGGAATGCTCGTTTCTGTTCCAGCTATATCTGTCACACTTCAAAGTCAACTCATCAAAATAAAATCTCCTGACTGCTTGATTATGGGTCTCCCTCATAGCAGACAGTCTACATAATGACACCAGAACAGACTTGCACCTTCACAAAAGCCAACAAGACTGTAGGCTGCTTGGCCCCAGTGTGGCTATCAAGCTGATTAATCTAAGCAGGATTTTAGTGATTATGAGCACAGCACATAATAATAGCTGATTTGCTGGATTTTATTATTAATGACAAGTAGCATTCATTGGGACATGAATGTCAAAGTTGATGGTCCAGTGACAGTGGCACCCATAGGTATGGCTCCACTATTGAGAGATATGGATTGAGACCTAATGAAGCCTGTGCAGTTATTGGTTTCTTGAATGAGGGTCATGACAGGAGTCTGGGGCACCTGTCTCCATGATACATACAGGCCAAAGTCCTATTCCCATACATGGTTCAGTCCACCAGGATCCAAGTTTGGGTAACTGTGAAGTTAGACCTTACCTTTCCCGTCACCTTCAGTTATTCAGACAAATTTGGAGCTATTGCTACGAGTGGCTCGTACTTCTATGAAACTTACAGATACTGCACACCATTCACTATTGGCCAAAAGACTGTTAGGACCTGCTTTTTGAATTTTCCACTTTTGCATGTGGAGCGGAATGGTCACAAATGGAACTTTATAGGATTTTTATGAAAAATACAGAGTGGCGTAAAAAGAGAGTAGTAATTTAGGAGCTAAATGCTAATGAACTGACATGTTAATTTGTAGTTGGCCTTACAGCTTAAATGAAGTCTATACAGTTACAATGAGCCAGCAGGATTTGTTATTGTCAGGTGATGCAATAATTAATTTTCATTGGCTACCAAAGATAAATAGGCCAAGCACTTAATTCACCTCGCCTGAGAATTTAGCTCATTAGGCAAAATCAAGTCGACAAGGTAGATATTCTTCTCACCATCTCGCAGAGAGAAAATCTTCAAAGGTGAGCAATCAGCTGAGCCCATATGCATTCCATTGGGTACCCAGCTCCCCATCTGGTGTGGTCCTCTCAGACAACAACTCAATTACACAGCTCATGCCATGTCTTATCCATGATTACATAAGGGATAAACAAACTGTTACCTAAGCTCAGAGCAGTATGACAGCTGATCCCTGTCAACTTTGTAAGTGTAAACTCAGGCACTGAAGGCAACTGCTCCTGCCATCCATCTTGTAAAACAAAGACTGGTGCCATGCTTTCTTGAAACTATACTGGCCAGGTAATCCTTCACCTATTCAGCACTACTGATGCATGGAAATTCATTTTGTCACATTTATGAACAAAATGAGCATCAATAAAATACTATGTAACAAATTTCAGTCTGTGCTACATAAAACTTCACTTTTTGGTAAGTTTGTTATCATATTCTGTAACTTGACTGAGCTTTTGAAAATTAAAAGAATGACCATTTTGACGAATATTTTTGTGTGAAATAAGTGAAGAATAAACAAACCAAATATCAAGCTGGTCCAGAGCACATGTCTGCTACAAATAGAACAATCTGACCACATCCCTATTGCACACTGTTGCCACCCTGTCAAAATAACTTATGAAGTGACTGGCTGGGTGGTATGTAAAATTGGTCATCCAGTACCTCATACAAGACCTGCACTATCAGGCAGAACAACACCCAAACAGTATCCAATCCCTAAACTTTGGGTCTTCATAACAGGCTCATAAGAATGTAGGAATGTATAAAGTATCAGCCTGGGAGGGAGTGGCACAGAGAATTAAGCCACATCCCCAGTTGTCCCATATTTCACAATATCCTGACAACAAAGTGAAACTGTAACAGAATCTTCCAGTAATTTCTAACACACCACATGAAGAAAGCCAGGAGCAACTTGAAACTCAATTTAATCACAAGTTGATGCAAATTTTTACTTACACCAAACAAAAAAACGAGACCACCACTAAAGAATTACAGAAATAAATTCAGTGTACCTGGATAAAAAATACAAAGATTACTTAAGTGGCAATGCATCTGCCTCCTTACCTACACTGTACATGTAGACGCAACTCAAAAATGTAATCTTGAGTCAACAAGAGAATAGCTTTCACTGACAAAAAAGGAGACAGGATGAACCTAATCCAAAGGCCCAGAGAGGCATCTTCCTTCCTGATGAAGTTGTATAGGGAAATAGGAGACTAAATTTAGTTGGCACAGGACAAGGACAAGTTAGGTCAATAATTTGAGGCAGGCTAAAACCGGAGGGGGGGAATCTTATATTTCCTTCACTGATTTAGCTACACGTAATTCCAAATAATCAGCAAATCATAAAGAGAATGGTTCAAAATTAAATATCAAATTCCCAAATTCTGATCAATATAATATGTGTAAAAGAGGACAAGTTCAATTTTAAAAGCACTGCTGTTAACGTCTGGCTGTTCAATGAACCAAGTTATAAATACATCAACAAAGAAGCTCTCTATAAAAACATCACTGTTGTGGCAAACATGACCAGCATAAAGTGATACTCGGTTCATGTATATAGGTCACAGTGGTACTAAGGATATGGCGATTCTGCAATATTTACCCACAGCGCTGCTGTACCTAGAGAATTGCTATTTTGAATTGAGATAAGTTTATCAGATATCATTATGATGTCGATTCCGTTTTATTGAGGCACAGTGAGTGGCAATGCAGACATATAAAGGGCATTTCGTACCAACATCGAACCGTCGATGGTTTGGGGAGTTGCGGTCAGTATGAATGGTCGACTTCGGTCCCTTTGAAGTTATCCCCAGGTGCCACTATCATCGTTAACAATTAAAAGGTAGTGTCGTCGCTAATAGTTGCTTACATTTTGCTTGAATAATCACCAATCAAATTAAAAATAATTTTATGTCAATTAGCCCATGTATATGTTCCCAAATCGTCACATTAAAAAAAATCTTAGCGAGCATCGCTTACATTGCGATTACTTCGATGACAACAGCGTCACCTACCATTTACTTCGATGTCCATTAACTACAGAAGTTTGTATGAACAGTTCAGTTAACTTCGTAGTTTACATCGACACTCTGCTCAGACTGGAGTTAAGGCAGTATGAAAAGGCCCTTAAAATTTAAAAATCCAGTTTAGGCATGATGAATCGTTCTCCAATTCACTGACTCGGCTCAGTAGTGTGTCTATCGGACAAGGCATTTTCTACTTCAATCTGCAAAGTCAACTGAAATCCTGGACGAGATATTACCTCAATTCACCTATCGTATGTAGCACACAGTATGGCAGTCAAATTTCTCAACAAAAACGAAAGACAAATGAGTGATCGAAGAGAATAACTAGATTTGCACTAACACTTAGTAGAAAGGAAAACAACTTCAAAGTAGAAATAGGATGAATTTGTCATTTATTTTTGTGGAAAGTTAAAGAGATGAATTATCATCAGTAGTAGTTAATGGGCAATGGCAGGGCCCTCGCTCACCTCAAAGAAGTAGCCCGTGCATTCTAAAGGGGCAATTTTAATGGGGGGAACTCCCTCTTCCCAGTGCAATAAACTAATCAGATACTACAGTCCAGTAAGGTGTAACCGCTTTTAACACATGTTTATCAGAGGGAAATAAGGCTCATATTCCGCCCAAATTTCAAGGCATCGAGGGCCCTTAATACACATGAACGTAGATATAATACTGATACGTGAGGTGAGTCATGTCAAAACATCCCCAGTATCCCACGCTACACTATCAATTTCTGACAAAAAATACTTTGCAAAAGTTGGCCTCCTTCACTTTTCAAAGGCTAGAAACATTACTGTGAAGTCTGATGGTATCTATGGTTTTCAAGTTAGGACTGGTAGAGCTCATATTCTCTGCTATTTGCTTTTTATGGAAAAATGGAGAATTAAACTTTCACTAGTACCTCATGTTCAGTCCTAAATTGACGAGATTTCACCATATTTACTGTGGTCCTCAAGTGGAGAACAGCTAGGGTTGGGTACCAGTATTTGAAAATTGGTATGGCACTAACACTGATACTGTCAATTCAAAATTGATATTCTTTGATACTGGTACTGGAGTAGTAAATAAACAAGTGAGAAATTGCCACACTGTAAAGCTTTGACAAGTTACTTGCCATGGCCAAAATCGTAGTGTAACAACTATGGTCTAGGTCACATACCAATATAAGATACCTACGTTTTCACAAGCACTTTCGCTCCTGCCGAAAATGCTGCTAATGCGAACGGTTGCAATAGTTTTTACTTAAGCGCAGTTGAGTTATACCCCGATTCCTGGCATTTTTACAGTCGCTGTTGAAGCGGAGAAGAGCACCTTTGTTCATCACTATCAATAATGACTTCATTATGTTTCAAAAGCGACAGAACTGAATGCAGAAAGAGAGCTATGGGCAGCTCTAAGCCCTTCAGTCAACTCAAGGTGTGAAAATACCACAAACACTGAATGAACTAGGGGGATAACTCATACAATTATTGACGTCTTGGTGTCTCATATGTGCTCAGACAACTTTTCATTTGCGGCAGCCGGCTGCACTCACAGCTCTCCGTCTGCGCTGAGCTTGAAATCGGTAGATGAGATGGAATTAATCAACTGTTGGTGAAATTATCCCTTTGTCGTCATCACATCTTGTGGCTAAAACACTGTTATTTTCACCACTCACATGACTAGTAAAACTATCACCTGTTTTCCTGCTAGACTTGACGGTCAGGCGACATTGTACTATCATTGATGACACAAAATCAATAGAAGCCAAAAGGGGCACAGGTGATTGAATCTCATAACATCATGCAAAATTAATAGTACGTATCAAAACAGTAATAATTTCTAGGATAGCACTTGATGATTAATCAACTACAAAGAATTCATTATGTTAACTAACTTGGGAAGTGCACCATTTTGGGAAAGCACAGTCTACGAAAGACAAATTTACTGAAAATTTGTTGTTTGAAAATATCTTCAATGTTTGCACAGACAGCTAGTGAAATATTCAGACAATGATCAAAAATTGATGATGCTGACTGTAAGCTTTTGAAAGGAAATTAAACACGCCTTATGATAATAAAGCAATCTTGGATCAACTTTCAAATAAGTCACGGAATTATCAAGTATACCGTACTTTGTAAATGTTGAATCTATTGTACTTGAAAAGCTAGACTATCTCTGCTTAGGAACTTCATCAAATTTCTAACAGTCTTCCTGTAACAGCCTTGTCCACAAAATATGTTTTGACTGGTCACTGCATTGAGTTTCAAATTTACCATAACAAGATTGGCTTCACTTGAGTTGATTTTGAAAACCAATGAATGAGTATAAGGTATTGGAAGATAAGTCATTTCATAACTAAATTATGACATTTTGCACCTTTAACGCCACTTATTCCAAGACTTAGCAAACTCCTCACAGCATAAACATGGATTTTCAAAAAGGCCTAGGAATTTTGCAATTGCAGTCAAGTTTAAGTTTTATGTTGCGTCATATATTTCAAACCACATGAGTAGAAATTGAGACAATGAAGTAAGAATTATTTTCTTCTTCACAAGTACAACCTCTATACGATTTATACATAAAAATAAAGCATAAAATCCCTCATGCTCTCTTCAGTGACTACTCCTAGTTCTATCCATGCCATCCATGAAGCACCTGCAAATACAGATTTTGAGGATCCCCACTTGTTGTCGCGATTCACTAATTAATTAGCTACTATAAGCTTATTAAACCTGATAAGTGACGGCAGTCAAAATTAGGTCAATCAGACTGTTCTTAACCAATTTTACAATTACCAGCTATGATCCAATCTGTCATATTTCCAATTGCTTCATATGTAACAGTATCTATTCCCAAAATCTCCTAAGCTGTGCCAGTCCACTTCTTGGTTCCTGGGCTGTCAGTTGTTTCAGCGCTAACTCAATTTGTTTCCTTAAGTATATTTCACAATTTTGTGTCTTTCTATTCACTTATTCCTACCGATTTTTCCATTTCCACTTATTTATTTTATACTGGGGACCTTCTTATTAGTGGTCGAAAACCTTTAGAAGGCCTCCTAAATTAAATCGCAATTATTTAATCATTCCAATTTATCTTAATATAAATAAAAGTGTTTCTCCTTCTCTCACAATTCCATTTTTAGTTTAGATTGGAAACGTAACATTGGAACATTGATCATTAGTTTCATTTTCATTAATTTCAAGAATTTACTTTTTTTTCAAATCTGATCCAATACTCAAAAGTGAAAATTGAACGGGACACTTGTTCACCTGATCTGGATAGGGCTTTTGCTAAGACGAATTTATTAAATGGTTCTTAACATAATAGCATAAATTGCGTTGAGTAGTGTCCGAAATCAAAGGGTTGGGTATCCGGCTGCCAGCCTCTGTAAGTATGCGAATCTACCCAACACCTTTTTTTCCTCCTTTTTCTTTTGGTGCGTCCCTGCGGATGGGCATGAGCTGTCTTCAACATCTCTCGTGGCTCTTTTTCTTGCTCATATTTCCAGAGATTATTATTTTATCTTTATGTTATTTGTACACTCATATTTCTCTACCTTATCAGTCATAATAAATGACCTTGTATCGCCTATACTCGGTCTCCTTTGTACCTCTGGAAACGGAGCTTGTGACGCACCTATTATTTTCAGGACATATTCCGAACATATCTAACTGTTGCCTCATGGGTAAATATTCTGCAATAAGAGTGGTGTTGTGCTTCTTCAGGATGGGCCTATTACAGAGCAAGCTTTGTAGGCTCACCTTCCCCTGTGAATTTTGACCAAATGTTTATCTTTGGATACTTCAGCACACCAAAAAAATAACCCATCGAGTGATATTTACTATACATCCCTATCTTCAAAGGAAACATTAAATACAAATAATTTTTTTTGATAATTTAAGAGTCTGATAAGACGAGCAGGTCAAAGATGACAGTACAAAGAAACGCCCAATATCACAACTTTTCCTCTCACACATTAGCCTCTGTTAGTAAGGTCAGACCAACAGCACATTTTAAAGGAAATTATATCCAAACATAGCTGTATATTCTCTTAATAAGTTGTCATTTACTTGTCCCCACCATCTACACCACAGTTGTCACTATGTGAAGTAAAGCTCCACTCCACATTGTACAAACATGACAAACATGAAAACTGAATATGGTCATTTACTGTCATAAAATCAGTCTCATGACATTCCTTACTGTGGGAGAATTCTATTTTCGTTACCAGCTCAAGTCAATACATAGATTTGCAATTTCTGGTTTGGCCAACCCCAAAAATATCCAATGAATATCATTTTCAAAATTTTTAACTTCAATCTGTACCCTGTCATCCAATGATATATTGATAGCGTTTAAGCATTTGCAGCAATGGACCAAGTCTTTCAAAACTTGAAATTTGGAAATTTTATCTCTAATGTTTGTCCTCCTTGCAGAATGTCTTCATGCCATACTTACCCAAGGTACCTACACTACACGGTTAATGGACTCATAAACACCGACGCATGAACACGACTCACGGACCTGCAAACACCACCCACAAACATGGAAACGGACTCACAAAACACGATCCATTCACCCAAATACACAGGACACCGACTCATATTCACAAGGAAACACGGTTAATGGACCGCCAAACACGGGTCACAGACTCATCTGCTTCCTGGGTCAGCTGACATGTAAATTTTGTCCGTAAACCGTGTTTGGCGGTGCGTTAACCGTGTTTGTGAATGTGAATCCGTTTCCCGTGTATTTGGGTGAATGGATCATGTTTTGTGAGTCCGTTCCCGTGTTTGAGAGTCAGTGGACGGTGTTTGCAAGTCCGTGAGTCGTGTTCATGCGTCCAGACCGTGTTTATGAGTCCATTAACCGTGTAGTTTAGGTACCTTGTTACCCTTTTCAGCAAAAGGCATTAGTTCTCTTGCAAAATGTGACCCAATGAGAAACAGAATTGTGAAATGAACATTATGCTAGTATGTAAAATGCATTATACAGCAATACAAATGGTTATTTGAACTTGCTATACCCTATAGTTTGCTTCAACAAAATACCACCAAGCACTGACAAAAGAAAGCCAATCACTACCAACACAATTCATACTTGAATACATGGTACAAGTACTACAGGCTGACATGACCCGTCACAAACCTTTAGTGTGATAATTATTACATTATTAACATATTCAGTCACTAAATAACACAACGGATTAAAACCACATTTTTAAATGTTGGGTTCCAAAATTCAATGCATTGTGAAATTTTACGTAAGGGCCTCTTATCTACCAATGGCATATGATAAAATAAGCCAAAAATAATGTACTAGTATGTATAGAACATTCTCCTTAGACACCTCTCCAGTGTGGCAAGAGCAGAAAACTGTCCGAGGTTGGCCCTTGGAGTGCAGGATGGAAAGACATTTTTATATATTTGAATTGCTGCATATTCCATGTCATTGTTGAGAAATATCTCACTGCATTAACACAATAACACGGATGAGAAACAACATGACCGCCGGTCCTCTTAAATCGGACCGACTCACCCAAAACAGGACCTCCGGAGATCAAATGGGACCGTCGCACCAGAAAATGGGACTGACACACCTAAAAACATGACCGCTTCACCAGAAAATAGGATCGCCGGGGACTGAACATGACCACCGGGGATTGAAACCGCAATGACATACAAGCTAAGATTTATTATTGGTAGGCCTACACAGATCATACAATGGAGCTATATACGTATGCATATGAGGGTCTTGTGCCAATTAATCCAACGAAATCTTTTGTGCGCTACAGGACACTTCGCTTTGTAACACGCGGCGCTTTTGAGTTTTAACCACAAACCAACCACGTTGCACGCTTTTGAGCTAAATAATTATAACTTTATCCACTGTTTTAGAACAAAATAAAAGTCATTTTCTGCAATGTGACATTTTAGTCAAGAAAAAAACAAAAGAAACGGGCATTCTGGTTCTCGGGTGAAGCATGATAACTAGCCTTTGTGCGGCAAAGCAGTATTATACTAAATATACAGCTTGGCGCCGATGCAGGTAAAACACTGCACATATAAAATCTTCACCGAATTAGTGTTATTAACAACACTCTTCCTAGAGTAAACTGAATTACTTATCTCGCTTACGGGGAAAATTCGTCGTTCTGTCGTTATTCTGCTGCTAAAATTGAGATGCGTTCTTTTAGGTCGGCTTACATTGACCAGTTCCTTTTTTCACCGATTCTTCAGTCAGCTCTTTTTCTCTTCTACGAGGTTGCGTACATGGCACAACAAATTATCGGAACTGGTTTCATTTTGTCACAAGTTTTTAGTATTTTAATACCAGCAAACCGAATTTCAGAACAAATCGGTGCTGCTGCGAACTGAAGTTGAGTCATCATCTTCCGAAAGATGTCGCAAAATTTTAGGAAATGGCACGTGCTCATGTCACGAGCGCGACAAACTTTGTTACAATAGGCAAACAAATGATATTCATTAGATTGTTTTTCACACAAGCGGCTGCAACCTGCAAGGTGAGTGTTGATTGACTCCTACCGTACATTTTGCATACGCCTGCTCCGCTCGCCACCTCTACATGTTGACATAAGTTTCACGTGACCGAGGTGACGAGCAGAACTATACCCGGGCTGTGGGAAATTTCGGGGAAGTAACAGAGCTCAATAACGCAGTGCTAGCAAGTTTTATTTTGGCGAGTCTTTTCACAGCTAACTGACCGGTTACGTCATAACCCCCAGTATCATACAAAGGCCTTGATAACTACATTTTGTCCAGCGGTCATGTTCAGTCCCAGGCGGTCCTGTTTTCAGGTGGGGCGGTCATGTTTTTAGGTGCATCAGTCCCATTTTCTGGTGCGACGGTCCCATTTGATCCCCGGAGGTCCTGTTTTGGGTAAGTCATTCCGATTTAGAGGACCGGCGGTCATGTTGTTTCTCACCCGTGATTTATTGATTAAAGATGCAGAAAGCTGTTCACCAACTACCCCACTGTAATCTGACAAGGTGTACTTCCATCACCATGTTGCCGAAATATACCATGAGGGTAAATGACTACTGGATTGATTTGTTGACAATTGTAACAAGTGAGAAGGAGTATTCATAGAGGTTTCCCTTGGGTTTTATAAACTAATTTCCATGCAGTTGTGCGGTTCTGAGGTAGTTCTGCTAAACCTTTTTTCTCACTACATGGTATATATCTCGTGTTTGAAATTTCACGAGAATGAATATAAGGTATTTTGTTAGACACGTGAAATATTGTAAAAACAGACAATTTTTATGATTAAGGTTTGAGATAACCTTACCGTAATAATAGATAAAGTTGATATATAAATCTGCTAACTGCTATCCAGTCTCTTGGAGTTGATACTAAAACCAAGATATTGGTTTGTAAGCTTTATTGTCCATCTCGCATGAAAAAAGTTAAACATGAAACTGGAACTACGTTCAAAGGTTTGACTAATTGTATCCGAAGCATTCAAAATCAGGAAAGAAAACAATATTGAAAACCGAAACCCTTCAACAGACATCAGGCATACAGCAATGCCTGAACAAGGAAATTCAGCATTGAGTCCCATGTGGTTCAAAAGAAACAATTTATGCTTGCAAGAGCGGGTAGATGCACCAAATTAGAAAACACTGTAATTCTTAAAATCAGCATTTAATCTTACACAGTGAACAGGACAAAACAATTTCATTTTTTTATTTTTTTATTAAATGCTCGAAGCAAAATATGATAGACAAATGAAACATCCTTTTGTCAGATTTCTAAATAAAAATAATGTTTAAGTAAAATTTTCTTTGGCTCAAGATTAGTTTGTACAATAGAGCTGTCACGTAACAGCATTTGAGAGAACTGAGCACAATGGCAAACCACTGAAAACTACATGAATGTCAATTTTGCAATTCCAGTTGAAGGATTTTTCTACAATCAAAATCAAACAGTAACAACTGTCTACATGACTCTAAAGGCACAATCCCTCACACTGCAACAACTCTAGCACAACTGACAACATTTACATTATGTTACATTACAAGTGACTCAATGGTTGAATTGAGAACTTGGTTATACTTACACAAATGAAATGTGCGATCTCGTGATCAAAAACCCCGCGTGCGACTCCTGTGTATTGTATACAGGTTTGCACCTGACAAGGAAGTGTTGATAAGAATTACCTGTTCAGTTCCTCAAAAATCAATATCAAGGCAAATAATGCAAACACAGACTCAGTGGGTCACGTTATCAGAGTGATTTGTGACAAAGATCCAGAGCCTATCGAAAGGTTATACAACATTACTAGTACCGTAGTCTAGTAGTACATTATGGAAAATGAGGATAGATATTAGAAACCCTTTAGAAAATCAAAAGGAAGTACCAATCAGGCCACACAAAACAGTTGATTTGGTTCACATGTATAACAAATTATTACTGAACTCGGCTACATCTTACCATCATACACTGGCGTTCTCATCCTAATGTTACAAAGTGGTGTTACAAGCAGGAATGAAAGGTTGGAAATGTTCACAGCAGATGAAATATATTCACTCACTAGGTGGTGAGAAGCAACTAAGACCCATAGATGACTGTTGTGGGAGATGAACAAAGCATGTTATTGTATATGTGTAAAAAGGTCACTGGAAATCACATGAACAGGAATATGTACAGCAGTAAAAAATACAAAGAGAATCTCTACCCGCAAGCTTCATGGCTACCTAACCACAGGGAAGGGCTAATTGGCTAACAATGGTCCTCATCATGGACTGACATTTGACACCCAAGTGTAGAAATCAATGAGTATTCAGCTGTGTTGCCTGGGCAGAGGAGCAATAACAGACTTACAAAAGTTGCATATTCCCAAAGACTTTACCCTGTCACTCATATGCATCAGACTTTGGGGTCCTCCCATAGGAGGAGTTGGGTGCTGTTGCAGAGTAGGCTGCACCCTGTAGTATGCAGGTAGTTAAAATTACCGATATCAACTAACCTAAATATTAGTAAAGTTGGCAGACTAAGAACTCGGCAGCTTTTAATTATTAGGTATTTTCTCGACTATCAGTCCTTATGATTGTACCGTTCCACATAAATGATACCTTTTTGTCACAACGATACAGGAATAATACACACTGCAGTTTGCAGAACAGTTGAATAAAACCAACAAACTGCATGTTGTGAAACTGTAAATCCCAAGTGTGGCATTACTTGTTTAGTTTAAGGAGAAACGTTATTACGCTAACTAGGACAATAGTCAGTTGTTTAACATACATACAGTCCCAAACATCATATAAAGCGGACAAAAAACTAACACAAAAATGACCCATAGATTTTAGGTCTTGTGGATCCCTAGGACAGTTCCGTATATACATCACCTGTGTCTTGGAGAATCGATTCTAGGAATTGTGTCATAAAAATAAAAATAATGCATACATAGACACTTTTCAAGTTTTTTTAACTTTCTGCCAGCATAGTTGCAGCATATAGAGCATATCAGTAGAACTTTACTGGCATGGGATGGTCGGATACATGGCATGGGAAGGTCGAATACAGTTAGTGTAGTTGAGAAAAACTTGAAATTGACATGGCAACAACATATAACTATGGTGCAAAAATGAGGCAAGAGAACTGCTACATGGATGCATTGACGGTAAATATCGTGAGATTCAAGTGTTCCTATGTAATGAGACTATCCTAATGAACCGTAATCAAGTTTCTCAAAAATGATTCTTGGCTGCCGATCTGAAATGATAGACGAGTTTGTACGACTTACACTAGGTTCATGAGAGGCGAGAATGCTAGCGCAGCAGACAATGAGCTGTCCGCGAAGGTTTAATTGCCTCAGGATTCATTTTGTTTCCTCACCACCCAAATCACTTTCGTGCAAAACACATTGGCTAGCCTCCATAAATTTTTTAACTGATAAACAAAGGCCACATGCAAAGTCTTTTGGAATAAAAGGTCAGTGCAAGCAAAACTGCATCAGTTTGGGGGTAATTCTCCTGCCAGCAAAGTGCCAGAAAACTGAGTCATGAGTTCACATGACTGACGTTTTTTGTTACTAGCATGTTAGCCAATTAGTGAAATGACAGCAGTTATCAGCAATGTATTTACTTGTAAATTATCTAATAAATATTTGCTGTTCAATATTGACTAAGGACATTTAAACACAATCAACGTGTTTCCATCCAGGGCCCTTCTAAAGAAACGATTGCATTAGGTAAGTCTTGTCCATCAAGTATCTTTTCACCAAGCAGCCCAATAATAAATCAACTTAATCTCAAAATTTACATCTATTTGATTGGAAATTGTTTTCAAATTGTTGTAAATGATCTAATTTGCTCATTTCTACCCAAACGTTGCAAATAAATTTATAGATACATTAACAGGGGGCATTATGGACATTTTGTATGGTTATAGTGACAAGGTATTTTCTAAATGTGACAGTAAATGGGATAGATCCAAATTTAATGATGTTAATGTATTTGTGTGCCAGCTGAATAGGCTGCTTGAAGCTAGGTATATTTATGCTGTTTTACACTATGGGAATTACTGTGAAATGCTCTCTCTTGATCTGGTGATGTTCTGAATCTACCTTGTTAATATAAGATATGACATAAATATGACAGCTGCACAATCGTGACGCATGATAATGACAAATTCATAAAGATTCGAATCTCTGACAACTTGAATATTAAAGTCTTATTAGAAGGCGGATAATAAGGTAAATCAGACTCTTTATGAACCAGGGCTTGGAATTTTCCGCGGAAACGCGTATTTCCGCTTTTTTGAAATGTGCTTTCCGCTTTTTTATATTTCCGCGTAAAAAAATCGGATTTGATATGAAATTTCCGCGGCAAATTCCTTTCTTACCGCGGCGTTGCAGACGACGTTCACCTCGGAAAGCGGAAGTTGCTCTTTATGTTTCGGAGGAACGTAAATTGTCAACATTGCCGGGGCATCTGGGTAAAGCGTGGTGTGATTTTCAATGGCGGCTCATGTTATTGTTAAGCGTGGCGACAAATACGGTACTACCGCTCTGCAGCCAAAATTGTGTGGGTTGGGAGTGGACGGGCGAGCGAAAAGGACGCAGACGCATGCTACTGATGGTGGTAACGTTTTTTTTTTTTTTTTTTTTTTAGTCCTCCCCATTTTTGTCGCGGAAAGGTTCACATTGACCATTTCAAAGGCTGGTTATCGGGCATGATTTGGGCCGTAAAAGTAAAAGTTTCCGCGTTTTTTGTCATTGGTTATTCCAAGCCCTGATGAACATCCATACTGGTCCTCAATCTCTCCTCACTTCAAAGCAATTGGCATAACCACACTTCCGTTCCCAAGTGAAAATCAGAGGAAATAACCATGTGTAGTTTTTAGCAATTTTTTTGCATTGGGACACCAATTTGAGTTCCACCATATTTCACTGGATTAATACAAGGCACTGTTGATTCAATTAAAATTCTGGATGCTTTCTAAAACCATTCAACCACTGAACTGACTGGTCATTCACAATAGTGATATAGTGTCATTGTCCACCAATAGAGGTATTTACAAATCCTTTGGAGACTCAGCTGTTTGTAAAATTAATCCCTTGTAATTTTCCAGAATGGTTTCAAAATACTTGGAAACAGCACCATTAAGTGCAAAATCCTCTTAATCTGATCAATCAGGTGGAATAACTCCCTGGTTCCCTGTGTGCTCAGCCCAGCCAGCACGCAGGTATCACGCAGTGGCACGCGCTTTAGCATTGGTCAATGTAACCTCGGCAGTTATTGGTTAGCTTTACAACACCGTGAAAAAATGGCAGACTGTGAACGATTTTTAGCCTTGTCGTGCAAGTGGCGTCGCAGAAACAATTTCGTTTCTTCTGCAGTGATGTTTAATAGCCGCGTGCTTGAAGCACACAGATGTACAATAAACACATATCTGGCCAATTTAACTGGTGTGTTATTCATACTGTATGAATACAGGACACTATCATAAACAAAAGTCATCGACAGTAGAAAGATGCATTCCGAAAAGGCGCAATCACAATTTCTAGGATTCACATTTCCTGAACATAAATTTTAAGCACTGATTTGTCTGTACAACAGATCACATTTACACTTCAGTCCATCAGTCATGCCAGTTTGTTTGCGTAAAGCGCTGCCTGTTGAGAATTCGACTAGCCAATCAGAAACGCCGGTGTACAAAAATTTCCCAAGGAAAATTAAGTGATACCTGCGTGCTGACGCGGCTACCGCCCCACCTTGTGGCACACAGAGAACCAGCGAGGTGAAATAACTGAGAGCAAACACAACCTAACCAGGCAAGTTGTGTCATTGGAATGTTGGTTTCTCATCATGAGAATCAGGCTGGCCATCCTTCATTCATAGAACAATCAATGTTATCCAGAACTTATTAGTTCTAAATAGAAAACCACAAATTGTAGAAGGAAACAACATTAACCTTGCCAGGCGGTATGGCAATGTTGTTATCATAAACTGGCTACGTATCAGCAAGGCTGACACATATCTACAAAACAGCAGAATTTAAGTCAGTGGAAGTATGTTATTTTTAAAAGAACAAAGCCTGTAAAATTTAATTCTTGACTATACCAATGTGCCAGCATTTGGGTCACATCACCATGCAGTTTTAGTAAAATTTAGTAAGAAAGACAGCTTCAACCATAGCAAATACATTGCTTGTTTGATATAAATATTCATGATGAAATCTCAAAAAAGCTGTTATTTTCTAAAATACTGTTTTGTTTTCCTTTTATAACATTTTTTATGTTTCATAATAAATAAGATAAGCGAAAGTCCTATTTTTGATAGCTCTTCAAGCTTAAGAGCGATTTTATTAAAATAATTCCTGGTAGCGTTATGGAAATCAGCCAACAAAGAAGTACGGCAACCCAGTCAAATTTTTAAATGAATCTATCTACGATTTCTGAGATACCATGTTCCGAAGTTGCCCAATTTGGACATTTCTCTAGGGTCCTACAGAGGGCACTTCCACATTCCAGGTTGAACTCCCATATTTTGCAGAGCGTAGAGCACGTTGTAAGGTTGACACATAGTTTCAGATAAGTCGGGCTTTTGCCTAACATAACTTCTGAGCTGACTGGAACAAAAGAAAGTAACATTGTGCATCATTCAGCTTTTCAAATATTTTCATATTACCAGTATCCATTCCAACTCACTCAACGCAAGTCTGGAAACTTAATTGATATCATAATCACAAATGGCAAACTAATCTTAATGTAAAGAAGTTATTAGGAACATAGATGTGCAGTATTTTGGATAAATGCCGCAGAGTCTAAGAGAGGGCGCTGTGGCATTCAAGGAAAGGCATAATTTTTGCCAATGACCGGTAAGTTTTGCCACGAACCACTGTTTTTGTAGGAAGTAAACAATAAGGGTTAAAAATAGACTAGGAAAATGATCTTTCGTAGTTTACTTGAGAATTTTAAGTAACGTTCCACCGACTCTTTTGCATATTTAATGTTCTGCGACACCTGTTGACGTGTATCGACCTGATAACAAACTGTGGGAAGCTTTGGTTTCAAATTAGCAGAACCTTGAAAAAGGCAGTACACTCCCGGGAAACACTGCTTAAAATTCTCAAGTAAATAGGTTACAGGAATTCACTAAAATTTCAATTAAAAAGATGTCCTGAATCTCAAAATCATGAAATAGCCTGATAAATTTTTTCCATCACGGAAGCTGGGTTTGCCTTCTAAGAAACTGAAGCATAACCCTTGATCAGAATGAGAAATTTTATCAGCCTAACAGTCTAACTTAACAAACTTTTGCCAGAATAATGAAGCGAGAAAACAACTGCAGTCAACAATCAAGGTCAACTATACAATGGAAGTTTGTTATCAACACAAATTCAGTTCATAAGTTTGGCAATCGGTGGACACTCAAGACAATGGGATCCTCAAAACACTTGGCGTTGTATTTCACCTGCTTTAAGAAGGAGAGTTTGTTGGCATTGTGCCAACGACCAAACTTAGTTGAGATTCTGGTAATTGTTTCTTTGATTCAGAACAAGATATGGTAGAACAGTGTAGGTTAATTGATCAAATGTTCAATAAAAATAATCAGGAAGAAAACTGCCTCAATATTAGCAGTTGTACAGCTGTAATCAATGAACATGGCGGAATTTTGGACATTTGTTAACTATAAAAAACATTATTTTGGAAATTGTTTTTGTTCAAATTTGTGAAAATGAAATACTTCATGAATCCCAAGGTATAAAAAACAAATCATATCTTGACCAGTGCTGCCTCCTATTGTTTGGTAGACCCAACGCCTCCCGATCGCTATTTGCATAACTTTGTGTTATTTCTGACAAATCTCTGTCAAGGTACATTATATTGAATTATATCTAGGTGTAAAGTTGGAAATCAACCCAAAAACACATGTATATACCAAATTGCCGTCTTTACTGACTCTGTGCCGACGTGCTCATCCGTTCTCTCGACTTCTCGTGTGTGGAGACAATAGCAGGTGGAGACATAGCGTGTACTTTGGAATTGAGTCAGTATAATCCTTTATCACACATTTCAGTTGATCACCTTGGAAGTGATAAGAGTGTAGCTGTAAACATGTTTTAAGAGCCAAACTTGCAAGAGTGACAATTCAAGGTAGGCTTTACGCCACTGGCATTCCCCATGTATGCTATGTTGAGACATGCACTTTCTTAGCGGCTATACCACCTTACCTGTGTAGAACTTTTTGTTTTCATTCACATTGTACAAAATTTTGTTCACCACTTCATTCATGTCACCACGGTGTGTTTTGTGTCTAAAGTGCCGTTCACACTACAAAAGTTTACCTGGATCAGATGACACCAAACAAGATGTTCCTGTGTGTAAACGGTGACAACTATTGCCACCCGTTTCGGGGGAGGTAGAGCAATTTGCGCTCAAACATCTTACTCCGAGTCAATTATATGTCTAAACGAAAAACTGGGGCAAGGCGGAAAAGATCATCTCTACTGCCCATGTGCAATGACCTACATACGGGATCTCTGTCTCTGCAACTCCCTCCATTTGTAAATCTGCACATGTGCATTCCACTCTCCAGCGTACAACTTCCATCTTGCCACAGTTAGTGAAACTACATGGCCACTTGACACAGATCACGTTCCTTGGTGTCAGCATGACGGCAACATCCCGTTGCTTCCAATTTGTTCAATTCTTATAGCCCAACAACAAGTTGGGAAGTTTACCCTCCCCCCCCAAAAAAGAGCCAGATGTTATCCCATGTTCAGCACCCCTCATGTCTGGAAAAGTTACTGAAGGACAGAACACTGTAATGGTTGTGCTGGATCAAAAGTTGATGTCTAAACAGGACTTAGGCTACTCCTGGTAATGTTAACATTGATTGTGTGCTACTCTAATACCCATTGCATTGAAAATTCTATGGAAATTCTCAGCAACAGTGATGGAAAATGTCCTATGCGCTCCCTATGACCACCGTGAGGCACGAGATGATATTATGACCTTATTCCATCACACCAAGACAGTGTGCACCAGTGTCCAGATGATAAGTGCAGAGAAACAACATGTGCCCTATTTGTAAACAGAGTCTCATAGCCTAGACCATGCACCAATTATAGGGGGCGCAGAACATTTTCCATCACTGTTGCTCTCCCATCTGAGCTTTACCATACAAAAAGAAATCTTTCAAAGGAGCCCTGCAAAATTTTTTAAGTTGTCTGACTTAGGATCTAGGGAACTGGAGTAGTCAAGGAATAGTGGCAGAGGGCGATGTAATTTTCAAGAATCAGGTCAGTCATCATTCCTCAGTAGGAGCCCGACAGCTCTTACATCAAGAAATTTGTCAGCAAATTTCCAGAAGTTTTTGTTTTATACAGACAAATTGTGTTCTTTTTATGTTATTAATGAAGAAACAAGCAATAGTGTGAATAAAGGGGTCCTGGATTTGAGAACCAGTTTGATGTGCGTTATTCAGTGGAGAAAACTGGTTCTCAAAATGCTAGAATTCTATAAGTGACGATCATCGAGAAACATAATGTTCAGGAAGGAAATGACAACTAAATCAAATGTCAATTAACATGTGACTCACAAATGCTTGTCAACCATATCGAGATTAAGACTTTCGAAGAAAATACATTAAGATCGTGTGCATTGCTCATACTAATGAGACAGTTGGTCAGCTTCAGTAACATGCAGAGGGGCAAATTACAAGAACAGGTCAATAATGCAGGGGCACAAGAAGAAACGTCATTACATTGGTGTCGCATGAAAAGAACAAAAAATGACATTTAGCCAAATGAGACCAATCAGCTTTGGCAGAAATCTACGATATCAACTCTATGCTTGATCGCACACATCAGAAATTATCCCCATGCAAACATGGTTGCATAAAAGTTATGAAGAACCTTTTTTAAGTGATCAACTCTCAACAATCAAAAATAGGCACAGTGAACCAAGAGTGGTGAAATATCATTAATACCAGGCTGAATTATTGCCAAAAATGCCTGTATTTCATTTTTAATGAGTTCTACTAACATTTTTGTGAATGACTACAATTCTTCGAAATATTTCCAATGGCTGCTAAGACAGCGTGCACATGATAAAGCTATCAATCTTTTTCCAAAAAACATGGGAAATGAATTTGTGTTTCTACCATATACATTAGAAAGAAGATAATCTGGAATTCTGGGAACACGTTTCTCACCTGAGTCTGTCATTCTAAAGGTTATGTAGGAACTTATTGACAAGCCTGACTGAGCACTTACCCAAATATCTATAGAATCTGATATTTCGTAAAAGTAGACTTTTTAACTTACTTTAACATCAAGCTGTCACAAATTGTGTAACACGACCATGTCAATCTAGTTAATAAAATTATCAAAAAGATATGTACATTCATAACAAAACAACGGTATCAATAACATGCCCAAATTTCATTTGATACAAATGTTTAGGATGAAGTCTCAAACATGCGGTTTCCAAAAATGTAATTTAGTGCTCTCAAGCAACTTTTGAGTTTTCCATAAAATCATAAAATTCTCATTTGATAACCCCTCATGCAAAACTAGAGCATTTTAAAAACAATAGACAACATCATTTTGGAGAATAGTGTATGAACTATAGTATGCGGAAGTTTCATGTGAACCCAATCATCCACATCTGAGATAAGAGGTTGTGGATTTTTGTAGGGTCTTGAGTAACCTTAAATAACCATTTTGAGTTTTTTCAAAGGCAAACACATGACAAAAATAAACTGACATTCTGAAATATTTTAAGGACACTATGTCGTGATATTATGCTTCCTAAACTTTGATACCATTTTTATTACTTGCTGGCTTCGTTTGGGTCAAAACTTAAATCAACTAAACTGAAATGTCTTCTGTAATTGATGTTAAATTCAATTTGACTCTTTTGACAAGTTAGTTTTAAGGCACCCACCTGTCACTACAATTAAAGTTGATGTTTCGGCCTGGCACTATATACAAAAAATGTGACATCAAAAACACTGGCAATGTTCTTGAGAGTTTAGCTGACGGTTCACAGCATATGTAAACGAACCTTCAGCCAGTGTTTATGGCATGTCATGTGGAGTGTGGCCATGGGAACATTTGAAAGGTAAACTAATAAAGACATAATTTACCTAAATCTGAAAGTCTTCCATCACAGATCTGTGTGAGAACTTCACCCCTTAGCACAACACAGAACAACACACAGCATAAACACAAAGGGAAAAAGAAAAGGTTACATAAACTTTAAGTATCTTTCCGTAATAGAAAACATGTGTTTTACATGAGAATCCCTCATGACATTTAGCTAATAGTTACCAGAGACCAGCAGAAAATAGAAATTATTATACATTCCAGCTGGATTTACACCTTCTGGAGGACTTGTGTGGGAACCAGGAGAGCCACTTACAATTGACGAGCAGCAGGTTAGGACTGATAGTCCAAAGAGGCGCTCACCCAGGTGGGGGTCCAGAGTGTAAGCACATCTCCAGCTAGATTCACTTTTGTATTGCAGCAGGTACCAGAGAGTATAAAGAATCCCCTTGGGTTTTCAATGACTAGAACCTCTCCGGTCAAAGTCAGAGATCTGTTCTGTTATTACTTGTCTTTGATAGTGATCGTGCTTTATTGCTAGTGTGGCAATTCTCTAGGTTGAGACAAAACTCAAGTTGAAATCAAACTTTCTCAATCCAGAAGAAGGGGACAACTGGGCTATTTTGACACTCATTGTACTTCTCAAAACTTGGACCCTGCATTTTGGATGAATCGAGTGAAACACTTGACAGACATAAAATCTTCAAAAATAGACTGCTAATATTACCTATTTCTAAAATTTCATACAAGCTCAGGCCTTCTGCAAAAATAAATAATGTTCCATGCTCAAACTAGAGAATTTTAACATAGACAAACTGATAAGGCTAACATTACTACAACGTATGTTATATGCCTTATGTTATCCGTTGTCACGTTTCAGGAAAGTATATAGACTGGGGGGAGAGATGAAGACTGGATGGGAAGGGTGACGGAGACAAATCTGGGTAACCACGTCTGACATTATCAACTCACACATCCTACTGACAGAGCTTTCCTCTCGCTGGAGGTAGAAAAGTAGAAAAACACAAATGTTGTAACTGATTGACCTGGTTATCAGCCAACACACTTTTGAGACTAGTCAGACAAGAGAAGTTAAGTTATCACCACGCTTCACTCACTTTTTATATTTTATGTCTGAATTACAACTCACAGTGCAATCGGTACAACTTTACCAGCATCACAATAACAAATGACAAACAAGACAGTGTGGCAAATGTTGTATGCAAGAGAGTGAGTGAGAACCTGGATATAATGCTGAAACGATTTAGGGGGCTGTGCAAGAAGTAAACAACAAACTTATGCTAAGACAAATTTAGAACAGCAGCGGTACGCTATTCTGATAGAGTTTGAAAAGATCTAACCACCAACCAAAATTCAGACAAATCCATAACTAAACGGTGAAGATACAGCACAAAAACTCAATTAATTGGAGAGCAGTCGTCGGAAAAACTCTAAAACGGTAAGTCATAGAGAGAAAACAAATGGCACACAACCAATAGCCTGGAAAAATCTATCCACAGAAAAAGATTAGTCCGTAAAATCCCTCTTGAGAGACAACAGAGCTATAGTGGCTTTGCGAACCAATGCAGTTACTAATGGCAACAACAACGCCATCTCGGTGCCAATTTCAATCAAAAACAACAGGCTGCGACCTCTTCGCGAGACACACGTTGTGAGTTAGATCCGATACGAAATACGACCGGTAGCATATGAACAAAAACAAACAAAAAACATTTTAAGACAAAGCAACCAACTTGGAAAAGTTTCCTTTCAAAAAGTAAAAATGTCATATTAAGTCGGTAAAATGCGTTTTCCACGTCTAAGGTTTACCGACCCCACTACAAGTACTGAAGAGCTAAATGTTAGCACATTATAAATACCCATGTTGCAACCTGCTAGAAGTTTTAACATAGAGTAATAAGTAAAATATGACATGTTATGTAGTTCTAACTATCACATTGTTTCACAAAATATATTAGTTCTAAACCTTACAGTCACACCTAATACTAATTTTAAGAGTTGAAATCTGACAAACCTTTACATAGAATACTGCAACTTTTCTTTGTATGGCTATCCCAAGAACGCAAATGGTTGTCTAGACCCAGTCACTTCTCTATCGCCTCTGCAACAGATAGACAGAAGACAGTGAGCCTATGGTCATGAATGTGATAAAAATAATGAGACAGATAAAATAATCTCCCAGTATAAATAGCGATAGGTTCAGGAAATTCTCCACATCTCTCCTGGACAGACTGTTTATCAACAGCCAATAGGTGATATAAACACGCATGTCTGCAAAGGAATAACTTAGTTTTTTGATGGTCCCATTGGAGGCAGCAGTGTTCCCTTCAACACATGGCACTCAAGACACAACTTATGTGGTCTGGTAACTAGACAGGATATTAAATGGGGCTCTCCAAATGCAGCCCAATTAAATGTCCATCAGCTAAATGGAGACCAACACCCATACAAGTGTGTGTGCCATTCTACCAATAGCACACAAAGAGACCAACTGGTGAGGTCACAGAATGTCAAAATTAAAACCTTTAGGGTCACATCCATCATGTGCAGCTGACTAAAAGTAAGACAACAATTCACATAAAGGTGAAAGTCTTCATAGCAGGTACTAAAAGCCCTACAGCCTTAATTAAGTGCACAGTGATTCCAATCACAACAAACAAGTCATACTGCACAGTAATCTGCGGTATGACTTAAAGATCTCATGACATCGTTGGTGCACTTTTTACTGCAACAATACTACGTGACATTTTAATGATTTAAGTTTCAGTCCCAGATGCATGTCCAAATCTCAGTGCACCTGAAAAATATCCCTCTAGAAAAACCAAGGGTAGGCTTGAATCCCTAAGTTCCCTGTTAACATCAGTTTCAATGCAAACCACCAGGCAACATTAAAAGCGTTTGTACCCAACTCCAAACCAACATCAGGAAAATGGCTATTATTTCAAACCACCAAGACACTGACCTTACAAACACAAGAGGGACATTGGCCACCTACTTCCCAGAGAGATGGACCAAATGTTGCCTAAGCCATTTAGCCCATTACCTCAATTACTCCAGAACATGGTGAGGCAACTGTACATCACAGTGTTGCTACTAGTCTAACACCCATGGGAATGAAATTATTGATAGACCTCAACCAGCTGATCCACACAGTACTAGGCTATATATTACTGGATGTGGACAGGCATGTACATGTACCCTGCTCAATCAAAAGACAAACGCAGAGGATCTTGCAGAAATCCCCTTCACATTAGAATGTGATAATCTACAGGGCCTTGAGAAAAATGCCCCAAGATTGGGACAGTGAAAATTTTATTATTTTGCTTAAGGTCATTGTATTATTATGGTAAAAATTCACTAGCTTGGGACATTGAAAATTTAATTATTTTGCTTAATATCAGAACTTGTACCAAGTTTGCCAATATTGGTCGTCCCAAATTCACGAATTACGATTAATGACGAAGGGTCATTCACCTGGATGTTACACACTGTGAGGATGGCAGCTATTTTTGATGATGTTTTTAACTGCCAAGTGTCCGAAATGTGAGAAATATGATAAATGCCAAAATCAACCATGTCCCAATCTTTAGAATGAAGAAAATTCAATTTTTCCTTGAATTTACCTGTCTGAAATTTAAGAAGCCTCCCCAAACTAGAGAATTTTTACTGCAACCACCCCCTCTCAGTCATTTCAGGCTGATTTGCAACAGAACAATTTTGAGTACCAGGTAGATTTAGTTCCAAGGATGCCACAGTGCCTTCCAAGATTCTGTGGTTACAGCTGCACTTCCATAGTGCATGTGCCAACTGACACATTGGCCATCATAACTTTGCATTAATATTACCTTATTAGTCCATGCAAAATGAAAATACACTCAAGTTCCTAACTGTATTGACCTCCTTATTGGGAGTCGTGGTGCGAGTTCACTGGCCTGATCAGTGTCCTTAAGCACTAACAAGGCTGTGGAGAACACATAAAACAAAGTCTGTTTGTTATTTTGTTATCACTTTGTACAGAGTGAATTATTCAATATGTCCTAACATAGTATAATAAAAAGGCAAGAGTACAGTCTATAGTGAAAAGTTTATCAGTGCTGCACATTTACTGGGAACCAGTAATGTTAACAGTACGCATAAAATGGTGGAGCTGTGAGTGAGACAACTATTATTAAAATCTCTTGGTCTATTTACACCGACCTCTAGTCTATATACATTGTCACGTTTCGGTTGGTCTCTTCTCTGGCCATCCTCGTGACAGTGTATATACACTGGAGGTCGGTGTACATAGACAAAGAGATTTTAATAATGGTTGTAATACGCCACTACCTCAGAGCGGTTTTAGGAAGTCATTATGTGAGTGAGACATCAACGTGGAATTAAAAGCAGAAGATGTTAGCGTTAGCGATGAGGCGACCAAACTGTGTCTTAGTTGATAGGCCCAGCCTTCATTGCTAAGTAACTCAACCTCATTCTTATGACCAACCTTGAGCCAGAATAGATGAGAGCTTTCCGTTAGTCAAGAACCATCCAAAGCTGGGACTAGCAAAAAAGCAAGAGAGTGAAAGTGAGAAAGGTCACAGAGATGTGACATTTTAAAAGGTGACATGTGCAAACATTTTTTTAAGTTCAATGAGTAATGCCTTTACTATCATCTTTGGATGGCAAGAAACAACCAAGTTAACGAACTAGAATCATTGAATTTACAGGTATTCAGCAAAGCCGAGCAAATGAAACACGAGTTAACACCTGAAATTAAAAAATCAACCTTGGTCACCTTGCAAATTGAACACACTGCCTACGATGGAGAACAGTTCCAAAAATGCTAGAACTTAGGAGGAATGAGTCTGGACTGCTAACTTCATGATGAAACTATAGATATGGGAATGAAATTAACCCCAAATAGCTCTAAATGGGCACAGGCATTTAGGCATGGTTTATCCATCACTTCGGATGGGTGTTTGTCATGGAATCTGTTTGATCCAGCTAACAAGACCTGTAATAGATTTTCCAGTCTGGACTAAGCTGGTTTATCATTCACAAAAGGATTGGGTGTGTACCGGTATATGTTACAAGATTTTACTGAAATTTTACACAAGCCACAGAAAATGACAGCATGAATCAGGAAAATATGCATCACCTCGTAAACATACAAACACAGTATCGAGATGATCAAAAGTTTGCAAGCAGACAAGAGGGGCCCCTCTTGTTTCAAAGCGGCTTTGGTAAATTCTCCCAATCAAACAACTGTTGACGATATCTCGCTGTTTGTACTTTGGCCAAGAAGAGAGAATACGCTCAATTTTGTGAGGAACTAGAATGCATTCAATGTTAACAGTGATTTATGAGACGAAAGCCATGACAACAAAGTTCAGTAATGGATTGGAATGAGCATAGGTATCGGAGCATATGGAAAGTAGCTCAGGGCTATGCTTCATGCAGCTGTACCTGTGCCTATAGAATCAGGGTTTGTCCAGCCTGTGCCATAGCTTTGTGATCACTGGATCATGTGAACTGGAGTGAAAATCTACATAAATGGCAAACTTTTCTGACTTTTGTTTGGCATGGTTTAGTTTCCATTTACATTTGTAGAAATTTAGAATTACAAACCGGCTCGAAAATACCAATGTCAAAACAAATGTATCATTATATATTGGGTGATAATCTACTAATGATGTCAAATGCACTGGAGTGACCTTTCCATCTAACTGGGAGCATTTGAGGATGGATCTTGAAATAACTAGACTTTTACAGCGGCAACTGGCCTTTCTGGTATTAGGAATCAGCAAGTCAAGTGCTGATATTCGCATATTTCAGTGTAACATTGATTCTACAGTGTATACTTTAAGCAATAGACAACACAGTGGAATATTTAACAAATTCTATGTAAAAGAGGGCAAGATGACAAATAAAACGTATTTTAAAAATTCAAACTCTACCAATTTCAGATTTGAGCCAATCACGTTCTCTTTGTATTTTTCAGTATTTGGTGTGACAATGTGTAGAATTTCTATCAGTGTGAAGTGCTGCACAGATTTTCAAATACTTGTACAAGATGGATGCAATCAAGCCTTTGAAGACAAAAAACTCCATTGACTTAAGAATGCTACTTGACCAGCAGCCCCAACTAAAACAGCTGCCAATTGCAAGGTCATGAAATAGTGCAACAAACCAAAAAACATTACAACTGCTCTAAAAAGCCATCAACATGTATACTAGTGGAATGCCAATAATATTTAGTGACTTGTGTACATATTGAACAGCCACTAATTCACTTATGTGGTTCACTAGATCGTTAGGAACAAAACAAGAGAACCAGCCAGTCTAATTACAACTGTCTAGTAGGATCACCCAGGGAGGAGCGATGTACAACTCACTGATGAATAAGACTGAGAAAAATGGCACAGGGATACACACCCAATCCCTCATGGCCACTACCTGTATAAGTAGAATATATATATTTCTAAAATAACCCAGACATGACACAGGCAATCATGGGCAAAAAGGCTTGAAATGAATGGATTACATTCACAGTTTTTTTTTCTTAATTTCGTTTAAGTGGTTAGATGACTTAATGGTAAAGAAAGTAATGATCTAGTTTGCGTGATGTGTCATGTTCATGTTCAGTCACACACACTAGTTTGCCTGATGTGCCATGTTCATATAAGTCGCACACACTAGTTTGTCTGATGTGTCATGTTCATGTTATTCGCACACACTAGTTTGTCTGATGTGTCATGTTCATGTTAGTCGCACACACTAGTTTGCCTGATGTGTTATGTTCACGCTAGTCGCATACACTAGTTTGTCTGATGTCATGTTCATGTTAGTCGCACACACTAGCTTGCCTGATGTGTCATGTTCACTTTAGTCGCATACACTAGTTTGTCTGATGTGTCATTTTCACCTGATGTGTCATGTTCACGTTAATCGCATACACTAGTTTGTATGTGTCATATTCACGTTAGTCGCATACACTAGTTTGTCTGATGTGTCATGTTCATATTACTCGCACACACCAGTTTGCCTGATGTGTCATGTTCATGTAAGTCGCACACACTAGTTTGTCTGGTGTGTCATGTTCATGTAAGTTGCACACACTAGTTTGTCTGATGTGTCATGTTCATTTTAGTCGCACACACGAGTTTGCCTGATGTGCCATGTTCACGTTAATCGGATACACTAGCTTTTCTGATGTGTCATGTTCATGTTAGTCGCACACACTAGTTTGCTTGATGTGTCATGTTCATGTTAGTCGCACACATTAGTTTGCCTGATGTGTCATGTTCATGTAAGTCACACACACTAGCTTGTCTGATGTGTCATGTTCATGTTAGTCGCACACTAGTTTGTCTGATGTGTCATGTTCATGTAAGTTGCACACGCTAGTTTGTCTGATGTGTCATGTTCATGTAAGTCGCACACACTAGTTTGCCTGATGTGTCATGTTCATGTAAGTCACACACACTAGCTTGCCTGATGTGTCATGTTCATGTTAGTCGCACACACTAGCTTGCCTGATGTGTCATGTTAATGTAAGTTGCACACACGAGTTTGCCTGATGTGCCATGTTCACGTTAGTAGCATACACTAGCTTGTCTGATGTGTCATGTTCATGTTAGTCGCACACATTAGTTTGCCTGATGTGTCATGTTCATGTAAGTTGCACACACTAGTTTGTCTGATGTGTCATGTTCATGTAAGTCGCACACTAGTTTGCCTGATGTGTCATATTCATGTTAGTCGCACACACTAGCTTGCCTGATGTGTCATGTTAATGTAAGTTGCACACTTAGTTTGTCTGATGTGTCATGTTCATGTAAGTCGCACACACTAGTTTGCCTGATGTGTCATGTTCATGTTAGTCACACACACTAGTTTGCCTGATGTGTCATGTTCATGTTAGTCGCACACACAAGAACGCAATTAAAGAAATGCATTCAACACCCTGGGCAGCTTTCTTGTAGTTCTGGGTAATAGTACTCCTTCTTCATTAACACTGCTCATGGTCTTCATTAGCAAGGAAAATTAGAAAGGTTGTCTGAGGTGTAAAAACACACTCTGCATGCTGGGTCTTGAAATCTGGAAAGGTTTACTTGACCTGTGCTTCATGGTGAATTTTAATCCCTAAGCACCACACTTAAGATAAAAATCCAGTTTGTGGTAGTAAAGTTTATTAGAAAAATTCATATGAATAAGTGGTCTGGCTACAGCAGTGCTATTAGGGAAACATTTAACAGTTTTGGGGTACCTCTGAGCACCCCCNCCCCCCCCCCCCCCCCCCCAAGTAAAGCACAACAAAAATTGCCCTTGTAACAGTTCATATGGTTACTGGTATTTTATAAGTGGTGAAAGTACCAGCAAAAACACCAGCATTGTAGCTAGCATGTGACTAGTATCAATGAATCCCACTTGTGCTCGTATTTATACCCGTCAGTAGAAATCCTGCAAATGTAGTTTTCAGACCATAAGTATTCTTGTTCAGATCACGGTAGTTAAGACACCTAAACACAGTAAAATGCAGCATTAAATAATAATTGAGTGAAAAATCAAAGTTAATGACAGCTCAATCACTAACGAAAAACATTAATCTCAAATTTGAGTAGCCACTTGAAAAAATAGAGTTAATCAAAACCTTTAGTTAATATACAACTTGAGAACTCATAGCACCATGAGTTACTGGGCACATTTTTATGCTAGTTTACTTCAGGCTAAATAAACAGAAAACTTAAGTGCTTCCTGCCAGACCCCTTGCCTTTTGAAATTCAGTTGACCAACAAAGCTCGATCTCAATTTTCAAAATAATCCCCTCACACTCTTAGCCAAATTTTGCATAATACATGCCTTGGGTGGGCTTTACAACAACCACCTTAGGGTCAACTGACAATAAATTCCCAACTTATTCCAAATTATCAAAGAAAACCCAGAATCAAGATTGCCAAGCATCACTACACACACTTAGTGGGTGTTGACATATCTAATCACATGACCCAAGTCAATAGCAACTTTTGATTTTTAGGGAAAATCTTATCACCAGATTTCTTATAACAGCCTTTCATCTCTGAAAAGTTTAGCTCAAATAAAATTGCAACCTCATTAGCTCAAATTAGCAAGTTCCAACAATGAAAAGCATTTTCTGTGAAATCAGTAAAGAGCCATTTGTTGCCATTTTCTATGAGACAAAACATGAAATTTTGAACAGTGTCAAATTTTTACCACTATTAATAATTATTGAAAACTCATTCATAATAAAAATGTTGAGCGAAACAAAACATCCGTTTTATTTTACAGAAGACATGAAATCATATTTCGCATAAATAACGTAGAAAATAAAGCTGAAACTAAATAAGGCGATCCAGATCTTTTCAAGGATACTATTGTTTCACAAAATATATCCGAAAATTTCAGTTGATCCATTCTTGTTGTTTTATTTACCTATATATATTCTATATTTCACACAGAAATTCAAGAAATTTGGTTTTTGCATCTGTATCGGGATGTGAATGAAATTTCTGTCAAGCAGTTAAGGTGATGAGCTATGTAAACCACACCTATGATGTCCACCGGAAGCACAGGTTTTTACTGATAAACCAATTAATTTTTTTCAGGAGGTAATACCGGTGCATGTCAATTAACGCAAGATGGTTTATGAATCATTACTGTGGTATTGCCAATCAACTGTGTTGAACCACTATTAGTAATTCTGAGCTTTGATTTGATCCAGTCAGCATTTTAAATAGACAGTACTTAAGTACCCTCCACGCACAGACTTACCCTAAAACAAGTTACTCCTGTAACGATGGTCCTAGGTTTCAGGGCTGTCTGGACACTATTGAAACTAGCGCAACTTACCCCACTTATGACAACTTACCCCACATTATCGAGGTGGGGTAACTTCTTCTAGTGTAACTGCACCACTTGTAATCGCTGTGCGACTCAGAAAGTAAGGTAGGACAGAAGCAACTATCAGCTGCGGTTACATAAAGACGGGTTTTCCTTTGCGCGCCGCACTCGCATTAAGTGTTCATTGCCAAGCACAAAGCAACAACTTCTGCCTTACCCTAGTTATCTGATATGTGTTTGTGGATGCTCCACTTAAAAGTGGGGTAAGTAGCACTATTGCAAGTTGTTCTCTGCTAGGGTTGGATGAGTGTGAACGGGACTGTAGACTGGGACAGTAAAGATGGATCAGACAATGACCATCCCATAGACCCTCCATACGGCAAATGCTTTCTGAAAAATTATGCCTAACACTGGCTAAACCATCAAAGTCACGTTCTTATTAAGCAACGCAAACTTCGGTAGGTCACCAGTATAGTGCATAGTCCGACTCACTCATAAAATCAACCTCCATGTGATTAAGAAGTTACACCACGCCATAGACATGTGCGGAGATGCAATCACAACAGAAATAGTTCAGTTCGTGATTTTGTTGGTGGAAAGACAGAAAAATACGATTGTGATAGTATTTGTTCGAGATAGAAGAATTTAAAGACTCCAAAGGTCAGTGTCCAGCTACACACGAATGGGTTTGGGGTAATTTGCATTAAAGCTTATGGATTGAGTAACTATGCCACTGTTTACAGTCTGAAAAACATTTCCTATTTGCCAGCGTCATTTTACCAGGTTACAAGACTCACCAATGTCTCATACCTGTATGGGCGACAGTACAACCATAGGGCTTGGAAGTTTTTGTATTCATGCACCTACATAGAACCCATATGCACCCACATCGAGTCACTGTCATTCTGCTATGGCAGCAGAAGGTGGACACGAGGGGTTGACAAGGTTCGACTCAGTCACTTATTTCCGACCACCACACTTGCTGGCTAACACGTCAATGTTCACATCACCATGAAGCTAACATAAAGTTTGTCATGACGTGAATACATCCACTACCTCAAGAAACTGTAGGAACATGGCATTTATCCACCTTCACTCTTATCAGGCTGAATCTATTGTGAGTAAGCATGCCTGTATAATTGGCTGATAAGGCACCTACCAAACCATTTTTGGCTGAATGGATAACCAGGCCATAAAATGATAATTAGCCAAGTTGAAGACTAATGATCTAATGCAACAAAGAATAATGTCAGAGCATCACCTAGCCTTGGTGGAAAGCTGTGTACTGTATTGGCTCTAAAAAACGTTTAGAAAAATTCATTTCACGGGCAGGGGACGCTTATTGTAGCCTAAGGCAGTTGAAACCCGGTTTCCGAAACGAGTAAAATCGGAAGCTAGTATTCATCAAATTTACGCTCTGTGACGTATTTGTAGCCAATGACAGTCTTTCTACAAAATTGTAGTGCATTGCTATCAAACTCCGTTGTTAAATTACGATCATTTTTCAAAAAATTATGCTGAAATCCCAGGGCGAAAACTTGCCAACTCAGATACGTCGCTAAATCGCGATCGTCAATAGGAAAACTTGAATTCTTGAATAAAAATATAGTTTCGACTCAACAAATTATCTGAAATCCTCCTTATGTTTTACAATTTTTAAAGTTCATGTGGTGTCCAGATTAATTGCGATTAAGTCCAAATCTGCGCTACATCGTACCCCACAACACGAGAAAAATCTCTGGACGAACACACATGTTGTTGTCACGTGACGTTTGTTTTGAAGTTCGTCTGCATATGAGAGTGAGTGCGTGTGCGGGTCATCGACGACAGACATTTTTATTACAAAAGGCGGAGGATTATACAAGAAAATGGCGTTTACTAGATTGTTTTTCACTTAAACGGCTGCAACGTGCAAGGTGAGTGCCGGTTAACTCAGATATTGTGTGCACAGGCCGACAGTCGTTAGCTCCACCGTGGAGTAAAACATTAATAGTCCAAGGCTCGATCTACATGTTGGGGACAAGGTGACGAGTTGAACTACCCGGGCTGTTTGAAATTTCTGGGTCTAAAGGAGACACTGAAGCAGTGGTCAGCCAGCTCGTTGTATCAAGACTATCGTCAAAATCCAAATTCCGTTTTATCGTGTCCCTGTTAATAATAACGGCATGCTAAAGTTTCTTAATGTTCGTACTTCAGGAACATAACAATCACATGCTTTGTACACATACGCGCACGCCGCAGATCACATCACGGAAATTTCCGATTTGACGGCTGACAATGAATGAGCACAATGAAATTAAATGTCGTTTTACAGCTTGTAAGATTCATAATAAACGTATTTTGAATATTGCAATGCATGTGTTCCAAAATCTAAATAACTTGGGTCCTATATTTTTGTATTCGTGCGCGCCGAATGAAAGTAATCATGAGTGTTGCTGTGTTGCAAAATCTCTTATCCTGGGCCGACTTGAAAAATTCAAAGTTGTACTCATATTTGTTTTCGCTCCTCTTTTCAAATATTACAGCCAAAACTACGTAAAACTCTCTCCATAAAAAATACAGTCTGCTAGGCTAGATTGTAATCAGCTGAAAGTATCCGCATGAGGGAAGCCAATTATCTTCGCTGATGAATAGAGCAGCTAGGCGGGATCCCTTTGATCGTGAGCCGAGCGCGACTCGGCCAAGGAGGATAAATACGGTTTAGTAAAATCTGCCAAACCCCACCGTTTACCCTGATATGCGGGGTTTGGGCCAATCTTATTTAATAGGAATGTTTATAGCATGGTTTCAGCCGTTGCAGTAAGCGACGGGGTCAACTCAAGTCATTTGCATAGATCTACAAATGTACTCTCATGGCCATTACGCGATAGACGTAGTTGTGGCACAAACCAATATAAAGAACACCATCACTGTTGACCTGGCCTTAGGTAACCAGGCTTTTCTAATGGGGTGGTGGCAGTAGTGTTAGAACATAAAAATCTCCAATTTTATACTACTCTTCTTTCCAATGCAAAAATTGACCAGGTTGATCACCACGGCAACATGGTGCACATGGCGGTGGCTGATCATCACATCTGCTGTACTTGTTGTCCCCCCATCTGCTGGCATATTCTACAAACAGTCATGCTAATGTCTCCTTGACTCTAAACTTCAACAGCCCACAAACATCTGACACAAACAGAACGGCATTGTTACACATGTCTAAACAAAGTAGGATTCAGTGGACCTAACCTTGTTATTTGATCACTGTACAGTGTACCAGCAAAACATGAGACAAACAGATCAAAACAAAGAAGTGTAATCAGGATGTTTGAGAGCTACATTGATACATAGTGTTCAGTAGGAGAGCACATTGATACATAGTGTTCATTAGGAGAGCACATTGATACATAGTGTTCATTAGGAGAGCACATTCATCTCTTAGCTAAGTTCTGAAGACATTTATTAGCTAACTATGGACTGGGTGGTCAGTTTCATAAATAAATATAAGCAGGAAGAGATAACGGCAACACAACTTGCACAAAGCTAAGAAGGAGTTTCTGAACACAAATTCAAGAAACAAGTCATCACATAATTATTTTCAGGCAGAGTTCCATGTAAGTTATAATACAACCTGAAACAGATTTTTTAAGAGCATATTTTCGGAGTGACACTAAAACAAAACAAGATATTGATAAATTGGCAAGAATTACCTTAGCAACACCCTGGCTTCACAAACCATAACACTCAGGCTAAACAACAAATCAATGTTAAAAGGGGTACTCAAAAAACCCCACCATTTGCAGTGTGCTGCTCCATAGCTGGTCACTTGCCTCTGGATGTTTACCAGAATCCAGATTGGCTTCAATTTATCTCTGCTCATACGTCAGCACAACACTTGAGGGTGGCTAGCCAGGAGTACAATTAACCATCTGAAACACACCAGTGTTGTTCCTAAACGCTCTGCTATATCTACTACAGCTTTTTCCCTGACTTTCTCAGACAGAGGTGAAAGGATTAATTGTCTGATGTTGCCAACCAAATGTTTAATTATAAAGTCTGATGTAGGCTGCATCTGGCACAAAGCGTCATTCAGGCACTATCTCATGAGACTCAAACCTCATTTGGGAATACATCAATGGTTATTATCCTTGACCAAACATCCAAGCACAGCGAAAATTTCTGTTCAGTTAATTCCTACAAACAACTACTGCAACACACTATTTTCACTTGCTAAGCATAACGATGTCATTTTTACAGCATAGGAAAATGGCAAACAACTTAACACTATGCAACACTACTTTGGTAACCATTTGTCTTGTAAAGCTATAAACCCGGGGTTTTCAAATGTGATCAAAATTTCAAACATGGCGCAGAACTTTTCAAACACGGTGCAACACCATGTTGCAGGGAGAACACCGAGTTGAAAAGCATACGGTCGTGTAGTACCTTGGTAGATGAGGAAAATTACAACTTCAGGCAATTACATATACTTACTATATAAAGACTACAATCAAGGGGAAGAATCTCGTAAGAAAAAAAAGTATAAAAACCTCCAATACAACACGCTAAAAGCAAGTCTCTAAACCTTTTTAATTATCTTTCTTGCAACAAGAAGGAGAAGAACAAACAATTTTATGATCCAAAGAATCTGTCAGACAATAGCAAACATGTCATGTCAACTTTTGAATAAATACACAATCAATTAACATTCTACAGCCAACTGAACTGCCACTTGACCTCCTAACCTATTCATTTCTAGATGTAAATTGCATTAATTAATTAGAGTCTATTCTCAACAATTTGGCAAAATCACATTTGGTGTTTGGCAAGTAACCTTGCAACTTGATTGATATACACTAGCAAACAGATTGGACAGAAATGTTGGATTGTGGGAGGAAACTGCAAGAGAATTCATTACTTCTTCCAAAAGCCACTAAATTTCCACTCGTAAGATTCAAGTGTTTTTACCTGTGATATTGTTGTGCCAGTTCTGAATTAGCGCAATTGCTGACCAGATGTTTGAAGTGGTATTATCTAACCATCAATATCATGAGGGAATATACCATTAGAATAGCTGGTTAATACCTACCACCAACTCACGTGGGTATTTCCCAACTCCAGTACAGTCTCGAATGGGTATTTTACTTTAGTATCATCTCGGGTTTAGATTTTGCCATCTCAGCAATCATCCAAGGTGCCGTCATTTTTCCCATTCCTGCGTCATCTCATATCAATATTAAATGCCCTCTCAGGTAATATCTCACGCAGGTATCCAGCCTCGCGGGTACCATGTAACATTTCTCGTGTCGGTATTTTGCACTCTGAGACAGCTTCTCTTCTACAGGGGCTCTAGGGGTGACCATTTAGTATTTTTTCAAGTTTCTATTTTCCAGATAGTCCACTGGATGTATGCTTCCATTTTGAAGGAGCACCAGCAATTGCTCAACTCACTACGGAAGAGATCTGACATTGTTATCATGAAAAACAAACATTTCTACAATACTAACTACTTTAAATCTAAAGAAAAACATTTTGTTGGATTCACCCATACTTAGAGAATTTGTCGCAGTCAAGGCGAAATCGGACACGAGCAAACAGTTGCGTGACAGAATGACCTGGAACAACCATACCACACTACACAGTGAGTCCACTTCTTGAATCAGTCAAGCCGATTTGACTTTCCATACTTGTGCCGCCAACTTATGGAGATTTGACCTACCTTTCAGTTTTCAATCTAAATATCAGTATTTCTCACGATAACCCATGACAAACTATTATCGTGAATAAATTCAAGCAATGTAGAATAAAAATAACACAGAGAAGTAGGCAGTACTGGTCACCCAAAATTCAACAATCACCGTCAACGACAAAAGATCATTCACCTCAATGTTACGCACTACAGGTACGCATGAAGTGTTGCGTCGCCACCTATTTGCGACAACGCTATGAACTGTTAAGTCTATTTTCAGACTCCACTGATACAAAATGCAGTGCTCAATATACAAAAAAATATGTCAAATTCAGAAAAAAGAAATTTTTGATTTCCGCTTGAAATTCGGTATACCAAAGTTGAGAGGTTGTTCCAAATTGGAGATTTTTTATAGTACGTTTACATTACATTTCATGTATTTTTCTGAATAACCATTTCTATCTTTCTTACCATTACAGAAGCAGTTTCCAATTTCATTAATTACCACCTGGACACACGGTTTTTAGGATGTTCTTTTTAACACTAGATGTTGGCTTACATAGGCTTTCTCCCAGCCCTACTACTCAGCATAGCCAGAAAATTAATAACAGACCTCACAACATCAGTATGGGAATTATAAATATCGCAATGTATAAAAATAACAACCATGCCAGTAACTTTAAACACTGTTAGCTCACTGGCAGATTTCCACTAACCAAAGAGAAAGGACAAATCTTGAGATGATAACAAAGTCACTAATTAAAGAAATAACAACCAAGCAATGACCTAGGGCAACACAGATGTGAACTACCCACTCACGATGATTTCTAGTAAAACATTTTGTAAGGAATGTCCCTTTGAGAGCCAGTCACATCTGAGAAGGGAGATGTCTCCACTGTACCATTGAAACACCTGGCCAACAGAACATGAAAAGGTAGTGTTTGTACAGGAACACCTCACCTCAGGTGTGCATACTTCAGGCAGGGAAATGCAGCCTCCTTGACACCTGGGTTAACCTGATTGAATTTTAATGATTATTTGTCAGTCAGTTTCTGAACAATGTTGGTGACTAAGAACATACAGATTGCCGTATTTGCATGGCTTGAACTATTCGCCATTTGGGATCTTTGAATGTCTTGACCACAAAATAATCCTCAAGACTTTTTAACAGCAAAGAATTAATAGTTTAACAAACAATGCATTGTTAATTTAAGCAACCACAAATTAGTCAGATTTGGCTGAAAGCAAAGCACTGAATGAAACAAAGAAAAAAGGATCAATTCGCAGAAACTAGGCTTCAACTTTCTTCAGCAATACAAATTCCATTATGGGAAAGTTTGATTAAACAACACCAAGTTGCAAACCGTGCAAACTATTAAAAACTTAATTTTCACTATGCTGATTATTATGGTAGTGGAGTCTAATTATTCTGGACTGTAACTATTGTAAGAACAAATACCACACCATTTTTAGACATCATTCTTTTCTATTGACTAATGTGTAAGACACAAACTTATCACACACTGATGAAATAGCACATCGCAGAAAAAGACAAAAAAGACAAAAACATCCTGTCAAAGCACGACAATTGAGTATTTTCTGATTCAAGAAAAGGCTGATGATTTCCCAAATTCTGATCAACAATATAGCACATCTTGATTAGCAAAACACTCCACTGAATTAGCCCTTAAACAAATTGCAGACCAATTCACAGAAAAATCGTGTTAGCCTGGTATAGATCGTGATGTTAACAGTTTGAACCAAAATGCACAAGCTATTTGCAGAACTGGACTAACGACTTCTGCATTAAAACCTATCTCAAATAGAAGTTTGAGACCATATAGACTGTGTGATACTCCATCAAGAACTTGAAGATACTGGATTTACAATTATTTATCCTTACACTCTCCAATAGGATTGTCAAAATATGCCTTCAACTTTGCACAATAGCATGACTGGCACGAGAGTCTGACAAAGTTTGACTATCAGGAAGGAATTTTTATTTACACATGTATCAGTTTTGTAAATTATTATTTTGTTTTATGCAACTTCCGAGTTCTTAAGACCTACTTTTCATAGCTCCTCATGGAAAAGAAGAGCATTTAAAAATAATTTTAACGGCGTTTTGAGAACTGCATAACACACATTTGAAAGTTTCCAATCAGATGTTTCTGAGACTTGATATTCACGAAGTTAGTCAGTCATTTTTCTAAGGTTCTAAATAACATTAACAAAACACATTGCTAAAAAGTCCAGCTGTAGTGAAATAAATACAAGTTCACATGGAAGAAGTATCTTGCCAACCTGGTACTTGGTTCAGAGACTCCTTTTCTCTGGATTTCCTTGTTTTCTTTGTATAATTTTCCTTCTTTTCTTTGTATTTTTCGAAAATTCACAACTTGGTAGAGTACAAGAAGATCACAAGAAAGTCTTGTAGTGTGTGAATTAACAGCAACCTTTTGATGATATAATCCAAAGCAATCAGTACCTGACATTTTCAAAAGCCTCACTGTACAGGTAAACATAGATCAAGACAAAAGTCATTCTAAGTCTCTATCAGTCAATAAGCTATAATTTACCCTACATGTCATGCTCAAAGAATATAACCCTTATGTTTGGATAGGAGCTGGTGGATATTGGTTGGCCCTGAATGACAGGGCAATTGTTACCCAACTGTCATTAGCTATATAGGGCTCATTAAGCCAATTGACCCCCATGGCTGACAAAAACATGCTTTTGGCATGGAGGTAGACATATTGGCCAGGGGCTGTCATTGGAATGTCTAGGACCAGACTGAGTGGAGACAACAAGGTGGCCAGGTGATTATATTGGGCAAGGGCAACTGGTTTATTACCTAAAAAGCCACATTTCCCCTGGATGAGGTGGCTAAATGAATGAAAATCAAATTAGGCCTTTCACACTCATAAAACCAGTCTCATAATATTCTTTAACATGCTTGGATTCAGGATTCTATTTTCTTTACCAGTGAGAACATCTTAACCACCAGTGAGAACATCTAAACCACTAGTGACTTAAGAAAATGCTTCAAAGTTTATTGAGGTTAGCTAACCATAAAATTGCCGACTCCAAAATGATGCATGTAACCATTACCTGCTCACTCAGCATGACTTCAAGACCNGCCTTCAACTTTGCACAATAGCATGACTGGCACCAGAGTCTGACAAAGTTTGACTATCAGGAAGGAATTTTTATTTACACATGTATCAATGAGACATAAGATTTTACCACCAACATACCTACAAAACTAGATTTTAGGTAACTCAGTAAATGTAGAAAGCTTCTGAAAATAGAAAGCCTACAGAGGGTTCAATTTGTCGACCCAATGCGACCTTAGATTTTGCTAGGAAACTTGGTAAAAATCCCATGTCGCCTCAAAATCACCACACACAAATGCACACACATACACGCATATACAAACACACACACACATCCGAGCACCCACTCAAAATACTACAGGATGTCAACAGATGGCATTCACAATCATTCGGGTGGTGAACATGCAGAGGAAACCTGCTTTTGTTTGTCACAAACTACGCATCATTTACAAGGGCAATGGGATTTTTACGAAGTTGCCCAGCAAAATCTGAGGTCGCATTGGGTACCAGCAAGTCGCCAAATTGAGCCATCTGTAGGCTTTTTAATTTCAGAAACTTTCTACGTTTACTGAGTCATGTAAAATCTAGTTTTGACCCCCCCCCCCCCCNGATTTCCATGTTGTGGCAACCTCAGTTCAGGTAATTTTGCTAGGTCACATTTGATAGGTTGAGGTTACTTTAAAAGGGGACTGTAGTCAAAATAATGTTGCAGTTAATCGGTTCTAACATACAAATAAAACTCATATTTGCCTGACTTGCATGCCAAACAAAAGCCGATTTGTATTCATGGTTAAAACACTGAATTCTGAAAGCGTTCGCTGATTGGCTGATGTGTCAGTGACGTGAATGGCAGGGTATAGGCTGCTTTACACATTCATTGCTTATGTCATATTTGGAGAGTTTACATCACAATTTATCATTATTTTTATTTTTTATTGTTTGCCACAGTGCTGTAAAAGGTTCGCTATGTCTTTTTGTATGGCACCATCGCCGGGTTACCGAAGCCTTGGCCCAAAGCTATATACTAAATATAGGCCTACAGGTTTTCAAGAGCCGATATGGGTAAAAAATGGACAAATAAAATCTGACTTAATGTCATTAAAACTAATTTTATCCTTGAGTAAACATAGAAACCAGGTTCCTAGAGTAAACTAACTTCTGTATTTACCGGTGTTGGAAAAGTTAGCGATCGTTCATCGGCCGCTGCTAAAATTGTGATGGGTTCTCTTGAGTCGGCTTTTTGCGATTACATCACCTGACCTCAACCAGTTTCTTTTCCCCCCGATTCTTTTATCAAGTGTTCGTCGCTGACGGTACCTAGGTTGCGTACATGTTATAACAAATTATAGGAACTTGTTTCATTTTGTTACAAGTTTTTAGTATTTTTATACCAACAAACCGAATTTTAGAACAACCTTGGTGCTGCGAAGCTGTCGTCATGTCCCGAAAGATGTCTCAAATTTTAGGAAATGGCGCGTGCGGCGTGTCATGAGCGTGCTGTTTTTGAACGGACGACTCACTTCTTTGTTAAAAAGGCGGCAAATTATGCTACCAAATGACGTTTATTTGATTGTTTTCCACTTAAACGGCTGCAACGAACAGTGGGAGAGTCGGGTGACTACCAGATTTTGCATGCGCCCCCGCCGGTCCGTTAGCTTTATATGTTGATGCAGCCTAAGTTTTACGAGGAGGTGACGGGCATAATCAACTATACCCGGGTAGTCAACGACTGTCTGAAAAGGAGCTCAACACATAGTGGTACGATAGTCTTCATACAGCTATAGTCGGTAACTTACCAACCCTTCAAGTTAACAGCGCTGAGTATTGGCTGACAGCTGTGTGGCTGGCTGGCTAGAGTCCACACTGTCCACAGCAAAGTCACACCAATGTAAATTGTTGATACGGACTGGTTGCACCAGCAAATTTTCTTCTGATGATGACGATGACTGTGTATCACTTTGTGTTGCCTCGGCTCATACAGGTATCCCTTGTGACCCAACATTTCACACTAAAATTTCTTATTCCGACAATATGAAAAACGCTACTTGATTGCACACTAACACAGGACAGTGACTTTGCCCCCGCCAAATACGTCACGAGACTAAGCAGCGCTCCAAGCCGGAATTTTTTTGAGCTTCGTTAGCGAATATAAGTTTAATTTTTGTTGTTGAATTACCGTAAACGTTCGGGTTAACGCCCTGGGCGGTTAAATTGGCAAACCCAAAAAATCGGGGTGGGCGGTTAACCAGACATGGGTGCTTAAACGTGAAACTTCAAAAAATCCAGGGTGGGCGGTTAACCGAACATGGGCGCTTATTACTACAGGCAAGCGCCCTGGGCGGTTAATCTTACCTCGTGATCTAAGTACCCACACTACATACGTAGGCCTACTCGGAACGCGGAGCACTTTTCAAAGAGCGTTATTGTCATAATAGTGACCCAAGACAATAACTCGTTACTTGTATAATTGCAATTCACATTGCTAAACCACTGTATCGGAAGCCCAGCGTCGTTGCACTCATTGTAATCACCAATCTTTTTTCTATAAGTCGGGGAATCGCGCGTTTCCTTAGCACTG
The DNA here is from genome assembly GCA_002633005.1 of Phoronis australis. Taxonomy (NCBI): domain Eukaryota; kingdom Metazoa; phylum Phoronida; family Phoronidae; genus Phoronis; species Phoronis australis. Next base: position 390,939 of record NMRA01000139.1, on the reverse strand, counting down.
GGAGCTAAATCTTCATTCTTTAAAAGTCGGGGATGGGCGCTTAACCGAGAGGTGGGCGCTTAACTGGAAATCTTCAAAAATCGCAGGGGGGGGGCGCTTAACCGAGCAGTGGGCGATTAAATCGAAAATACACCTAAAGTGGGGAGTGGGCGGTTAACTGAGCAGGGGCGTTAACCCGAAGGTTTACGGTATTTGTGAAATTAACTTCAACAATTCATGGAAAACTATCCAGAATTTATTCAGAATAAAATACAGTTCCCTTTTAAGCATCTCACCCTGATGTAGATTGTTCACTAAACACCGGTCTCCCATTAATCGAGTCATATGACCATGTTTTTACTAAAATTTAGCAATAAAGAAATGTTTAATCATAGCAAAACAACGGCACCAATAACAAGACCAAATCTCACTCCAAATAAATATCATCTCAAAAACACTGTTTCAGTTTTGTAAATTATTATTTTGTTTTATGCAACTTCTGAGTTTTTAAGTCCTACTTTTCATAGCTCCTCATGGAAAAGAAGAGCATTTAAAAATAATTTTAACGGCATTTTGAGAACTGCATAACACACATTTGAAAGTTTCATAAGAATCCAATCAGATGTTTCTGAGACATGATGTTCACGAAGTTAGTCAGTCATTTTTCTAAGGTCCTGCATAACATTAACATAACACATTGCTAAAAAGTCCAGCTGTAGTGAAATAAATACAAGTTCACATGGAAGAAGTATCTTGCCAACCTAGTACTTGGTTCAGAGACTCTCTGGATTTCCTTGTTTTCTTTGTATAATTTTCCTTCTTTTCTTTGTATTTTCCGAAAATTCACAACTGGGTAGAGTACAAGAAGATCACAAGAAAGTCTTGTAGTGTGTGAATTAACAGCAACCTTTTGATGATATAATCCAAAGCAATCAGTACCTGACATTTTCAAAAGCCTCACTGTACAGGTAAACATAGATCAAGACAAGTCATTCTAAGTCTCTATCAGTCAATAAGCTATAATTTACCCTACATGTCATGCTCAAAGAATATAAACCTTATGTTTGGATAGGAGCTGGTGGATATTGGTTGGCCCTGAATAACAGGGCAATTGTTACCCAACTGTCATTAGCTATATAGGGCTCATTAAGCCAATTGACCCCCATGGCTGACAAAAACATGCTTTTGGCATGGAGGTAGACATATTGGCCAGGGGCTGTCATTGGAATGTCTAGGACCAGACTGAGTGGAGACAACAAGGTGACCAGGTGATTATATTGGGCAAGGGAAACTGGTACATTACCTAAAAAGCCACATTTCGCCTGGATGAGGTGGCTAAATGAATGAAAATCAAATGAGGCCTTTCACACTCATAAAACCAGTCTCATAATATTCCTTACCATGCTTGGATTCAGGATTCTATTTTCTTTACCAGTGAGAACATCTTAACCACCAGTGAGAACATCTAAACCACTAGTGACTTAAGAAAATGCTTCAAAGTTTATTGAGGTTAGCTAACCATAAAATTGCCGACTCCAAAATGATGCATGTAACCATTACCTGCTCACTCAGCATGACTTCAAGACCCCAATGCTCTTCGGCTACGAATTCAACACTGACAGCCAAACATGGATGAAATACAGGCGTAGTAAAATATAACTACATATTCTGAAAAAATCTATTTGTGCCTACTGAAACTAACAAGCTCGAACTGCCTTCAGATAAACTGGTTAGAACCTGAGTGACTTAGTGCAGCATGATTTCGAATCCCAGTTCCCACCGGCACCAGGGTTCCGACTCTAAAGAAGATTTATTATCTGTTTTAAGTGAAATCACACATTACCTCATTGTGACTGAGACCTGCATTAATAATAATTTCTAGTTTAAATGAAGTTCAAATTCCAACCATGTAAGCTCTGGCTTACATTAAAGAACAAACAAACACTATCCTCCGGTTTATGGAAAGTGGTTATCTTTTAGTAATAGCATGAAACATAATTTCCATGCACCAAGATTTAAAACTCAACAATAATAGTATTGCTGAAAATAATTTTAGGTGAAAAATAAATACCTTTTGCACAAGTAAGAGTAATAAAAATGGTCTTCCAGACATTCAAAACCAACTGTCCCTCAGTCTTCACAATGAATGAATGGCAGGTTCTCACACAATACAGCCCCTATAAAACTGGGTTCTACATCAGCCCTATAAAGGAGTTGTGGGAATCTCAAGTACGCAAAAATCTCGCTAAGTGAAATTTCATTTTTCAGTCTAATTTCCCATAACATTAAATATTGCTCATAAATGTTCAAGGTTTGTTAGTTACCACCCAACAATTTTGACTATTAGACAATGATCAATGAATCTACCGTAATGGCAAACATTTAAGTTTACGGAAAGGTCAGTTTGATTTTGTAGGGTTTCGCGAGTTTTTAGTGGGAATCGAGACTGATTTTCAGTTGGGACATTATCCAGATCGAATGTCAAGCTACCACCTAAGGCACAAGCCAGCACTGTAGGTAGATCAACTTTTTTTTCTTCTTCTTGGTTCAAGTGACCACACTCTCTCCATAGTATTATGTCACTGTATAACAATGAAGATCAACAAAGACAAGAACAACTTTAATAAGTTAAATGATAAATAAATAGTGGCTGTCACTTCAGCGATTGATCGATTAACATAGGTAGGTTGTTTACAGATAGGGCAGACAGTAAGCGGGTGCCCCAGATGGAGGCACCCGACTATGTTACTTCAGAAAGGCAGATAGCTTGCTGAGAAAGATGTCCAGAGAAGAGACTGATGTAATGAAGCCTGGCAAGCTATTCCAGTTCGCGAATATTCCAGGAAAGTATGTCTTTTTCCTGTAATATGTCCTATTTATTGCAATACTATAACTGGATGACCTAGTACAGATGCCAAGCTGAGAGAGAGCAGGATCTGTCAGTGACAGGGGCAACAACAGAGTTGATGATCACCGACTTATCATACTTGTAAAACATTGTCAGCCTACAGATTTTGTGTCAGTGACTGAGATTTGGCCAGTTGAAGGTTTCTAACATTGACACAACAGAGGATAAACGAATTGAACCATTTCGTGACCCAACGAGCTGAGCTCTGCTCCTTAGATACTTTCTCTACTACAGCAGTAATGACGTCTTTGTGGGTATAGGGGTCCCAAACAGTAGAGGTATATTCCAAGGTGGGTCGAACTATTGTTTTACATGCAAACTACTACTTGAACAGTAGTCAGTGACCACTGTCTCTAGCTGGAGACGGTGTTCACTGTGTAAGCCTACTTGAGTCTTGAGTTGAGGCCTTGACCAATTGCAATTGAACGTCGAATGCCATGGTAAAGTTCAGTAAAGCTAGGTCCTCGTTAAAAGGCAACACTTCGCGAGATTACGTGACATATTGCCGTGTATTTTAAATAAGAACATGTCATTTTGGCTACATTTTAGCGAGGTCCTAGCGTAAGGCTCTTTCCTGCACTCTACCCACGCTAAAGTTGTGAAGGTGATTGCCGTGAGACATGGTCGAATTGCGAGACTAAATCCAATTTCAAGTCCAAATCTAACTTCCCGAGTCTTTCAGTTGTCACCATCTCAAGATTTTGGTGCGTCGTAATATAAATATCAGGAATTTAGACTATTAATAACACCTTTTATTATGAAACAGTACCTGAACTTGTTTTCTCAATGTTTCTGTGTTGGTCGTCTGCCGCTGAACGATACCAGCATAGTTTCTAAAGCGCCATCTCGAGGCTTGGAATGAGACTGGCTCTAGCCACACAGTGAGTAGCCACAACACTACAAGTACGTTGCCTACTGCGTTTAAAAATACACAAGAAAGTATCCCTCGTACATAAATAAAATTCATTTTTGACTCATTAAGTCTAAGATTTGTCTCGACTTCCAGACTTTGAAACTTCCACACCCGTTAAGTTAGTCGAACTTAAGACAAAACTGAAGTCAAATTCACATCACTTTCTCTGGAACGGACAAGTTTCAAGTTGACTTAAATTTAAGATTTGTCTTAGCTAAGTCATTTTTCTTGGAGCGGGTCCCAATACTAATCAACTGGATAGACATGTAGTTTACCTTTATTCCCCACAAAATGGTTGCAAGCTCGGTACTCTTCGCCAGCTTCCTACTCAAAATCTGTGGATGGCTTTTATATTTTTATCCATGCCTTCAAAACGTTTTTGCAAAAGACTTTCCGTGGCAGATTTATCGACTGTAGTTGTTCCAAGCTTAAGTTGTTAATGTCTAAGAATCCACGAAAGAGTCACGTTTACGAAACTGTGCCACTTTTTCATGGAACACAAAAAGTCTACAAATCAATCTTTCTCATACCCTCTATCTCAATGGGGTATCTTAATATTCCCACTACGTCCCGCTTCCGGTCAAAAAGTAATCGAGTAGCCCCTAATGAATTGACATCTTTTTGTGTTTTGAACCAAATAAACAAGCGCATGCACAATTTAAACTGGAATGCGCCAGCGTGTTGTTTTATGTCATTCCTGGCTGTACAAACCATAAGTTAATAACAATCTTAGTTTTCTTATTTTTTCGAGGTAAACATTTATTAATTCAACCATCAACCACCAAGTACATACATGTACAGCAATATGAAATCTAATCAAGTACATCAAACCAATTAAAACACTATCTAACCCTTTAAAAACTAATTACTGCGCAAAAAACAGTTTTATTATGTTTTGAGGAATTTGAGGAAATCAAAACACAAAATGCGCCTATTTTCGCAGCGAACGAAAATCCACCATCTAAGCTTTAAGTATCTTATACCTCATCTGTTTAATCCCTCCCCCCCCCACACCCCCACCCTCCGGGTTTCCAAGCAACCTGTGGCACTAAACTCATTTCTTCTCGAGAGATAGCGCTTCTGTCAGATATAATATCCGAACACCCGGAACAAATGAACCGCGCTAGTTCCGTTCGTGTTGTTAGTCTCTCTCAATCCCATAACCAAGGGCATTGTACGATATCCAACCAATACAAACAACGCCATTCACAGGCACCTTAAACCTTTCCTAACAACAATAGACTAAGAGATTCAATGCGCGATTATAAATGAATAAAGTAGTCTAACCCGATATTGTAATTGCTTCATAAAAACGTTTTGTATACTCTGTTTATCCGGAGCTTCGTTTCTCCCTACTTCACATCAACATTGTAACCCGAGTGTGCCATGAGCCACTTAGATAAGTCAAAAGTGTAAACGGACGAAGGACGACGCGATAAAACCGCAACTAGACGCAAAAGTCACTTTTTAATGTGAGTCGCAAGTCAATGGTGACGATGATGTTACACAAAAGATGGTAGACAGAGCTGTTCGACTGTGATGGTAATCGAAAAGGTATTTTTGAGAAGTAAATTGTCACATAAGTACCAGGGGTTAGCGTACATTCTCTGGCACAAGTTCTGCCGTACATGTATGTGTCGCAGGCGATTACACAGCAGGTAGGGGGCGCACTGTGACAGGCATCTGTTATCTTTGGCCTATGGAGGAGTGTTCGTGACTCTGAGAAGAAAACTGCACGAAGTGAACTATAAAGGTGGATACGAGAAGAAAATATTACATTAACTGCAAATGAACATTCGTCAAACTGACCAAAATCCTAATAACGACGTACTTGTGAGTAGACGATGAAGACTACGTTGATCGAGAACAACCGCTGTGGTTTAGTGCGCAACAGGTGGGAATGAGTTGAGGGCACTTATGTAGGGAAGTCACCGAGAACTCCGCACCGATGAGCTAACCTCGATGAAAATGTTTTATGAAATTACAACTAAATTTTACATGTAATGCCGGACGTTAACGATTCGACAAATGGCACAATTTAAAGACAAATAATTAATTCGAGGGATGGCCTGAAATGCTATGTACTCGTTTATTGTATTATGATTTTTTAGTTCACCGGCTAAAAGTAGTAGGCAAGGTCTTTATTATTAACCGGTGACCGAAACCGCTTTTTCAGCAGTATTTTTATAAGTAAATTTAAAAAGGCCTGTATCTATCAGAAACGGCCACTCGCAAAAAGTTAACCCATAACATCGTCGCTTCTACCCTCGTCAGATAAAACAAAATACTATGTACACGGTTGAAGATTTAATTTGAATTGAAGATTTAATTTAAATTCAAAGTACACGGATCGTTCAAAATTAAAGTGGATGAAATGTGTATCCGGGCATAATCTTATCTTTCGTGACAGCCATATCGGTTACAGAAAATTAATAGTTAACTGCATGACAAATTACAAAAAACAGTCTCGTCAAAGGCGTAGGGTTGCATGGTAACAAATATTTTGATTACACGGATATTCTGTTGAAGAAAGAGCTCGCTGCAGGTGAGGTTTACAACAAAATGTTTAATCCCACGAACAAAATTTTATTTGCAGTAACAATTAACTTTCGTGTGGGTCAAATTTCATGTGTATCGTACGCGCTTATAAATGTAGATAAGTAGAAGTCTCCCTTCGGTAAGCAATTACATCACCCTGAATGCCGCAGGCATCCTACCTACCCAACCAAAAGCTACGTGTTGCCCATTCTTTCGGTAGATACAAGTTTGTTTCAAATTCACATACACAGTCTGTAGCAGAACAGGTTACTCAAAACAAGTTTTTTCTTCGGGTAATTGACATTTTGGAGTAGTTTTATGTATACGTATAAAGTTACAAACGGGTAACTGCCTAACTCACGCGCGCGGGGACACGGTGGTAACGGTCACTTTACCACCCAATAACTTGGCCCGTTCAAATCAGTCCACCGCATCCTCGCCTCTCATTCTTTTGCAGCTGTAACGATGCATGTTATAAGTCAACTTGTATGACTGAAAATGGGTAATGTGCCAAGGAAAACGTATTTAACGATAATAGCTTTTTGTTTTGTTCATTTCGTGCGATATGTCCAAATGTATGTTACATAATACTTCAATCTGGGAGAGCTGCATGTAAAGAGTATTACCATCGCAAGCTGCACTTATTTTCTCAGATTAAATTTCAGATTATATTTAGTAGGCTTACAGTGCTGAGAACTAGACTCTCAATCACCGGACGTTTCTAAAAAAACTGCGTAACTCCGAATTCTTTCCAAGAATCTGGTGTGATCCAGAAAGTTTAGACTTCCCGGGGAGCTTTAGTGGATTGGAAATCATTTGTAGATTTCCTGCAAAGGGCAACTGAGTGACTAATGCCAAAGCATATATAACTCGCCCAGTCTCTTCCCGTTGCTTTGGTATGTCGAAATGTACATTACTTGCTCATATTCTTTTAAGCGGTGACCCGTCCTGATTAATTAGGCGTCTCTAGAGACATCAACTCGATAAGATACACATATTCAAATATCACAAGCCATTATCATAGCCACTAATTTATTTATTTGTGCTGATTTCGAATTCGACACAGACAACGATGCATAAATTCTTTATACGCGCCATTGTTAAATTGTAATTTCAGAAGTCTGACATCTAGACCATGCTGAAGTGAACTATTGAAGGATGAATCAACTAAAAATAAGCACTCAAAACAAGTGGAATGAATAGGTGAGCACAAAAGACGAAGGACGTTAAAATGACTTCTTTGCCAAGGCCAAACAGCCTAACGGAGCAGCCCAGAAAGAAGCTCTACGTCGATCTCACAGAAGCACTGGGTCAGGATAATCCGCTTGATGATAGCAATCACTCGGTTCTACCTGAGGAAGAAACTGATATAATAACGAGAGAAACAAGTGAGAAGCCTTCAATCGACACGGCAGGACGAGAGGATACAAAAAGGAAAACGGCAGACGACTCAAACTTTAACCAATTGGAAAAACAGCGGGAAAACACTGGCAGTTCTCCTTGTGAAAGTTCATGGTGCAGCTATGCTGAAAAAGCTGCCAGTGATGATGCTTCGAACGACGTAGATGAGATGAGAAACTCAGCGGAAGGTAACATAGACGATGGTGATAGCCAGAAGAATAACATGTCACTTAGCGCGAGAGATGCACAGCTTGAAAAGGCGTCCAGAGTGAAATTCGAGTCCATAATGCAGTCCTATGTGAATGGAGCAACCCCAGTTAAACTGACTTTAGACATCAATAAACCAAATGAAACAACAAAATCTTTTCAAAAAAGATCACAAATTAAAAATCAACCTTTACAGATTGTTAATTCTCAGGTTAAAAGGCCTAATTCGAACCCTGATATGCAAAGACGAATGCATAGGAAGGAATCTTTATCAAATGATTCAATGTCGGGCGTCAAGGGACAAACACTTTCAAAGAAGTGTATCAAAAATGCGCATACCACAGCTAAAAGTACAATGAATGGAACAGAGAAGAGAACTCACAACCAATCAACTGAGAATAATATGACTGAGATTGAAGCAGACGACAGAAATACGGAAACCGTGGATGAACTTGTTGCTAAGGAAGACGCGACTACATCGGAAATGCCGAGTGACGATATACAGTCAACTCATTGTGAAAGACAATCTATTCCCGATGAATCGGTTGTGGAAGAGGTCGTTGAGGAAATTCTGGAAGGAACGACGCCTACAGAGGAAAGACAAAGTGGAAATGAAGATTTCACTAATGCGCCAAAAACCCATACAGTAATGGAGAGGAAACAAATGAACAGAGAGCCCATTACGCCACGTAAGGTAATTCAAACGAGCTGAAATGACTTGTCATCTTTCTCGAGCAAATCGTCTGTTCCTTAAACTTCATTTACTTCTCTCTATTTTTGTATAAAATGGCATTAACCATGTTATTGTGTCAGGTTGCAAATTTACTGATATTTATGTTACAGTTATGCGTTAACAATTAACGTTGACAAGAGTGGATAATGATTTGGAAAAGCGGTTAAAACGGGCAAAACCACAACATGGCTAGTTTAAGACATGCGCTCAGCTGAAGAGACACGTTTCTAAGCCTATTAGTCTACGTGAACGCATGTGATCTTATATGCAAAACACTGGAGCAACATCGATTATTTTTCAAAACCGACTTTCTCGAATATACAACACACTATGTACACACCCTATAAAAGGCGCTTATACGTCGATTTGTACATTTTGGCTGCCACCTTTCAGCGCGCGCGCAATGAGGCCCGTACAGATAGGCCTTCTCCAATATTGGAAATACTGTGTTTTTAAAGAGGCGTGGAATGCGAAAGTTCGTCAAAAATATCTTTTAAACAATTTCTGACGAAAGCACCATCTCGCAACGTCTTGTACAGAGTATTCGCCTTCCCCTGTGAGGGAATTTCCAGAAAATATCACAAAATTCACGATTTTTGAAATACGCGCGAAGGAAAAATCTGTTACACAGTGGTTACCACAGAGTTTCTCATCTTCCTCCCTCGTATGTTAAATGCGCGCATGTCCACACAGTCAGTTGCTTGAAGTCAAATTTCACATTTTCCATATAAGGGAAATGTGTCAAGTCTATGTCTTGCCAGACGAAATAAGGAGACGTGCTTTGCTTTGTTTGAGAAAAATCGACGAAGTAGCGAGCAGCTAATAGATCCTTTTTTAAATTTGAAATTAAAAGAAAATGTTTTGATATCAATAGACATAATAAATCTTTACGAATAAACTCTACAAATACCTGGTGAGCAGGTTGAATTCAGTTACAGTGCAGAGAACCACTTTCAGAATTGCAATACAGTCTGTTTATCGCATTCCAGGCCTCTGTGGAAAGTTGTGTGATTTTGGGTCTTGGCGCATGTATGTACCTAAGCGTCACATATAGACGCAGCTGGGCCTTCCATGAGCACGTGTCATCGATTTCGTATTCTTTTGTCCTTAATTGACATTTTTAATTAATTTATCTTAAAACTGGGAACGTGCCAACATCTATCATTTTTAACGGATAAGTCAATCCTCTCGTGTGCCATTTCAAAACACTTCCCTTCAGTTTTGCTTACTACTTCCGCACATGTTGACGCGTGTACAGTTTCATATACTGGCCGCGGCAGTTGCATAACTATGGCAACATTTTGTAGGGTCTTTCTATGTGATTTCCTCCTCTTGTTCACACAATAATTCTGTACGATGTTCCGTCGTTTTAGCTTCCGCCGGGGCGAGTCATAGAGTGCAGCGTTGCAACGGTTAACAAATACGGTAAGTTGAAGGAACACCGAATAAAATATAATTACAATCCACGAGGGCTAAAAAATTCAGCTTTGAAAAGATGCTGTACAAACCTACGTTACATCTAAGAAAATTACTTTGGATTTAGACCATTATCCCTATGAGATTAGCATCAACTTGTTCCTGAATCAGGTGTGAAGTGATTTTTCGAATTGGAAAGTGACAGTTTTCATTATTGCTTTATACCAAGCTCGGTGCATAAAAGAACCCTCCGTGACACGCCAAACTCTTGATAAGTACCTTAAGCAATAGTTCTTCTCAATCTAAGAATTCATTTATAGTCTGTATAAGTAAGCAGAAGACATCAATTTTACAACGGTAAGTGACCTAAATCAGAAGTTTGTTTTGGGAAGAATTAAAGGCGCTCACTGCACATTTTTATTGTAAAACGTTAAAACGTTTTCTGTCACAAATGATTGTAGATTGCACTCTCTCTTTACATTAAATTTAAACGCGTTGGTTTTTTGTTTCGACAGCGAAGTTGAAGTTAAGTTTAAACATCAAAAACGTTAACTTTGATGAAATCAACAAATCATTGCTCGACTGCTGAAGTGGTGCGATTCCCTCCACGACACCAGAATGCGTGCGTTCTTAATACAGGGCATACGTTATAAATGGCAGGGCCTTCTTGCTACGTTTGTTTTCGATGATCCTTTGATTCTAAGCTTCCAAGTTTATCAAGACAAAAACAACAGTTTCATTGATAGCAGCATTATGTCAGCACGGTAAAAGATTAACACATTCAGTTGCCTTCTGTGTCTATCTGTGGTGCAGACAAGCGCACAACTGTGTAAATATTTCGATCAATACTTCAGGACCGAACCATTTCAACGTCGGGAGAGATGCGGCAAAAAGCCGCAGAATCGAGGACTGATAACATTAGCATATGTTTATTTTTTTGTCGTTCCTCCATCGTGAGGTGTGGTTTCCAGCTCGAGCAATCCAAGTAAGCGATGATTTTACGTTTTTATAATGTCGGTCCTTAAAAATCTTCAGATAAATAATTGTACTTGCGTTTTGCAGATTCCTTGCATATTTTTGTCTCATTCCAAGCGATAAAGGCGTAAAAGCGAAAGAATGCTATTTCCCAAATTGAAGCAATCCTCAGTTTTAAAACTCGTGATTCTAATGCAGTTTCGCTTCTTTTGTCCCCAAATTGAGTAAACTACGCGCAATAATCCACGTTATTGATTAGTCAACATGCAGACGCTTTAGGATATAAAATGAAAATTATGATTTACGAGCCTTGTAACTCGAATAGAGCATGAATATCTTATTCCTCATTCACGTATGAGACTGGCGGCGTCGATCACGGTTGAAATGGTTCAGCCCTACTAATCAATTGAGACGACAACAAACTATTATTTGGTCGTCCATCTCTGAGTCACTGGTCAGCGAATATGGCTGACCAGAGGTATGCAATGACAGTTGATAATCTACCCAAGAAAAGGAGGTAGGTTTTTTCGTTATCAAAACTAAGCTCATTGCGCATCATTTTAGATATAGACGGCGAGTACCATTACATGCTTGGAAAAGCGTTGGACACCTATACGAAATATAAGCGACAGGAGCAAGCGTCTGCCAGAGCGTTATTGCTTGAAAAAGCGCTCAGAGATTTGCAGGAGAGAAAACGCAACGCGTTCCCAAATCGTCCGCTGACGCCGCGCGTGAGAGATCGAAGACTGCGCGTGAAGTCAGCGCCACCGTTGGCAATACTGCCCAACAAGGGCGTTAAAGTGATCACGCCCAAGTTACCGGAAGCCACTGTTCTTCCAGGAGACATCATCGAAAAGGTAGGACAAGTGAACGACTTGTCCATTGGTACCTTGAGGTAGGTGAAACTCTATGACTAGAGAGGCCGGGAAATTCTTTTTTTTTCATCCTGAAACTGCCTTTGCGCTTAGATCAAACAGTTTCTTGCACTCTTTCCTTCAGTACGTCGCTCCATTTAAAATTCGATTTTCGCCTCGTCATGATTCAACCGCTTTCTAGAGTTTACTAATCGCCAAGAACGTTGCTGCAGTCACTGTGGTGCACGCTCTATGTTGTGTTTATTCAGGAAATAACCACCATTATTTGCAAGAGCAACCACGTGCACAAACGTGAATTTCTCGTCATTTCTGAGCGTGCGCTTGCGACATCAAAATACCTTTCTAAAAATCGTTGTTGTAAGTAATACTTTATATCGTTTTGGATGTTGATTTACATACTATTATTCGGCATCTATACCATGGAATCTTGATTTAAGAACTATAACTGCCATCACAGACGTTTTGTGCTGCCCACTCAAGTTCTTTTCACAGTATCAGTTAGGACCAACAGATTCACAAGCGAATGCGTAGTAACTCGTATGCAAATGTAACCAAAGAATTCCACACAACTGGGAATTGACCATATTAGATTTTCGTTTCCCAAAAAACGTCAAATCCAGACAGGATATTTTTAGACCTGATTCGATCGAGGTTCATCGAACCGTCTGTGGCACAACCGACGAGTTGTTTTTGCGTTCTTGACGAAGCCAACTAGGAGGGTTTAACGCGGAAGCTTGACTATGACAATCAAACATGTTATCAACATTGAAACTTTTGCTGATATTACATTTGAACTTACAAAATTTTCTCAACACCGTTTATACGAAAGATTCTGCTACTTCTAACGAGATAGTCGTCGAAACAAATTATGACACGTTTTATGCTTTCATTTCAATGTGAACACAATGATGATTATATCTAAACTGATTCATGAGGATCACGCGCACAATTTAGTGCCGCATTAACAAGGTGCCCCAGATTTTCGCGATCCAGTCAAAGCCTACCCAGTTGTGCTGAAGGCAATTGAGATACCCTACCACAATAAAGCTACAAAACCTTTCCATACCGATCTCTTTACTTATGACCGATATAATCTTTGGGTAGAAATTCAAGAAATTGTAGTAGACGTTATTGATCCAAATCAGGTGTCTTCCGTGGTGCTGTAACGAAGGTCATTATGTAAAATATATTGATCTGTGTACAACCGCAGTCGAGACTCTCGAACTTGGCTGTTTATCATTGGAGATGATCGTCAGACAAAAAGTTACTGATCTCGTCTTAGAGCATCTTTAACGACAGTTACGGTAATTCTCCTAAGAATTCGTACAAATGTGCATGATTTGTTTCTGTTGACACACGCTATACCAAAGATTTGTTTAAGTCAACTCAGTGGGAATCGGTTTTGTGGTTTCGTTCAATTGCAATCTTTAGAGCCTTTACTATACAGTTAACGAAGCGTTGATGTTAACAGTCGTTATCTGTGAAGTTAAGAATTACCGTTCCTAGCAGCTTTGGAGTTATTCAGAAAAAGATTCAGTTGAGTTATCACAAAGTCGTGCTTGAGTATCAGCTGATTTGATCAAAAGCAGTATGTCGTATGGTGGGAACTCGTTTTGTGTACATTCAGTGATTTTTTGGTAATGCAAAGAATCCAGCATCTACACAGATAAATTGAAACATGAATACTTATACTACCAAAATAATAAATATTAGAACAAAATATTAACAATTATTAACCAGTCACAGCACGCTGTTGGCAATCGCAGTAAACCAGGCCGTTAACTTCGGTGGCCGAGGGTATCGAAATTAAGTGTTCCCATTGAGGATAAGCGTCGACGCTTCGCTTCTAAATACATCTCTTTACTCTGGAGTAAGCTCGCGTTGTTAACTTCGATTCAAGACCGAAGTTAGCTGTTTAGGTACTAGTCAGTGACATAGTAAGCAAAACACAAGGATGTCCGGAGTAGTTATTTAACATAAATTATTATACTGGGACAGTTGTACGTCATAGGAAATGATTAAACTTGCACTTAATGAACTTCATGAGAATTCATGACAGTTACCATAGACCGAAGCTTCGGAGCCAGTGGGAATGTCTACTTACTGTAAAAACTAAGCTATCACAGTCACCACAGTGGAAACAGCGTGAAATACAAACTGTAGTTATTTTGTCAGTGCCGCAGGCACCAAAACTCGTATGTGGAATGACGTCACCGCTGTTGCAAATAAACTCTTCTCAATAAGTTCACTTAAAGTGCACCAATTTAGAAAATTCGAAGACGGTTAACAGTTATTTTTCAATTTTGAAAAGGAAACCATAGTTTCATACCTTTATTCTTCTTCTTCGAAATTTTTGCTTGTTTGACTGGCACATACTGTTTACAACCGCATCAATGCCAAACCACGTTCAATACACATCGTCTAGCCCAGTTGTTGGTTAAATAAACTAAGAGGTGTTGGTTTCTAATACCGAACGAAATTGTGAGATCGCAGTTCGACTGAGAGGAGGTAGTCTAGTTTTTGGAAGGGTTAGAAAACCCAGTGATGAATATTCGATCGTCAGTTTTTCTTCCCCATTCCAATTTTGATCTGTTTGGAGAAAGAGTAATGTTCGCCATAGTGCAGAAATTGAAGGCCTGGGACATATTTGTGTGGATCAGGACCTGGGTTATACAATGTCAGTCAGTAAGAATGAAATGCCGTTTTAAAGGGAAACACATTAGCCTGAGTATTAAACGCCTTGCCTAAAGGTTATAATATCCATTGCTGAGAAACATCTGTTGTGATTAGATACGACATTCAGTGGGTATGTACAGGCACACTAGTTCTACTTTACTCGTGATCGCTTCGGTTGCCCATCACTTGAGGATCAGGCAAGGGCGTACCTACAGTATATTAGACACACAAATGAACACTGGTGTTATAAAATATATCATATCAATAAGCGAGTAAAATCGACATTTTGGTCCGAATGGATATACGTTTTACCCCTCTAAAACCGTTTCCACGAAGGCGAATTTTGGCGTAGTTTCCCCTCCCTACACGACCCCCAAGTTTCATTCAATATCAAAACATATCAGTTATCAAAACGTCCAGGTTATTGCCAGATGTCACTTGCCAAAGAGATTTAGATTTTGCTCCATGGCAAAATGTTTTAATTAATTTGACTAATCTGATGTATTGCATTTTTCTCTTTGCAGACAGCGACCCCAATCGGCAATTCCAGCAAGATCGCAGATGTCTAAATCAATGGACGACAAACTACATAACAAATTGTTCACGCCGAGACCGTCTATGTTTGAATCGGCATCAACGTCTCCTAGCTCAAAATCAATTGACAGTGGTTCAAAACAACAGCAACCGCGTAAAGGAGCTACCGACAGCCATTTTGTTCGAACCTCCAAGCAGTCGAAATCAGAAAGCAATTACCGTTATAAAGGAGGGTTCTTTAGTGCCAATAGTTCACCGAGGAAAGGATACTTTACAGTTCACCCTGAATGGGTATCGGAGAACTTTAGCGTCCAAAAACTCAGCCTTAATGATAGCAGTAACAAATATGCAACGTATCCACCACGAAGATGTAGGAGTGCACCTCCACCAGCGCGGAGGAATCCGATCACGTGGCAATAAATTCACCAGAACGACATCAATCGTTTACTGACGTTTAGACTCATAAGTTTAGACGTTACCCTGTTCTCAAGCTCTGGCTAAAACCTTAGCGTTTCGCTGGAGCATTTTTATTCTATAGTGGAGAACACGATTTTAACTTAAGTTTGCCATAGATGCTGAAGCGAGTAGCGGGAAGTTTTTAGGTCCTGTCACATAGAACTTTAAGAGAATACTAAATCTTCCTATGATGATTTCAACCAATCCTCGTCCTGACACCTGCAAATGCATCACTGGCATCAATCTTCCAAGTTTAAGACAGGAATCAACTGAAAACTCATACTCCATGTGCCACTGATTAGACATTGTGATCCTTGGTGGGTGGTCTTTTCCCACAGTTGCCGTGTAATTCGCTAAAAGAGTAGGTCACGCTTGCTTGTTTAGCAGACTTTGAAAGAAGTTTTCAAATTTTCCTTCCAGCTTTTGAGGGCTGTCGAGGGTTACAGAGCATTATTTTGTTTCAGAGAACTGGATATCAAAGTCGTGTTTGGTATCTTTTAATGGGCCAAAACCGGGGTTGGCATCCTTTCAAAATCACAACTGACAGTGGCTAAGTGTTCTCTAAGTGGTCTCGTGGTGTAATGCGTAGGTCTCGGGGGTAGTGAAAATAGTGAAATGAGTACATGAAAGTTTAAACGCTGAGGAATTCCTAACTTAACGTTGGTGGACTTGAGTTTGACTAATTAGGCGGCTAAAATTCATATTAAACCGAGCTTTTTGTATGCTACACATCGAAATGAATCATTATCTTTGTGCCAGATATGAAAATACCTAAAGCAGATAGTCCTTGCAAAATCAGATCAGATTTTTGGGGTGTCAGGTTATTTTTTTCTCAATAATTGTGAGAGAATGCAAGGACATGCCTGCAACAAGGGCCATAATTCGTATCGATTTATGAAATACAAAATCGGTTTAATTTTAATTTTGGCCGTGTTACTTTCTACACTCGGGTCAAGTAACTTTAAACGAAGTCTTTGTAACTTGCAGCTCAGAAAGTAAATGTCCGATAATGCTATGAATATATACAAAACTTCCCTCAGTGGATTAGTTGATTACGGATCCGTATGTACAGAGGAACGTACTGATCGTGTAGGTATGTGCAAATCGGCAAATGTGCTTACTTATTTGCAAACGAGCGATTTTATTTAAGAAATATTTCAAAAGAGGTTGCATTAAATTGTGACCGAAATATCATTGAAAATAACTTTGTAGCCAAAGAGACGTCATCACCACTTTGAGAATCTCGTTGATGTATTCATCAGTGACCGACCATTCTTAGACCTCATGCGTGCACCCGTTTGGCGAAGTGGGCAAAAAGGTTCGCCCCAGAGAAACAAAAACCCCAAAAAAGTAGAAAACGAGACAAAAGTCCACTAAAAAGCAAGAATTACCAAAATTCGGCGAATGCACAATTCAAAGCTCTGAACGTAAACCGTGAGTAAAAGGTCCACATTCTCAAAAATTCGAGCCCCCATTTTTAGGCTGGGTGCGCGCATGGAGCTAACCTACGCGTGAACGCTCTTTGCATATGAAACCTATGTCTTCAAAATAGATAACTCTCACGGAGTTATGTACATAAAAGCTAAGCGCTGCATTCATGTACATTGTGCGGCTGCGTTACGTTAATAGAGTTGATGGTGCACCTGCCACTTGCGAGATCTCTGCATTTGAAGACAATGTCGAAATACACCCGTTCCTTACGCAGTTACTTGCTTAAACCAAAAAAAAATTGTGCGCAGTTACGCTCTGAAAGAGTGTCCAGTACGCACTGCTAACGCTCTAGCAGGTACAGTTACTGCTTCACACAGCCTCGCAGTTACAGTGAACGGGTGCGAAATACGTGTACTAGTCCACAAACATGCCTGGTCGAGTTTTTCAGCATAGGGTTCTGAAGGCTCTGTAACATCACAGTCGTTCTTCAGCTGATGTCCGAATCCTTCCTGACATCTAAATGAAGCGGGCTGCTAGAGACGGGTGTACGGAAACGGGCAATATCTCTCGAATGCAACACTGCCCGCCGAGCTGCGTACTCAGATTGTACAATAATTACGTAGTCGTTTTTATATTCCCCTTTAATGCATGTTACCATCCCAACCGTAGAATACAAATGTTGATGGCTATTCTATTATGAACGGTCACAGTAAGTCGTAAATATCTAACTAAAACATTTTTATAATTTCACCAACATGCAACCACTGACATGTCCATGACTTTTCTCTTGTGCCACCTCCAGCTGATATGTAAGGGCCCCATACTGCATAGGAATCCGCTTCAGGAAAGTAAGTACGTACTTATTCCAACTTCAATCCATTACTCTACTCAGTGAGTAATTACCAAAGGGATAGGCAGTCCTCAGCTGCAGTAAAAAAATCTGCAGACATGGTCAATAAACTGAGCTTGTGACCTCTTTACAACAGGGTCTTCCACATTTTTCACTACATTTCAAAAGCGTTCAAAACGCAGGGCGAATTCTCCCTAGCCAACGACTTGTCGACAGTACTTCCAAAACAATTGTTCCCAGTGTAGGCTGGCCGTCAGGTCACTCCCTCACCAGCCTATGTATGTTTCAGAAAATCTATAATAATTAGACCCATAGGCCTACTCGGTTTTCATAAGAATGGACGCCCCCTAACGATAAAGATTCTACGTGAACACTATTGGCGTTATATGAGGAATTACAGAATAACTTGTGACATGGTCGAAGCAGATTTGAAGCTTAAGTCGGAAATTTGTTTTTTCACTCCACACATCTATTTCTGAAAAATTAAATAAATCTCTCTTCATGAAAAGTTAAGTCTATGAGAATAATTTGTAGCCATAGCTGCTATTTACTAAAATATTTTGCATCAACTGTTTCTAGGTTAAGATGTGCTAGTAACTGTATGACTAAATCTTTGTTTAGTAATTGTGAAGTGGAAGACCAAATTTCAGGCTCAAATTTTAAGTCACATTTCATGAAACATGATCCAGGCTGAGTAACTTGTCGCGTGGTGTTATTTTACGCGCCGACTTGGTCTCAAGGAATAACCAACTGACAGTTTTTGCAAGCTCAGAAGTCATTTCTTGTCTATGTAAGACTAATTTTCTACCTGTGGCTCTAAATGGTCAAAATCAAAAGTTATCTCCGTGGACAGAACCCGAGTTTATAGCCGTTTAAATTTCCGTAGAAGACTTTTTAAAGAATTTGAAAACGCCGGTAAAATTATTTATTAAAGACATTTTCGAGCCTACTAAGAGTAACTCTTCATCAGGTATGAAGACAAAGGGCGCGAAAAGCCTTCTTGTACCAACGTGTTCAAAACTACAAAGGAGAGGGGGAACGTCAGTGGTGTGTCTCAAAGCACACCCTAGCTAAAACTAACTGCAACGGTTTCTCGCTTCGGGTAACGGAACATTTTATGTCACATGGCCATTATAGCAGCGATATTCTCGTGGACTTTGTGCTGTTGGGGAATCTTGATAACAGCCACAACAGCCTAAACAATGGTTTTCAGCCTCACGAGAATGGCAATTTTTAAGACGTGCCGGACCACATGAAGCCCCTATCTTTAACTATTCGTATTTCCGACCCTTTCCTTATTTTCACTTTCCGTCACGTCCCTCGCCCTTTGTTTTAAGTGTGGTATAAGAAGGCCTTTCGCGCCATTTGTCTTTGGCGCCTATTAGAGTAGATTGCTTCAAGTCACTTCTTGACTACTGAAAAATTGATTGAAGACACCCCGTAGCAGCTACAAAACGTTGACGTTGCTAACTGCCGGTAAATTCAGTCGTATCGTTGTTCTTGTAATATGACACTGTTTAATCTATGGTCACCCCCGGCAGCAGGCATGCCATCATGTACGGTACCCACTGTACGGTTTAGCTGCCGCCGGGGCGACTAGGTGGGACTAAGGATCGGCACTAAAGGTCCGGTGACACTGCCGGGAACAGAATAAAAAAAGGATTTTCGATGAAGGTCTCTATAAATGGTTCCCTTCTTGGAGTCCACCCGCGCTTTTCAATGGCCCCTACTCGGCGATCCGCACCCCTCCGATCACCACCACTGACTGAATGGTACGACTCATGGATTGACTTCGGTCGGTGTCAGATCGGGCGACCGTCCTGCGCCTGTGTCTAGTAGTTGTGGCTGAATGCACTGCGCGGCGTGTCAACTTGGAATCCATAATCTCAAGATCGCCGATAAACGTGAACTTGGGATTGAATATTCATTACGGCAGTCACTGAGGCGAAAATTTTGTTCATTGTTAAGATTTTGTTGCAATAATTGACCTCATTTTCTTCTTATCACAACTCTGCATGAGTGTGCCCGCCGAATCGGGAATATTTGTTTCATTTTTGGTGAATAACTTCGCCAATAGTCGAATAGACGTTGGTTAAAATTTATGTTGTTTAATAATATGTATTCAGCTTTAATACAGAGCAAATTTTTACTAAATGAACGTGAGCGTCCCGATTTTTTTCGTGAACTTGCCAAGTGTCATGGTATTCAGCTTTTGCTATCAAGGACAAACTCTGTTCATCGTATTCAGCTTTGCTATCAAAGGCAAACTCTGTCCCTGGTCGGGCTCATCGAATGATGTTTCTAGCTCAAACACGGCCATCATGTTAGCCCATGTCCTCTAGACTGCTTCGAACTGCGCCAATCATCATATAACTTCCGGGGACAGAATGTCTTATCTGTCAAGATTTCGTTCATACGGCCTACACTCCGTACATAATCGAGGTGTCTCTCATATGTGGAACAACTGGTACCTGAATTAATAAGATAATAAGATGTTGCAATGACCTGTCAAGATTTAAACACATGATCTCGACTTATCCAAGAGAAAACTGTGAGTGCCAGAACTGCATCCGATGTTCTATCCTGTCTTTTGTTTCATGTTCAAATAATTATTAGGGTTTTGATAATGCTTATTTATATACTTACAGTTCGTTCTTTCTGTATATATTATCCTATACCTCTCTGTAAATAATTCTCAACAAAGTATTTTTATGGGTAACTAGCACCTGTGCCAATGTTTTCTTTTGTTGTATCTACCCTCACCGATTTAAAATAAAAGTTTTTTTACTTACTACGGTTACTTACTAGTTACTTACTTACTTACTTACTTGGCTTACTTACTTACTTGCTTACTTAGGGCCCTACTTCCTTAGCTTACTTAATTACTTGGCTTACTTACTTGCTTACTTAGGGCCTACTTCCTTGGCTTACTTAATTACTTGGCTTACGTACTTACTTACTTTCTTACTTACTTACTTACTTACTTACTTACTTACTCACTCACTTACTTGATGCCTTTCGTCAGTTCATTCACGCATACGCGATAGTTGAGAAGTTAGCGGGATTCCAAGATCACGTACAGCAGCGACACCCAGTGTGACTCGGACTGAAACTTGTGACATAAAATGTAGGTCACTTTGTCCATGCTGTCTGCACCCATTATTCGAGTGAGTTTCTGTCCTCTCACCCGTGAGATCGAAAGCTGAGTCATCAGAACGAGTTCGTGTAAGTATATTTACTACCATAATTCAGTCGTTTTACTGCCCCTTTGTTGTTGTCGATTGAACTCATTTTCTGCAACCTAACACATCAATTCAACTTTCATCATGGAAACTTTCTTGACACTTGCAGTTAGATCAGTGATTTTCATCGTATGACGTATGGTAATTGGAGCAAATTTATGAAATAGGTCCTACAAGTTTTTACTACCCCATGAAATCTATCTGCCCGACTCAATTCAATATTGACTCTAGGCAACACGTAGCCCATCGGTTGGCACTCCTAATAGAAACCTCTGTGACAAACTCAAGGCTGTAGATGTCATTCAAGACAATTCAGGATCTAACAAGCAATCCCAGTACTGTAGGGAGGACAACGTTTTTTATTTTTTTTTACAATTCCCATGTGTCATACATTTTTGAAAAGCCCTTTGTGTGAGAAATGAAATGGTACAAAAATCATAAAAATTGGATGAGTGGTTACCGAGAAAATGGCCGTTGAAACGCGACGATGTGTCATACACATTTTTTTTTTTTTTAATACGTTTATTTACCCAGAAAGCATATCATTAATGAATAGTAGATACGGCTGGGGTTGGGTAGCCCCAACTACGTATCTTTACAACTTACTAGAGTATAATACATCATCTTAATTAAACAAATAAGTATCTGGAAATTACTCCTAATGATTGGGCGAATAATTAGCCGAGAATAACATAGTGTACCTAATTATCGGACGGAACCTAAATATCGGACATTTCAAAAAATCTTACTTGAAGCATAATCTGAGAATTAAATGACACCAATTGTTGTTCCGTTGTAATGCATTCAATGTCCGGCACCGTCTCGTTTTTTACAGCGTTGCCTCGTTTTGATTTCACCGAGAGAGGGTGCAATTTAGACCCCCAAGTCGGCCTAAACTGGACGATCGCATAAATCGGTTATAAAAGTTGAAAATAAAATCTTTTTCCACAATGAAACTTTCTCATTGAACTGACAATATGTTACTGTTCCATTTTTTTATTTGTTTTTAAACTCAAGTCAAACCCCGACCGCGCACGTGCGGGTGTCATATCAAGAAGCCAAAGTGATAATAAAAACTGCAGTGAGTTTGCACGTGCTTTAGTCGTCTGCACTAATTCATCGAAATGACTTGGCGCCGTCATCAGATTTCATTTTATGGATAATTTTGTTGCGAATGGACCTGTGTTCTAGCAGCATATATGTCAAAACACTCGAGCTGAAATTTGGCTACAAGGTGCCCGCGGCCATTACGTGGTTAGTCAGTTTTCCGCGGTGTGGCGTATGGGGAAACATGGTGTCCGATATTTAGGTTTGCTTGTTGTGTTTTTTAAAGTTCAGTCGGAACATAAATGTGGCTTTCGGTGACAAGATATAGTAACACAACAATTCTATAAAGGTAATTCTTTATTTCAGCAAAGAATTTACAACAATCCATAATATTTTCAATTAAATATAATGCAAAATGTGCCAAAACGTCCGATAATTAGGTCACTTGACTGTACATTTTTGTAGGCAATGACCATCGCCTCTGTTGGCACGAAGCAGAGGCTATGCAGAGGCTATAGGCGCTCTGTACGCCGGAAGCTTTTCGGCGAATTATGCCTCGCACCGACTAAACCATCAAAGTCACGTTATAAATACCTTTTGCGCATAGAGGAACACCTTAGGAGGTTGTCGATGTGTTTAAGTCCTTCCAACTCGAACAAATACTCTTTTTCTTCGAGCAGTCCCTATTTCAGTTCCCAAAATCGTGAAATCAAAATTTTTGTACTGCTCACGCTCCAATTTTTACCGCACTCGCTAGGTGGTGTGACTTCATGACCTCAATTTTTAAATAGGCCAAAGGTGAGCCATTGCTGTCTTGTCAGTCAAATGTTCGTTTCCAAAATGCCACCACTTATACTTGTCTTTAATTGGCTTTACTTGAAACTGTTTGTATTTCAATGAATTATTGTTTGTATTTGATAAAAATAAATGCTGTTGATATGACATTTAATAGTCTTTGTGCACATATTTGACATTTTAATGTTTAACAACACGGCAAATGCACGGCTGGTTCCCGGCAGCACGTACGCAAAGGGCGGGAACTTCAGCTTACAAAGTTCGCCGGTAGGACCACAACTTCTGACCTTCGGCCTGGTTAAAAAAATGAAAATTTTGATTTCACGATTTTGGGAACTGAAATACGGACTGCTAGAAGAAAGAGTTTCATAACGGGAGTATTTGTTCGAGTTGGAAGGAATTAAACACATCGACAACCTCCTAAGGTGTTCCTCTATGCGCAAAAGGTATTTATAACAACGTGACTTTGATGGTTTAGTCGGTGCGAGGCATAATTCGCCGAAAAGCTTCCGGCGTACAGAGCGCATATAGCCTCTGCATTGCCTCTGCTTCGGGCCAACAGAGGCGATGGTCATTGCCTAACATTTTTGAAAAGCCCTTTTTGGTGTGAAAAATGAAATGGTACAAAATCATAAAAATTGGATGAGCGGTTACCGAGAAAATTGCCGTTGAAACGCGACGATTATGCGTAAAATATCTGCCTTTTACATAATTTCGTACAAAATAAAAGAATATACATGTGCTGCTTATATCAAAAGATTTGTCTCATGGTGGTAAGCATTATATAAAATTTGGATCGATTTCTACTGAGATATTGCTGTTTAAGTGTGTTATTACCATATGAAACAGGATCAAGCAACAACCCCATGTTTGATGAAAACAATGGAATACACTGCTTAAAAGGAAAAGAGCAAAGACAACACATTAGCTTAGAAATAAATACATCTGAGCTAGGCGGAAATTTCACATCATACCACAAGATAACATTGGGGGGGGGCAAGGGGGCCAGCCCATGGCCCCTCTAAAACTCCCAAATTTCATTTGGCAGTTCGAGGGTGCAACTATCTTACGGGTAAAATCCTGCCTAATACTCTGCCCTGGCCCCCCCTCATAACTAAAAATCCTGGACCTTCCCCTGAGTACTACTACATGGGCAGCAAATCATAGTCTGATAGGGGTCTGGAGGAGGCTATAGGCTAGTCCCCCACATTTTTCAGTGCTGCAGCGCCACTCATGTACTTTTACATCGTATCATGGCAAAAAACATCAGAAAGTAGACCAAAGACCATTTGGGAAAACAAATCACTCTTAACAAGAAGGATTTCATCATTTATGCAACATAAACTCTTTGTAACAACTTTATTTTAAGCGGCGAAGTTGCGATGCCATTGAACTTCAACGTAGCCGTTGGTGTCACTGACATGCGGCGACTTAGTTAACTAACCTCTGCTGTTTGAAAAGTGCCAATGCGCAGCAGTTTGACAAAATTTCTGAAAATGAAATGATTATCAATTAAATTTTTCATCTTAAAATTGAGGGGACATATTGCGCAACTGCAAAAACATCAATCTCCCGACCGATTAAAATTAGGCCTTCCGGACGATCGAAAACTCGCCATGAAAACTTAGCGTTGACTTCGAGAAAACAACTTGAGGAGATGCGCACGCATCTAAACTACATCCTGTCCAAATTTCATGTTTGTATTCGAGAGTATAGTGCTCTTTTGGACAGGAGGAACAAGAGGCACTTTTTCGAAAGTTGATCACATGGCTGAAAATGGTGCGCTAAAAAAGCTTATAAAAATGATTTATCAGCGATAATTTGAGACAAAAAGATTACAAACTTACAAATAAAGACTAAGGTAACGATTTATAACACAAAATTGTCTTATAGTTAACTTTGAAGTCTGAAATCGGGTAATTTACCAACGTGAGTTTTACTTGGAGGCAGATATGGAGCACCGTGACCTACTTTTCGATTGTCCTCCCTAGCAGTAGTCGACTGAGGCAGGGTTTGACACTATAAAAATAGCCAGGTCGCATTTTCAAAATCCAACTCACATTCATAAATGCAAGGCTGCAAAATTTCCCGCCATTTTTCATTGATTTCTTAGATCATCAAGAAAATGTTAAGATTACGATCTTACCTGCGGCGTTAAATACTCACGAATTTCAGGTCGCAAAATTCTTACATAAAGGTATGGCATTACTGTTCTTCACGACCATGTCGCATCGCACCTGCAAAAGCCTTTCTTCTCCATAACAGTCTCCTAGAACAACTTACCTGCCCATGTCATTGGTGCTGCCTCTCTAGATCACTTCCAGACAGCCCTCGTCTCATTATAGTCCTCATTGCATTTCGTGCAAACATTGCACTGCACCGTCACACTATAGACTCTTGTACATATCCTATCTTTGCACTCCATGCAAACATTGCACTGCAGCCTCACTAGACTCTTGTACATACACATTTCATCGTGCACTTTTATTTCGTAACATGTGCCACTTCAGAATCCTCAACTTTGAGTGTGTAGCTCTTTAAGAGAGATAGTCCGCCATTGAAAAGCTCGAGAGCACCAGGCTAGTTACGGATGTGAAGGTTGAATCAGTGTTATCTAACCGACACCTATATTCGAGTAGCTAAGTTTGCACTGTGAAAAGGGAGAAAATACTCGTTGAAAAAGTATCCACGATTTTGCTAGGTCTGTCCTGCTATATGACTGTCATGAAAGTCATTAAAGATCCAAACTATATCTGGGTACAAACTCGCTCCTTTTTTGTTTGCAGTTCATATTTTGCAACTAAACTTGACGTTATAATTGAAAAACATCCTATGGGAAAAAAATCTGAACTGTTCCACTAGTCAAATGAGGTGCACATTCTGTACCTAACTATTGGACGGACCCAAAATATCGGACATTCAATAAAATTTTACTTGAAGCATAATCTGAGAAATAAATGGCACCAATTTTTATTCCGCTGTATTGCATTCAGTGTCCGGCACTGTCTCATTTTTACAGCGTTGCCTCATTTTGATTTCACCGAGAGAGGGTGCAATTTAGATCTCCAAGTGGGCCTAAAATGGATGATAACATAAATCGGTTACAAAAGTTGAAAACAAAATCTTTTTCAATGAACTGACAATATATCACTGTGTCATTTTTTCATTTGTTTTTAAACTCATGTCAAACCCCAGCTGCGCACATGCGTGTGTCATATCAAGAAGGCAAAGAATAAAAAAACTGCAGTGAGGTTGCACGTGCTTCAGTCGTGTGCACTGATTCATCGAAACAACTTGGTGCTGTCATCAGATGACATTTTATGTTGCGTAATTTTGTTGTGAATGGAGCTGTGTCCTAGCAGCAAATATATCAAAACAAGGTGCCCACGGCCATTACTTGGTTAGTCAGTTTTCGGTGATGTGGCGCATACAGAAACACGGTGTCCTATATTTAGGTTCTCCGAAGGTTTGCTGGTTGTGTTTATTAATGATCAGTCAGAACTTAAATGTGGCTTTTGGGGACAAGATATAGTAACAGAACTATTCCATAAAGGTAAGTCTTTATTTCAGTAAAAGATTTACAACAATCTGTAGTATTTCCAAGTAAACATAATGCAAAATGTGCCAAAACATCTGATAATTAGGTTGCTTTACTTTATTCGGATGCGCTGGAACAATTCAGTGCAAATGTGGGACTTATGTAGCCAGCCACTGAGCTAGCTGTATGAAGACTATCATCAAAGTACAGCTAAGTACCACTGTGTGTACACACAGCCCGAGTAGTTCTGCTCATAACCCCGCTGTGAAACTTGTATCAACATGTTCTAGCTAAAGACCGGCAGGGTGTGTGCAACATCTGGGAGTCCACTGACCTTCGCCTTGCCTGTTCCAACCGTTTAAGTGAAAAACAATCTACCGTAATAAACATCACTTTCGTGTGTAATTCTCCACGTTTTGTAACATTGAAAAAAAAGTAAGAAGATACATCTGAGACTGAATGAGTTGATCCAGATCCTCTGAAGCATGCTATGGTTTGACCCAGTAAATAAAACAACGATAATGGATCATTTATGTTGATCCATTATTGATGCAAGAATGAAAAGTATGTCGTCGTTTTGAAAACAGTACGCTCGTGACACGCGCACACGCCATTTCCTAATTTTTTGTGACATCTCTCGGGAGATGATGACAGCTTCATAGCATCAAAATTTGTTCTGAAATTCAGTTTGCTGATACTAAAAACTCGTATCGAAATGAAATCAGTTACAATAATATGTCGTGACATGTATGCAACCTCGTGGAAGAAGAACAGTTGATTGAAGAATCAGCGGAAAAAGAAATTGGCCAATAGGTGCCGAAAGCCAATGCAAAAGATTGCTCCACAACTTTAGCAGTAGAATAACAGTAGAATAACAGTAGAATGGCAAGTTTGCCTACACTGGTAAATAATTTAGTTTACTCAAGGAAGAGTGTAGTTTTTGATGACACTAATTTTGTGTCAGATTTTATCAGGTCAGTTTTTTCCCCGCAAAGCTGTATATTTAGTAATCAGTAAAATGTTTCCTACTTGAATGACGTATTCGGATGCGCAAGAGCAAATTTCACAACAAAATGTAAGAGTTATGCTGCTTTCATACTCAACAGTTAGTTTTCCAGGAATTGAATAGCCCCGAAATAACTTCCAACTCCATGCGGGTTCCCATCGTGTCATTCTATTTTGCTCCTCAATACTTTCCATGTAGCTCAGTCTCTAAACGACACGCATTTCACACCGTACCCGTTTAGCCACCCAGAATAATTGTTTTTAGTTGCTAGCTTCAACCGGAACAAGATTCTTTCTATTGGAGTCTGATAATTTTACGGCATGGTCCGGGTAGCGAAAAATTGACAGGATTGTATGAAGAGTAGAATAAAAAGTTTGCAAACAATGATTTCGCATCTACCCGTTTAGTTTCATTATTACTACTGCTGCTGCTGCTGCTGCTGCTGCTGCTGTTCCTGCTGCTGCTCCTGCTTCTGCTGCTCCTGCTCCTGCTCCTGCTGCTCCTGCTCCTGCTGCTGCTCCTGCTGCTGCTCCTGCTGCTGCTCCTGCTCCTGCTCCTGCTGCCGCCGCCGCCGCCGCTGCTGCTACTAGTACTACTATTTATTTATTTGTTTATTATAGTGACATAAGGGTGCCAGTAAATACAATCCCAAAGACAGAATATTTACCACACACCCCAGCCTCAATGGGCTTACTCAGTCACCTAATAACTTATGCATAACATATTGCAAGACCAAATATCGAATTGCATGGATTTGCCGCTCAAAATGCACTGGAATCGAAACAAATGGAGAACATTTCCTGAATCTCAGGAAACTAGTCTTACAAGGAACTCTCTAAATCTACTGGAATTACATGAAAAATATAATTACACCTTATCAAGGTAACAATTCAAGAAGGTTTTACACATTTATCAAAAGGCTCAACAAATAATTACCAAATATAACTCATCTGAAAAAGATGGTGTCCTATACACCTATACCCAAAAACAAAATCAGTAATTTTAAACACACACTTTTCCTCGGTCTTCAGAAAAGGCAATGGTGCAGATATGCCCATCAAGGGCACAAGCCTGATATAACCTTCTCCAGGCCACTGGTGGTATATGTAAAATCTTGCAGAACCTCATGTCTCATAAAGGTGTTTGGCCAGATGAAATATTTCCTCACTTTCTCATAGAAGACACAGAAGATATTGCACCAGTCCTTCAGAAAATATTTACCAAATCTTATCAATCATCCACAGTCTTGTCAGGATGGTGAACTGCAAATATAGCATCCATCTTCATAAAAGATGGTACAACTTTGGATTCAAATTACCACCCAATATTACTCATCTGCATACTCCAAACTTATGGAGCACATACTTGTCAATAATAATTATGCCTCATTTTGACCCAAATCAATATATTATACACCTGGCATCATGGTTTTCGTAGTCGTAGATCATGTGAAACACAACTTGTCACTTTCGTGGATGACTTAGTTCAAAGTATGGAGGTAGGCACTCAAACCGAAGCCATTGTATTGGACTTCTCCAAAGCCTTCAACAAGGTATCTCATCTAGGGCTCTGGGAGAAGATCAGATACTGCAGTGTGTTGGGTCTCACTCACGATTGGATCAAATCTGGTCTTTCTGATACAGAGAGTCGTCGTGGATGGTGAGTTATCAAACTCTTTAATACATTCCGGTGTGCCCCAGGGCTCAATCCTTGGTCCTGCACTCTTCATACTAGATATATTAACAACCATCCTGTCTCCATTTTTTCAAATGTCCCTCTCCTTGCCAATGACACAGTCCTACATAGACCTATTGCTTCCCCCCATGCCTGCCAATTACTTCTGCGAAAAATCCTGGAAAATGGATTTCAACATTTCCAAATGCAATATTCTACGTTTCCACACAAAACGTTCCCCATAATATACAATTACAGTCTTCACAACTCACCGCTCACTTGCATAAATCAAGCCCCATACCTTGGGGTCAGTCTTTTTCGTGGAATGCACACGTAGACACAATCACCTCAAAGGCTAACAGAACTCTTGGATTCAATAAGCGAAATCTCAAATATGCACCTTGCGAGACAAAAGCCTTGGCCTACACTTGTAGTGAGGCCCAAAACTGTATATTCCTCCTCAGTATGTGATCCCTCCACATGCTCCAATATTGACAAGATAGAAAGAATGCAATATAGAGCAGCTAGGCTCGTGCTTAATGACGACGACTCCAGAATACTCCTCTGTTGCATCTATGCTCACCACTCTCAAATGTCCCACTCTTCAAGAAAGACTTGCTCAAAACAAGCTGTCCTCATGTACAAGACAGTACTCAAGCTGGTTGCCATTCCCCACACATACCTTCCACCCCTACGTATTTCTAGTTCGCGTAATTCCCATTCTCATATCTTTGAGAGAACATACATTGGCATTGCGTACTACGCTAACTTTCTTTCTATCTACAGTTTTACTCTGGAATGACTCCCATAACACGTCATTTCATCAGAGACAATAGAAACAATCACGAATTGCATCTCAAACATCAACCTTACTCAGTAAATAGAAAATCCTGTTTTTATCCTTGAACTAACCTGCACTTCGTTTTGTTGGCATTTTCACAGTTATGCACAATTCAAATGTATTCACTGACATGTGCTAAGGATTAGTACTTCAATTGCTTGTTGAATTCCAGAAGAAGTTGATCTGTCAGCCTCACTTTTTCATACCCACACCAAAGAGATGCACTTAATTTCAACCAACAAGTGAAGCTTCCAGTTGTACTACAGTTCATTGTAAACTAGTTGAAAATTTTCACATGCAAATAAATTCTTGGTTCACCTAGTCAAGATTTCAACTGCAATTCAACTTTATTTCAACCCAGGTGTTCCAGTAACGTTTTAACTGGTATTCATTAACTGCAGTTGTTGAAAATGTTCGTATGCAAGTTTTGTATAACCAGGCCAAACAATTCCCTTCAAATGATTGAAAAATAGCAGGAACGATGCAAAATACATTTCAGCTACAAGTAAAATATGCCAAACTGTCCAAAAATGCCTTCAAAAAGGCAACATTTCCCTTTAATCATCTTCACTCAATCCTGTTTTACAGCACGTAGGAAGTTCACAGACTAGGGTGTGGTGTAAATACACATGTGTTTACCTTTGCAAGGGTTCAAAGAAAGACTTGATCACAGATGGCCTTTTATCGTGTGCACTCTGACTGCTGTACCTGGCTGTGCAGGTAAATACGTGTGTTGTTTAATTACAGTATTTAATTGCCAGAAAGTAATTAGTTACGCACCCACTTGTAGGTATCTGGTATGGGTGCGTTTTTCGTCATTTTCATTTAGACGACACATGTATTTCCCAAATCCTTGAAAGATCAGGTTCCATAGATGCACTTACACTTGAATCTATTGTCGTCATTTACCGTATTCGCCGTAATAACTGCCCATGCCCCTATAAGCGCCCCCCCACGCGTTTTCAGACTTTGCTAAAATAAGCGCCCAGTCCATGAACGTGTACGTGCGAAAATTGCCTTACCTACAATCCTAAAACTCTATAGTAACGTCTTCAATTTATCAATAATATCCAACAATCCTGAAAAAAATCATTGTGCGCAAAATTTGTAGACCACGAGCCCCGCCGTTATGTCGGTATTTAGCCGTGACTATACTCTTCAAACTTCCGCCATGCCTCAAAACTAACACAAAAGTTTGCTGATATTGCGAGGACCAATGGTCTGGCCTTTCGGAACAGAAGTAGTGTACTTGTCTACGGGATTGCTTTGTAGATATTTCAAGCTTTCAACAGGAATCCAAATTTCTTTGTAGGCCTACACATGAAAACCACGAATTGAAGACTAATAAACAGCTTGGCCAGTGTTAAAAGCACGTGACCAGGAAGCACGCACTACATACTTGAACCTGTCATGAAAGGCATTAGTCGGGAACTATCCATTCATGAAACGGGTAGCATAGCATCTGCAAGAAATGAATATTAGCACTAATTTCCGACAGTTTCTCATACAATAAAAAATGGTTGCGATATTTTTAAAATGAATTGTTTGATTAACCATAACTGGTGTTTTTAAGCCAAATATCTGATAAAATAACCACTGACAGTGAATGCTTACACACCCTTACACTGAAAAATAACTGTCAGATAGTCATGTACCTATCCAGCCACACGACGACTAATATGGGCCATACCGAGACAAATGTCAAACGTTTTTAGCACATGAGACCGTCAAGTGCTGAATGAAACACGCTGTGGTTTAGGCCTACTGCTTGTGCAAAGTTCTTTAGATACAATGCACATCTATTTCGTTAGATTACGTGGCTCTGGCCAAAAGACGGTCTCTGCTCTGGCAAATGAACTCTGGTGACACGCACGCGCTCGCTTACTCACAAACGCCGACAACTTCAAAACAAACGTCACATGACAACAACATGTGTGTTCGTCCAGACATTTTTCTCATGTTGCTGATCACATCTATAGGCAGATTTAGGGGGGGGGGCAGGGGCCCCACCCTTGGCTGCCGCAAAAAAATAAAACAGCAAGAGTGTAGGGAAATGTTGAGTTATTTATTAACTCCGGTAATTAAAATTATACGGATGAAACAAAATTTAAATGTGTGCAGTTTTAGTGTTTGGGAGGAGGGGGTGGCTCAGATCCAATTTCAAGTGTCAAATTCGGAATACGGCGCAATCGTAACGGAACTATGGGTCTCCCGCAATATCCCAGGCGACCGGCAGAATCGCTGTGCACTACGACTCTGTTTCCGTCATCTGCTCCACTGTGCAATGAAGAAAATTTACTTCATTTTTTAAAGAAAATGGAACCTAAGTGACGATGATAAAACAGAAGCTGCTGGTAAGATGTGAATTTTAATCGAAGCCTTAGTGAATCACTCAGAAACTCATAATTCTCTCTCTGCCAAACCTTAACTTAAGACGATTTCCAAAGCAATCCTGTCATTATTGCCAACACGAAAAACGGATTTGGTCTTTTGGGCATTTGAAGACTATTTTAAATACAACAAATTTGTTACGAACTGATTGCCCAAAATATAAAACGTGTAATAAGCATTCCAAAAAGAAGTAGGTTTTGTGCGCAAACGCTGTGAACCGTAAACAAGTAGGTCTCTTTGTACCTACTTAGGAGTAAAGTTGGGGTGGTGTAGTGGTAAAGTATGCGCGCTTTATCCACCAGGTCTTGAGTTCGAATCTGTGGTATTTGCAGTTTTTCCTGTTTGACAGGTTCTCCGGGTTTTTTTTTTTTTCCTTTTTTCTTGGATAATACTTCAGGAATCAAGGAAAATTCTTGATTTTTAGAGGAAAAATAACAGAAAATTTTCCTGTGCTATGCACATCTACAATCGTGGTTTGTGCAAATGCTTACAGACAAAATGTTGTGCCCCCCCTTGTGATATCCTAGATCCGCCACTGGATCATACATGTAGATGGCATGATATCAGCACAGATTTGTACTTAAACCTAACATGATCCCGACTACAAGGGAACTTAAAAATCTTAGGGACGCCAAACTTGGAAAACTTAGGGAGGATTTCGGGTAATTTGCTTGAGTCGAAACCGTATTTTTATTCAAGCATTCAAGTCACCATATCGACGATTGAGAGGCAGGCAGTTGGCGAGTTTTCACCCTGGGATTTCAACACAATGTTCTGTCAAATGATCGTAATTTAACAGCAAAGTTTGATAGCAATGCACCACGGTTTTGTAGAAAGTCTTTCATAGATTACAGATACGTCACAGAGCGTAAATATAATGAATCTTAGCTTCTGATTTCACCCGTTTCGGAGACCGGGTTTCAACGGCCTTGGGTCATGATAAGCACCCCGCCCCCCCCAAAACGAACTTTTCTAAGCGCCCTAGGTGGTTATTACGGAGAATACGGTACTTTACTTATATTGCGTAACTTTATCTTGCGAAGACTTGCGCGATCTCACGTTTCTCACAAAAAACTTGCTTTTCAGAATGCAGCCCAGAAGTCTGTTTACTGAGGTGAGCACGATTGATATCACTTTACTACCTAAAGCGGGATTTTTCAAAATAATAAACTTTGCGTTGACCTTTTTACGAACAGCGACAGATGTCATAAGGTCCTTTCTTAGTTACAACTTAACTCTGGTATGAGCAGAACATCAACGTTAACTGCTAACTTAACTGAATTCTTTGGTAGTTAAGTGCATCAACGTAAATGGTAGGTGACACTGTCGTCATCAAAGTAAAAACAAGATAGCAATCATGGTACTTCCCATGTATGCTAAGATGTTTTTAATGTGACAATTTGAGAACATTTACATGTGCTAACTGACATAAAAAATTTTCTAGTTCGGTTGGTGATTATATAAGCAATTATTATGTGCCCACATATTTATATGTGGATGCATTCTGGCGTCATCTCTGTCTGTCCGAGCATCCATCCGTCCGGGCATCCGTCTATCCGGCGTCCGTTCGGCATCCACCCTTTGACCTATTTTCCTGAAATTTGGCACGTCTTCCTTTTATGGATGGGACGACATGAGAGAACTTTCGGGCGGATCTGACTGCAGGTGTGCCCCCTAGTGGCAATTTTAGTTTTTTAGGTTTACCTCTGCATCTTCAAAGTCCTCAACATATTTTCATAAAATTTGATTTTTTGGCATTTATTAGTGAGATGATACTATCCTTCCGTTTTTGGATGGATTCAACATAGTGTGCGCCACTTAGTGGCCATTTTTACTGTTTTCGAGTCTGTTTTTTGGTTTCTAACCCTCTATCAACCAAACTGCTCTAAGGATGATTACGGAAATTGGCATATATGCTCTTACTATGAAGAGGATGGATCATGACGATTCTCAACAACCTGGCGCCTCCTTGTGGCAGTTTTTTTTGCGCCCATGGCTATAGCTCCTAAACGGTTTGCAGGATCTTCATTAAATTTACTAAGTATATGTATATGAAGCTAACAACAGACGACGATGACTTTTACATGGATCCAACGAACCCTGTGCCCTCTAGTAAGCAATTTCATTTTTTCCATTTTCATTTGATTCCCTGAAGTTCCTTGACAGATTTTTGGAAATTTGGTGAATAGCTTTCTAAAGCAATGACATGTTCCTGTTTTTGGATGGATTTGACGTTTTTTGCCATCGAGTGGCCATTTTATGATACAAATAAGCAACCCTAGAAGCACCCTGTTTGCGGTACATTCGTGGGCCCATTTCAATGCTCTGCATTGCTCTTGTTAGTAACGTCACTGCCCTTTAATTGTTGATGATAACAGTAACCCCTGGCGATAACTTCTGTGAGACCGAAACTGACCGTTCATACCGTACCACATCGTGGACGCTCTGGCTGTTAAATCCACCTATTTTTGCAAATTTAATTGGCGCGGTTTACTTCAATCCATGACCGAAGTTAACTATTCATACTGACTACAACTCCCCTAAAGACTGACACGTCAACGTTGGTATGAAGAGACCCATGTATGAATAAGATTGTGGAATAATTGTCATGATTGCGAGCAGTACCTTCAACTGACGTTAACATAATATCTTAGCCATATTTCAGCAGCCAGGTTTTCTTTTTATCGTAGATAGCATAAAAACATGTAGGCTCTATCCAGAATCACCTGCAAGCTTACCAAGCAGATGATCACCTGCGTGACACTTTCTGGATTTTGTAGTAGAAGGCTTTATGCTCTGGGACATGCACTCATTGATTTTACACTCTCAGTAAAAAGGCCAATTGTGATGTACATATAGCAAATGGGTTGATTTATGTTGGTACTGTACATTGTTCTTTTGATGTGCCCTCATATATTATGTATGGGCGCACATCACTGTCATCTCTGTGTGGGCGTCCAACGTCTAATATGCTGTGTGGAGGATGTTCATGAAGGTTGCCAGATGTGTTCCTATGGAGCTGAGAATGGATGACGATTATACTTTTGGTTGGATCTGACTTCTGCTGTGCTTTTTGATGGTAATTTTGGTTTGATGCATTCGCCTAAGTATCTTCGGATTTTCATGGCAGATAGCTTTCTTTAAGGTACATTGTCAGCGAGATAAGTGATTTTGTGAGATCAGCCTCAGCACGGATTTTTACCAGGAACCTTCCTGGTGCCAGTCCAACCCTGTACTTCTTGAGCCAACCCTCTACTTGTGCAGCCAACACTCTTCTTGTGCAGCCAACCCTGTAATTGTGGAGCCAACCATGTGCTTGTGCAGCCAACCCTCTACTTGTGCAGCCAACCCTCTACTTGTGGAGCCAACCCTCTACTTGTGGAGCCAACCCTCTACTTGTGGAGCCAACCCCCTACTTGTGCAGCCAACCCTCTGCTTGTGCAGTCAACTCTCACTTGATGAATGGCTGTAAGCGTCCTTAGCTGGTATAGTCACTGGCCTTGATTTCAGCAAATGTTTGGGAGACATTGGTGAAAATTGGGAGATTGGAAATAAAATTTCAGTAACTCAGCAGATTTTATAGTTTTATAGTACTGTTCTAGTCAAAACTAATAACTTCAAAAAGTCTGTCCCATCCAAAAAATAATCTTAAAAATGTGTCTTTCGGCTGTAACAACAACATTGTCTCTTTTAAGGAAGTGATGGCGCCTTCCAGATTTTGAATGGACCGACGTATCCTGCACCACCTAGTGGCCATTTTTATTATTTTTGAGTCTTTTTGGTTTGCACCTCTCTGCACTAAACCACTCAAATGATCATTATGAAGATTTGATGATAGGTCTGACCGCTGCGGTCTTCCCTATTGCCAATTTAGTTTTTCTTTGCCTGTGGCTCAATATTTACCAAGTTCCTTGGTGCCTGTTCATGAAATTGGGTATATGTGTTCCTACTGAGGAGAACACGGCTGCTGTTGACGTTTGGATGGGATAGACATCAATGGTGGCCCAATATCTGGCGTTAGTTTCTTCAATTCTCTTTAGAAAGAATTTGATTTTTTTTTTCGATTCTGGTCCAATTTATTAATTTTTTATTCGGAGCTGTTTGTTTGTTCAATATTTTCTCTATAATATTCTACAAAGATAAAAATAAGTTGTTACTTTTAAGGCAACTAGCAGCGAAAATTGAAACTACGAATCACATCGAAATGAGCCATGGCGTGTAGACATTGAAATCTGCCGCTCCCACATCATAATTCATTCATAACTTTTCTGTTAATTGTTGCATGCTTATTGGTTTATTTAAAATATCCATGATAACAAATCAACTCAGTCAATGTGCTTCAGATCCCTGAACAATTGATGCGATGACATTAGGGCGTTCTCCCATAGAGTGGTTGTGAGCCTATGATATCATGTAGCTCTTTTGTTAACTGCCGAGCAGTCTTTTATCTGGTGTATGACAACATGCAGACCAATTATCTACCACGCTTCAAAGGGTTGATGAAACCTAGCAGAACTACTTTCGACATCAAATAGAGGTTTTCATCAATAGCAATGAATAAACTATGGTAGCCGAGGTGTCGTGTCTTCTCTGTGTGGCATTTTATCGGCATTGGGACTTGTTCCATGAATTTTTAGCTTCATTTGAGAATAGACTCCTGCTAGCATTATTACTCCGACAAGTCGAGGTGCTCTCGAGCTGGTTTGTTCAGTAAAGCCGCTCCACCCACTCCTTTTGGAAGAAGTTTCGATGTGTGGCTTTTGAGGATCACTTGTTCTGGATTTTCCCAAAAACATACACATTACTGAGGAACAGATCCCAGTGTCCCGTTTCATTGAAAGCCGGTTAGCTGATCCTATGAGCATGAACACCTGCATTTTTATGAGAATAAAATTTTGGAATTCGGTGTCATACCAGTAATCTTTTGCAATTTCACATACAAGCGATTCGTTTTTCTTAACTCGTCAAAATCGTGTTTGTGTACCATTTTGCACAAACTCAAACGATTGACCTCGTTTCATTACAGCAGACTTTTCAGGTAGTCAAAATTACAGTTTCTGCTGTTTAAACTTGACTTGAGAAAGCATGTCTTCTAAAACGGTAGAACGCCGTAATGAAACTGTCCTGCACAAGCATAAACGGTTGCACAGGCATGTACCTGCATACTTGGCTGGGTATTTCACTGAAATCTCCGAGTGGATTCCACATTGCAATTACTGAATAAAGTTTTTGCCAAGTAATTGTGAGAAATATTTTTATTTGAAATTGGCAGTTATTTGTATATTGTCAGAGACAACAGTTTTTTGCTCAGGTGAGACTCACTTATTGTTCAGAAATGAGTCGTGTGGTGTGTAAGACCATTTTTGTGTCTTAATTGTCAAGTGACTTGACATGCAACTGACCCCAGATTTTATTTCTCGAAGGAAGGAAGCAAGGTAGTTCTTTTCTCCCATTATACTCTGGGTAGAATGGACCTCATTTGTGTTTATTTATCACTTCATTCTTGTTTAATCTTTGAAGTTTGACCAACCAAAGCTGCGTTCAATGTTAAGTGCAAATACTTAACTTTAAACAGTTTATTTTTCTGGCAAATTTCATTCTCAAATGAAAGCAACTGTATGAGGGTTCCTTGCTAGTCCTACTCAGAGGTGACTTGATGCACTATGATAAGAGACTGAATTCTCAGTCCTCACTGATAAGATTGTGTTTAGTCAAAAAATGATTATGACTTGCATAAATTGAGCTGTGCTCCATGTACTATGCCCTTTGACCTACATCCCAGCTGACAAGTTTGTGCCCAAGTGCTTGACTTTAGCGCTGTGCAGTGAATGTCGTTAAAAGTATTAGGACCTACTCAGACAGGGAACAGTATATCTATTTTAAATGACAACCAATCTGAAAAATAATCATTTAAAATTTAATGGACAACCTTCATGGAGAATGGCCCCCATAGCCTGTCTGCATGTTTGGCACAGTGAGTAAAATGTTTAAAGAAATGTTGTTTAGCATGAAAAAATGAAGATGAAATTTAATAAATGGGAATATTGTATTTTTTCTTTCGAATCATTTAACAAAGAATACATGAATGGCATATCATATTTATATTTTTAATTACTGGTACTTGCGGCTACAACGATTTCTATTTTGAAAGAAGGCATGTGTAATCCTAGTTACAGCCAATCGAATCGTCAAGATTTATCACATTGACTTGATTGGCAGGTGGAAACTATGCAGTGCACCCATTTGATCTTTAAACACAGCGTCTTGTGGGCACGGGCGCTTTTTGAACAACTTTTACTGCTAAGCCATAAAGTGGAAATATGTTACCTCATTGTTATAAAAATGAACTACAGCGAACCATAAGTGCCTCGGAATTACCAGTTCTGAGAAGACGGATTATGGTAAGCGGACGTGTTCAGTACATACTCTGACGTACAGAGAGTATAGAATTTTTTGTTTTGTGTCATACTTCTGGGAAAACGTTAGTCTTTGCCTCAGATGTTACTTTCTCAATCAGCAAAGGCTTACATAACATGTGTATGCGACAAGGAAGATAGATCTGATATACTACAGGTCGGGATATAGCCACAATGGCATTGGTGGATACCGTATTCGCCGTAATAACTGCCCAGGGCGCTTAGAAAAGTTCGGTTCAGGGGGGGCGCTTATTATAACCCAAGACGGTTGAAACCCGGTTTCCGAAACGGGTGAAATCGGAAGCTAAGATTCTTCAAAGTTACGCTCTGTGACGTATATGTAATCTATGAAAGACTTTCAACAAAACTGTGGTGCATTGCTATCAAACTTTGCTGCTAAATTACGATCCTTTGCAGAAAATTGTGCTGAAATCCAAGGGGGAAAACTTGCCGACTGACTGCCTCAAAATTGCCGTCTTCGATATGGCGACTTTAATGCTTGAATAAAAATGGTTTCGATTCAAGCAAATTACCTGAAATCCTCATTAAGTTTTATAAGTAGCGTCTCTAAGATTTTTAAGTTCCCATGGAGTCTGTATTAACGGCAGGTTTAAGTACATATCTGTGCAACATCGTGCCATCTACATGTATGATCGGCAACACGGCGAGAAAAATGTCTGGAAGAAAACACACGTGTTGTTTTCACGTGACGTTTGTTTTGAAGGTCTGCGAGTAAGCGAGCGCGTGCGTGTCACCAGAGTTCATTTGCCAAAGCAGAGACCGTCATTTGGCCACAGCCACGCAATCTGACTAGCTAGATGTGTCTAAAGAAATTTGCACAAGGCCTAAACCAGGGCCCGGTCTCCAATCTCCGTACTCAGACTCGAATCATGCTCAAACTCACACTTCATACTCAACTCGAGTACAGACTCAGCTTTGGTGTATTCAATGTCATACTCGAAAAATCTGTACTCGAAATTTCGAGCACGTACTCAATTTTCGAGTATACTCGAAGCGAAGTGTATTTCATCCATATTTCGAGTACGATTTTGAGTAAAATTTCCGAGTATATGCTCTAAATTTCAAGTTTGGTATGGCAGTGTGCTTGAAATCGTACTCGAAAATAAATACGAGCCAGAGAACAAAATATCGAAAGGGAACCAAGAAACACAGCAAATCTAAAAAAATAAGTCCTCTTACCGTATCTCAGCACTTCAATTTCAGTTCAGAGATAATAGTTTTCATCTTAAATCTTCTTATTCTTCACCTTATTAACCCGCCGTATCACTGTATGTTACGGCAGCCATTCTACTTCTACAATTCCTGGCAACAGGC
>NMRA01000139.1:294623-350610 GCA_002633005.1 Phoronis australis | reverse complement strand
AGCGATGAATCAGCGCGGCTTTGCGTGATTTTGCATTTCACATCATAAAGAGTTCCATAGCAACTCGAGTATGAGTGTCAGATTTGAGTACGTTTGGAGTCTACTCGAAATCCGACATTAGATACGCTTTTTTGAGTACGACTCCAGTGAGCACGATTTTGAGTATGAAATCTCGAGTATGAGTATGAGTCTGAGTACGGAGATTGGAGACCGGGCCCAGAGCGTGTTTCATTCAGCACTTTCCGGTCTCGTGCTAAAAACTTTCGACATTTGTCTCGGTAAGGCCCGTATAAGTCGCCGTGTAGCTGGATGCGTACGTAACTATCTGACCGTTATTTTCGGTGTAAGGGTGTGTAAGCATTCACTGTTAGTTGTCATTTTATCGGATATTCGGCTTAAAAACACAAATTATGGTTAATCAAACAATCCATCTCAAAAATAACGCAAACATGTTTTATAGTATTAGAAATTGTCGGAAATTAGTGCCAATATTCATTTCTTATCGATGCTATGCTATCCGTTTCATGAATGGATAGTTCCCAACTAATGTCTTTGATGACAGGTTCATGTATGTAGCGCGCGCTTCCTGGCCACGTGCATTTAACACCAAGTTATTTTTATTCATGATACAGTTGGTGTGTCTACTGAAAGGTCAGGCCATAGTGGGACACGGTCGTCGCGAGAGCGTAGCAACGCTGTTGCGTTCTTTTTGAAGCGCTGCGCTACTTTGAAGTGTAAAGTCACGGCTACCGTAGCAGTGGCGCTGGTGGTCTAGAAGACCCGTGCAAAAATGTTTTGATAAATTGAAGACGTTACTGTAGCCGAGTTTTAGGACTGTAGGTACGTCATTGTTCGCATGTACACGTTCATGGACTGTGCGCTTATTTCAGCAAAGTCTGAAAACGTGTGGGGGGGCGCTTATAGGGGCATGGGCGGTTGTTACGGCGAATACGGTATTGCAAATTTTACACGGCGTTGAGATTGCCAAAAATACATTTCAACTAAGGACACTACTGCCACAAGTGTTCATAAGGGAAGACATTTTATCCTCCATGAGTTGTCTAGCGTTCATATTTATAGAAAGGGCTCGGAGTGCCAGTTTTCACTGGTCGTACTTTCTAGGGAGGAAATAATTGAAAATGGCAAATAATTTATTTTTGGTGGTCGTAAAGTTAAGAGTGGATGTAATCTAGAGAGATTACCGTATGCAAGAAAAAATGATGGGATTAGCTAAATACAAGTCAGTAGTGCTTGGAAATCCAAGTCACAAAGTCTTGTTATGTTTTAAATTTCTCCTTTTTATGGTACAAGTGACCTGCATTTTATTGAGTACCGCATCATAAAACCGGTTCATCTATCCAAGCAACCAGAAACTGGCAAGTATGTGGTATTTTCCATTCACTTAATTTTTTTCATTCAGTGTTGACATTAATTCTAACATTATTTGCCTTTGTGTTTAACCAGTCAGCAGTGAACCAAAGGCAAACCTTTTGAAAAATCATTGAATGTGGTGGGTAGTCAATACCATACAACAATTCACGCTACTTGAATAAACAGCAGCTATAGGCAACATGTTATTTTTCTTGAACCCACAGGCAGATACAAAGGTGTTCACTGTGGTCTTATGTTTATTTTATCCCTTTTTCCTGCATGTCTATTGATCCCCATCAATGAGGTCTTCTACCTGTGTTGCAGGATCAATAGCTTTCATACAAAGGACTGCTAACATGACCTTGCACAGCATTGACAATAGACCACATTCTGCCACTGATGACTTGGTCTCCCTGTTGCCTGTCACACCACTGTGTTATTTGATTAGTAGCCAGTGAAGGAATTTTCAGCATCATGGAAAAACCCATGGCCAGTAATAGTTTGAGGAGTGCCAGGTGGATGTTGGAACTAAGAAAGTCTGCAGTTATAGTCTCTTGCAGTGGAATATGCAGCATTTGCCTTGTTGGTGTTTCAGGTAATTCCTTTCCGGGACTTTTGCTCAGTTGTTTCTCTTCGCATCTCCGGTGTGTCTACCTGAAGGACCCTCGTGCGTCCGAGGGGAAAGGTGCCTTGTCTCCTGATAGGGGATTTTCTTGAGTGAGGGCGAAATTCTACCGATTTCCCAATCGCCATCACTAGCACCTCTGCCCTGTTGTATAGGCTCTGCTTCAAGTAGCCAAAACTACCGTAACATTTTGTGTTCTTTCAAATTATTACCTGTGAGTTAGAAGTGATTCGAACCTTGAGGGGAAAGTTTGAATTACTTGAGGGTAATTTTTAGGCCTCGTGAGGGGAATTACCTGTGATTTTGCAATATTTTTGAGAGGGGAATGGGGCCGATATTTTACCCCAAAATGGCCTGTTCTTGTAGTTTCCAATAGATTGTGTCATGGATTCTTGTCTTATCTTTAAGATCACGTGAAAAGAAATTGAACTTTGATTGACTCAAACTATACCTCTGTAATATTTGAACCTCATTCAAAGTGGCATTTTTGCAGTGTTGTAATGTAGTAATCTTGTCATTCATCAATTAGCCAAGTTCATTCCAACAAAATTGTCTAGCCCTGGTGGCTGTGTATTTGGTTTCTAAGAATACAAGAGACAAGAAATTGTCTAGCTCCTACTGATATGAGCGACTCAGAATGGGGAACTCGTCCAAACCAAGTATTCTGATACCTTTTCTGCTTGCTGGTACCCTTATGAATATGATGAGCATGGGGATGTAAGTCATTCCAAATGGAAAACTTTGGAACGTTTTTTTCTTGGCTGAACACAAAATTTGTCAAAGCTGTCCAGTCATGAGGCAGATGTTAGTATTGTCCAGGAAAGCGACTAAGTTAATAGTACTTTCACAGGGTTGACTAACCCTTCCAAATTGAATTGCTTCATATCAGTTGTTATAGTTATGCTAGGAAGGCACCTGAGTTTATCCTAAATTAGTTTTGATAGGTAGCCAATAAGATGATCGTTGATTACATTGCGACACTTGAATCTTGTCGTGTTTACCCACAATATTGCAACATCCATCGAGCAGTTTTCTAGTCTCATTTTCATGTTATGTTGTTGGTGCCTTGCCAATTTCAAGTTTTTCTAGACTTCGTTAACTGTATTCGGCCTTCCAAAGTTCTGCTGTTGTGCTG
This sequence comes from Phoronis australis, assembly GCA_002633005.1. Lineage (NCBI taxonomy): Eukaryota > Metazoa > Phoronida > Phoronidae > Phoronis > Phoronis australis. Next base: position 347,479 of record NMRA01000139.1, on the reverse strand, counting down.
TGAGCTGCAACTCCAGTGGCAGAAAGTTACAGTAAGATTTAGGACACAATGTGGACCACTAGTGAAACTACAACTTATCACTTTTTTCCATGAAAGATGTGTCGCCCTAAACTAATACTTTTCTATGTTCAAGTTACGTGTCATAGCTACCATCAGTTAATGTTTTGATTAAATGTGATCTGTGCACAACAATTTTAGAAACGCTTGAAAAATAAAAAAGGCAATTTTGGTCCAAAATTGGTGACATTTTAGCATAAATCTTGAGCAGTATCTGTGGATGCAATGTTTTCTGACACGATTCCTAAAATCAGTCTGACATTTCTGAAACGAGCCTATTTTGCCAACCTCAGGACTAGAGATTCCTGTCGCGTACTGTCCTATTTCTATTGTGGATGATCTGGTGAATTCCAGGAAAACCCCATTTACCATTTTGAACTCTTGAACTTCTAATACATTCTCTGTTATGCGTTTTAAAGGGTTTAGAGTTATATTGGCTTTGATGCCAATTTGTTGGTCACAAGCATTAAAAGTTGTTTTGAAATGATTTGTGCTGGATTATGGCTAAAGTAATAGTCATGTGTTATGGTGTGTATTTTCAAACATGTCATTGTGTTTGCTTTGCATAAAGAATGCGAATGACAGGTACAGGCTCAGTTGCGACACTACTAATCTTGCATATAATTATAGAAAATCTCTGGAATTTTACAGTAAATATTGTTTAGTAATTCTACTGAAATGTGACCGTAAGATAAACCAGGATTTGTAGCTTTTAAAACAAAACCAAGAGACAATGACGTTTGATCTTTGCATTAAAAGGGAGTGCTGGGCTGTAAATCAAGCAATTGTTGGGCTGTCTAGCTTTCTATATGAGAGACATGATCAGTTTCATAAGCTACTAATTTTTGTTTCCTTTGTATAAATTTGGCATGACTCCACAGCAGTTTCGTATTCTGTTTGAATTTTCCCCATAGTATCCAGTGAGTCACCCTCAGAGTGTTAGTTATAGGGAGTCCGACATCACATGGTTTTAACCTAAAAAGGTTTGTCCAATCACGATAAAGACCTTAACTAGGCTGTCTATTTAGTCAGGCATCAACAAACTTTAACTCAGTAAAATTTCTCGGTGAAAAAAGTGAAGAATCTCCGCAAAGTGTATCCTGAGAACACAGTTGAAGAAGACATGAGGATAATGTTGATGGTCACCACATTTACAGTTTGGAGAGACATTACTAAAGTTGTGCCTAAACTTGTCAGGGTTGAGGAAAAGACTGCATCTCGATCGGTACTATGCTGTTTCGTTTGTGCGGGGAAGCAAGAATTGTGTCAGGGCTATTGAATTGTCAAAATTATGAAAAACAGTTCTGAAATTGTTTTTATACTGTAAGTAGTTGCTTTCCTTAACGGATACTTGAAGAGAATTCCAGTTGTTGATGCACATCATAACTGTAGACCTTCTGAATGCTGACTGAATGACGGAGGAATTGCATATGCGGCGGAAGATCTCAAACCAGTACGATGGCCTTGTCTAGTACCGTATATTGATCAAATAATTTTTTGACAGAGGAAAGGAATAATATGATCACAACATATTTCTTTTTTCGTTTTATGCAACTTTTGAGTTTTTTATGGGAAATCGTAATGTCCTATTTGTCGTAGCATCTTGGGCAAAAGTGGAACCAATTGCTAACAGTGTTTTGGACAACAGTGTGTAAAACATACTGAATCCAGTTGGCTATTTTTGAGATGACGTTACAAAGTTACTCAAATTTGAACATTTGTCTATTGTTCTACAGAACCTTAAGATAACAAAATGATATTTAAGAAAACTGTAATGTTCAGCGTTTTTGAGACCTTCCTTTGATTTTATATCTTGAAATTTGATGATGTTATGCATATATTATTTTGCTATCAATGTACCTTTCTTCTTTGCATGGTCACGTGACCCAATGAATGGCAGATTGGTAAAAAATCAAAAATCAAAGTCTATAGGATTTCTGCTTTCAGAAAATGTATTACTTTTACCCAGTTAAAAATTTATAGTTTTGTAGGCATTTGGTTAAATATGGAGACTTGTCCTACATAAACAAAGTAGAACGTACTTGCTCTTAAGCTTTGTTCACACCAAGTTAAACTTTGTTCATGCCAACTTACATAACCTGGTTTTAACACTTTCTATTGTTGTAACTTATATGCAATCAAATTACCAGTTTACCATTCACACCAACTGTTAAAACTGTTGTAATCCTTGAACTGGTTTTATTTGCCAATCGCCACTGCTATCACTTTCCAAAGCGAATGTGCAAATCTGCCATCTTGAATTTGCCGCCGCAGTTCCATTATGGGAAATGTATGCCTCTATCGCTTGACAACCGATTGTGTACAGTGTTACAGTGTTACCAATGTTTAGCACAGAAGCGGTCAATAAAGTTATTTTATTTGAATTGATTTCTGATCCAAAAGTTAATATTAAACGAATAACTAGTGCAGGAAGCATGCAACTGTATTTTATTATAGAAATGTTTTGGAAATGAATAAAGTCAACGTTGCCGCACCCAAGCTCTGTCGACTGTGACTCCGGGGCCCGGTCTGCAATCTCCGTCAGGCTCATACTCATATTCGAGATTTGATACTCAAAATTGTGCTCACTGGAGTCGTAGGCCTACTCGAAAAAGCGTATTTAATGTCCCATTTCGAGTGGACACCAAACGCGTACTCAAATCTGAGAATCGTACTCGAGTTGCTATGGAACTCTTCAGTTATAACGTGAAATGCAAAATCTCGAAAAGTCGCACGATTCAGCACTCCCTATATTCGCATCGTCTACCCTAGCAACTATGTTATCGTCAGCTCTCGCTACAATTACAGGAGTATAACGTGGAATGCTGAGTGTTCTGTACCGTAACTGTTCAATACAATATTCTCCTACCATTTCTTGGATACGTTTGCCAATTATTAAGCTTTACTTCTTGAGTTTCTTATCTCCTGCCGGAAAATGTCTCAAGAAATTTGAAACAGCATATCAAAGAAAGTCAGTCGGCCGTAGCGGAGCAGTCAAAATCTCAGTGTCTGATTTAGTCAGGGGTCACTCTCCCTGGCCTACACTTGACTCATTTACACTAATCTTCTAAAATTGGCATGGCCACACCAACGATTAATGCAGTGGTGGGCCGGTGACCCGGTACGGGAGTCGGGTACCATATCGCAGGCCTGCAACCAACATTTTTAAGGGAGAGTTCGAATTGCACATTTTCTTTGACGGGAGGTCGAATTTCAAAAGTTACTACCTTAATTGCCAGCAGTGGTGTTCTTTTGTAGTAGACCGGTTATCCACGTCAGTCCGAAACTCCGAGTCGACATTTGGGCCGCAGTTGTTTGGTTACTGGTCAACCCATGTTCTCTCTTGCGTAGAACCCATTGCCGTGTAGGCCTATGCTGATGTCAAAACTTTGATATTGTATCTTTGCATTTTACCTGGATGTATCAAGTTAGCTGACATTTGGCGCGTGAGTTAAAAACACTACATGTAGTACACTATAGGCAGACATTCAGAGTTCATCAGTGAATGGGATGAGACGTCTACTCATAAATCGGCAAAAAAATCTGGAATATCATTCGGAGATTGAGGAATTATCGATGACTACACTAGTATGTGAAATCTGACAGGGAAGCAAATTGTTTTCAGTAACTTTCCTTAGGAAACCGTACACGCACTTCAGTCACGGCAATCCCCACCCCACAGCTGTTTTTGACCCTTGTAATAATTCCTTGACATGGGTTAGCATTCGCCAGTTGCCAGGAATTGTAGTAAGGACTTTAAAAATTGGCGGTAATGAAGTGCGGTGAGTATGAAGTGTGAGTCTGAGTAAGATTCGAGTCTGAGTACGGAGATTGGAGACAGGGTCCAGGTACAAATTTTTAAAATTATATTTTTAATAAGATACTGAGAATTTGTAACATATTTTTTCTAGTCTTAATAATTGAAAACGGCAGCTAAATATAATAATCTCTTCTGAAAAGAAACTGTCACGCTGCTGCTAGGTATACAAACTATCCCAGAATGCAATAGAGAGGAACTGGTGTGGGGCATACGCATTGAGATTTGCACATTCGCTATTCATCTCATTTAGTGTCTTGGTAGGCAACAAGATTTGACAGCTGCTCCACCTAGTGAGTAATAACAATTGCAACTTCTTTGTTCATACCATGTTAGAATGGTTATGACCTCTTGCTAAACCATCCCCATAGAGGGTTAACCGCAGTACTGTTACAAATTTTTAAAAGTGGTTTTAAATTGTTCAGTTGTGACCTTTAAATCATTTTTTAAGGTTATAATCGCTTTGGCAATAGTCTGATATAACGTGCCCTTATTTTGAGAACTAGTTTGATGCCTATTATTCAGTGGAGAAAATTGGTTCTCAAAATTCTGGCACTTTACATCAGACCATTACCATCGCGTTGGTGTGAAAAAACAATAAGTTCGATGAGTTGAAGTATAAGAATTGCATAGCAATGATTCATGAACATTTCCTATGCAAACTCATTTAATATTTTATCCGTAAATAATTCGACATTCCTCATGGGAACATATGTAATATACATTATGCAATGTTATTCACCAGCTCTTAACATCTCCCTACTGACTGGTTGTGGGCCGATGTTATACAACTGATAATTTTCACTACAAAAGTTGTTCATAAACTATTTAGGAATTTACATGCTACTCTTAATTTGTGCCGTCGCAGGTAACCTTATATTTCTAACTGGTTATGACCACTTGCCAGCTCGCAGTTCTTTGTGAATTTGTTTGCATTGTATTGCTTTATAATAATGGTATTATCTGCTTCAGACATGAAGACAATTTATTTAGATTTTTTAGTATGAACAGTGATACGTCATCCACGCACACCTGTTTCTTTAGAGACATACCCAACTGAATTGGTCAAAAAAGAGTCCTTCACTATTGAAATCCATAAACATTCAGGTTAACGCCCACTCTCACACGAGCACCCTGTTTTATTGAGAAGTTTCAATTTAGTGCCAACGGCTCTTATCAGCCAGCGCCTACCTGTAATTTCCTCGCGCTGGTAAGTGCCCACCCCAATTTGTTAGAATATCCGATTGAATCGCTCCTCTCTGTCCTTGATTTCTTGTCTTACCAATTTAAGGAGTCATGGCATCAACCCTTATGTTAATGATATCTTAATGATATGTTAATGATATGTTAATGGTATGCTGATGTAGGATTAACATGCACTTTCCATTCTGCTTCTGTTGGGGATATAAAGATAACACACGTGGAACATGCTTTGACTTCAGGCCATTTTCAACAATTTATTGCAAAAAGCGATAAGACGCAATATAGAATGTGTCCGTTTTTAAAGGGGACACCTACACCAAGCTTATCTGAATGTGTGGAGCTAATCAGTGCATGACCCATGAATAAATTTTAGACATTGTATTGTGCCTCAGTTACGGTGTCCACATGTGCCAATTTTCTTTCAAGTGCTCAACTTTTGCCCGATTGTCAGTTCCTGTTATCACGGGAGAGTCAATCTAGGTTATCATCTGTTCAAATCGTGAGATATGGAGTGATTCTCATATTTATCACTGGTGGTTTTGATAAAGGCCTTTGCTTTTTAACTGTCCTGTCAGTCACTGCGATGGAGTTTGACATGAATGCCAGTTGTGTGTAGAAGGTACAGTAAAAAGTCTTCAGCTTGGGATAGTGTCTGAAATTTGGGACTCAAAATTCATGCAGAAATTATTTTTTTAAAAATTGTAATATGGTTGGTATGTTTTCCAAAAGAAGAAGTTTGTGTTACAGTGTTATATGGTACTGAACATCGGTGTGGTGTTGTGGGATGCTTGTTTTCTTGTAGTCAACAGAGCTTTGTTAAATTCAAATTTAACCTCTAGTTTTATGGAGGAGTAGTACAATAAATGTATCACCTGGTGGGTAACTGGATGCAGCAGCCATTCTATTACGTGTTCCTGGTGTTTTCTCGGTCTCCATAGCACAGTGGCCAGAGTGCCCCCCCCCCCCCTCCCAAGCTAGTATTTGTGAGATCCTGCTTTCAATTCCTAGGTTGAGACTGGTGAGGTTTTTCAGAGGTGAGTTTTCAACTTCAAAGGTGGCTTAGAGTCTAGCTCACACATGCCAACTTTTTCGTTTGCTTAATTTTTTCGGGTTTGTGTACGGGTCTGGGCAGACATCTTCAGACGTATGTTCATAAGGTCAGATAATGTGGCCAAAAGGTGGCATGCAAACCAGACATAAAAATGTTTTTGATTCATTCTCAATAATGAACACAATCAGTTCTTTGTTTTGCAGACGGGTCCTGAAATTTTGAAGGGGTTTCAGAATAGGGGTATGTTGTATAGACCAGTGAGCCAGGAAGGCGGAGGAGGGGGAAGGTAGTGTGACAAAGTGCCATATCATTGCATAATCTTGTCTAAGGTCCGTAGCCTTGTACCTAGAAAACCAGCATTAGCCCTTATAAACCTCAAGCAAATTTCCACTGCAGTAATGGATTATCACCATGACGTCAACGGAAGTTGGGAAAAAAAGGCCTTGCTGCTTATCAAAAAATCTGGGGTTGGAAGTTCGCTGTTCTCAGGTCCAACTTTCATTCTACAGTTATGAACTGTTCTTTAATTTTAATTACACCCCTGCAAGTTGACTTGCATCTACAGGGGGTGGGTAGATACTCATTTCGTATGCCCATTTAGATCCAACCGTCTACACATTGAGGTTTTTGATGAGGTTTCAAGGCTGCCATTATAAGGTTAGCAGGACTATAGTAGTCTTTTACTAATGTGCTTGCTTGTCCCTGACACCAGGGGTCACTTTTAAAAAATAGTTCAAAGGCTACTTGAATGTATCATGTTTCTTTCATAAATGTGCATTCATTAAAGTTTTGAAATTCACAATAGGTTTCATGTACGTGCCACAGTTCAAGTACTCTTTTGTTGCCTTGTATGGGAAGCTGGGACAATGTTTTAGCTCAATATAATCCGGTTGGAGCTTGAATGTTTGTTTTCTTTGTTTATCACACACTCTGCTTAAAACGTTCTGGTCTGAACTTGTTCATCACTCAGTAGAAGTGACTTCTAGGTTTGCTAAGAACTGAAAGTCCATTATTACTTGAGGTGATGCTCAGTGCTCATAAAGTGACTTACGGTGACCTGAGTCAGCTTGTTGAACGTAATCTCAACCAATAAGGAACTGCAACATTTTTCAAAGACCTGATATCATTTCCAGTTTGAGTAAGGAACAATTTGAGACTGTTCCTGAGCCCCATTTAAATGACGATAATTTATAGAGATCCCTAACCGAAAAGCCGTTTCGTCCATTTCTCATGGACTTGATTCGCCACCAGGTGAGCCCTCTCTGGTTGTGGAATAAAACAATAAAAACACCATGGGGGATACCCTAATGTGTGGGGGGTAATCCGGTATCAGGTGCAAGTGTTTAGCCGGGAGATCAAGTCCGGGACCTCTGTTCAGATTTGGTTTTTGGAACAATTTGGTTGTTTTTGTGATGGAAGGCGAATTTATAGCCTCTTTAAAGCAAACTACAAATCAGCTTACTCAACACCACAAAACACTACTGTTTTGATACTATAATCCCCTAACAGATCACCCAATGTGTCAATATGTAAATAATGTATAAGCCGGTCATCACCACACCAGTTTAGTTACACCATCTTCCAAAAGAGGGAGACATGACAGGTGTTATTTCAAGACCAGTTTGTTAGGGTTAATTAGCCTATGATATAATCTCACCAATTTATGACATGATATGGCTGATAAGTGATTTTTTTCTTTATTTTATGGCAGGTATGCAGTAAGATTATTAAGAGCTGAAGTTAATAAAAACAACCACGGTTTTAAATCAACTTGACGTTTCAGTGTCATTTATTCAAACACCATCGTCAGAAGAGAGAATATAGTGGCCACCAAGCTAGGCCCAGCAACAAGTAATGCTGCACAGATAGATTTAGACTCATTTAAAGCAATTGTAACTTAAGTCAAAAATGTGATTTTTAGGTAGACCATGTACCTTAATAAAACTGGTCACAATCTGTTACTTCTTCCTGTGAAAAGTGATTTCTGAGCTCGCAAAGCCCTTTCAGTATTAATAAAAACAACCATGGTTTTAAATCGACTTGACATGTTTTGGTGTCATTTATTCAAACACCATCATCGGAAGAGAGAATGTAGTGGCCACCTAGTTAGGCCCAGCAACAAGTAATGAAGCACAGATACAGCCAGTTACAGGGAGTGACAATAAACTAGACTAACAATGACAACTTGTGGTGTGCCACTTGCCTATTGAGATTGGGCTTGCACCAACTGATGTGTAAAGCCTCACAAATTTTAAGCTCCTATTATGTTTCTGCATGGTCTATTATTGCAAAGTCATTGAAAGAGTACTGCTAATAACAATGATCAGAGCTCTGTAGATGAATATTTACATGTGGACTTCTGTCAGAATTTAGATGTTCCCTGGTCCTGGTTTTCAAATGGTGAACAGTTTCGTCTGTATAACTGGAGCCACATCCAGCACAGATAAATTTGTACACAACCCTGAACTGTAGACCTATAGGAATTTTGTCCTTGGAGTTAAATAAATTCAACAGTTTTAGAGACTTGAATGTTAATACAACTCTTAAGTTAACACAGTAATCATTCACCAATTTGTTGAGTTTTCGTTGAGCAATCTTGGCGTAAAACCCTGCATGGGGTACTTTAAAGTACTTGTAGTTAGTTTTGTCTACAGGATGAACAACATCAGGGTTACATTGGAGTCTTGCTTTCAGTACTCTATTGACTAATTCTAGGGAATAGCCATTCTTTTGCAAATTCGTTTTAAGGTCTTTAATATTAGAATCAAATCTAGCCCAAGTGTTGTTAATGCGCTATACCCTGTCTGTTAGAGTGGTAATGTGAAGCTATGAAAACAAGTGTACAGTCCTGTAGGTCTTCTTATCAGTATTTCCTCAACTACCCACTGACTCTGTTATTGTCTTTTTAGCGTAATTTGATACCTCAAGTTCCCGTGTTTTGGAATTTCATAATTGTGCGTTACTTATAGAGCTACTGTAACCAATAAGGGTAACATGGTCAAAAATCTATTAAATAACAAACTTCAGTTTGTGATATGGGCGAGTATGCAAGTAACGGACATAAACCTGTGTCCTCTGTTAGGAAAACTCCCTTACTTTTGATTTAGAGTACTTGCTGCATTTGAAACTGCAAGTTTTTCTAGTGCTGAAGACCAAGTTCTGTGAAATTTTTAAGTGTTCAAGCGGGAATAAGCCTTTGAAAAAATGTGATTGCGACCAGTTTCCGTAATAAAACTGGTCTTGACTTTTTCCGCACTCAGACCAGAGTGGGATTCCATTTGGGATTGGGAAGGTTTGGCAATTTGTGACTGCTCTGAGACAAGGCTCAATATCTGGACTTGTCACAGCGGGTTAAGTTATCTGCAGAATACGGTTTCCAGCATTAAAAACTGCCAGTTTTTATGTGACCAGAAATTTCTAATCTGGTCATGGAATAAGAATAGACATCAGCAAGTTTTGACCTAACTGTGTGCTCTGTTTCAGTTGACGTCTCTTCTGGAAGGCAATGATTCAGTGGGGAACTACAACTAGATACCATACGTCAGAACAAGCAACACATGACTCCTTCAAGCGACGCTTGGGAAAGTGCAAATGTTCTACCTGTTTAGCCGACATCAATAGAGTAGATGACGAACACTCATCTGATAGCAGTTACGGTCTTGCTATTGAAGAGTCTGTGAATTCTGTTAATAAGGAAACACAGATAGAGGATGTTGAACATGAGACTGTCACCAGACCGTCCTCTACTGGTAGTAGTGCAAGGTGTTCTAGTGTACCATCGATCCAATGTCAAGACTTGGATCAGACCCGGATGCAACTGAATGTGCATCTCAGTGAGATTGGAGATAGCAGGTTGTTGTGTAAGGATAACTATGACAATGGTAATTTTGTGCAGTATGAACTTGTGAATGCTGAGCTGAGGCTGAATTCAGAATATGGACCGACAATTGTGCCTAGTGAAGCTAACACCGATGGTGCGTGCCCTACATTGAGGTCACTACTCAAAAATAATAAATCTGTCTCATCTATCGATCAGACTTGTCAGCCAGTGAATATGTATCCGTGGGTTATTCCAAACGTAGCTGATACACGCCAGACAGCACCCCAAACAATGCAACGGACAATGACTCCTGTGTATTATAGACTGCCCAATACCTACCACAGACCTCCGTTGAATCAACCTGTTGGAAAGTCTGGTAGCCCCTATGTCGTGCCAGTGTGTGAAAGAGGTGGCTTTGTGCGGATGCCAGACTATAGCACACCAATAAACCACAACTATTCCTGGACTGGTACTCAAAGTGTTGACCGCAGTGTACAGCCCTACCACACAGGGATTGCGCCTGTAATGCCAATGCATAATGCACCTTCAATGCCATATTTGGCTCCAAGGCAAGTGAGCCTCCAGGAGCAACCACTTGACTTAAGTGTATCGAAAACTAGGAAACCAACAAGTATTCATTCATTAACTCCCAGCACATCGCCTAAGATAAACAGCCGTAGCAAAACAATCGTTGCTGCTGTAGAGGAGTCAATCAGACGAGAGCGAATGCTTGGTCTTTCAGGACCTTCGGTTGCAGAAGCCCGGTTTCCATTAGGAAAACCACACAATGAACATTTGCAAACCCCCATGTCGCATGTTTCTGTACCGCCATTTACTTCCATTCAGGTGTCCAAACATTGCTCTTATGCATCACAGACCATGGCTGTTCAGAGTACTAGGGGAACTTTAGATGTTGAGGTGCCTACAGGATCTGTTTTTGTGCTAGAAAATTCCTACTTCACACCAACAGTGTCAAAAGCCAACAGCATGCCTGTAGTGCAGAATGCAAGTACTCCATCAAATGATGCAGTTCACAGGGGAGTGCCTATTTCATGTTGCCGCACTAGTGACGTAACCGTTAGCAATGCGGTAACAGAGAGATCCAACCTGCCAGCATTTGCAAACAGTAATATTTCTTCAACTGAGGGTTTATGCGCTGTAATGCCAGTATTCAGTATGGTCACAACCAAGTCTTCTGCAGTCATCACAACAACAGTCAATAAATCCAATTCCTTTTTAGCTCAACCAACGAATCAGGATGTTCTGTTGACATCATCACCTTCTTGTCTAAAATTCACACCTCTGGTGCCCACCTCTACCATAACAACTGCATCGTCACCTCAGTTCTTTCCTAATGATGGACCAAGCAGGGAACAAACCATTCCTTCTAGACTTGCCATGCCTGAACTAAGTATCCCTGCAACAACTGAACTCAACAGTCTACCTGCCAATCTTGGCAATGGCAATGTGGGTAGTTTTGTGCCGTTGCCCGTTATGAAACATTCCGATGGAAACATTCAGCATTCTATTGTTCCTGCCCAGCAACCAGTGCAGTCACCATTCCCTGCGAAAGCTGCAACAAACCAAAGTATGCCTGATCAAGACGATCTTCCAGGGTTGATTGATGTAAGCGCTTTAGATCAGCAAGTTTCAACAGTTCTCAGTCATTTTAAACAGCTTCCAGCAGATAAAAACTGTCAGGCATCAGACGTTACCTCCCGTGAAAGCTTAGGAAGCGTCTTCCTGCCTCCTACACCGCCTGCTGAAGAGCGTGAGCTTCACACAGTGGCAGTTGTAACAGTAGAAGACCATCAGCAGTCTCTCAACAGTGTTATCAAATTGACGGAAAAACAAGGAGAGGTTACAAAACCTATTGTGGTTTGCCCTACACCCGAGAACTCCGCCGAGTCCGTTCGTTCTCGCTCTGAATCGACTGGTAGCGAGGTAATAGACGAGAAAGTACATTCTGTTTCCACAACAGACCAGATTAATTCGTCTCACGAAGAAGTAGACGGTAAAATGGGCCACGTTGAACCCGTGGAAACAGTTGTCGCGATGCCTGTACCAGTCTGTCAGCAATCTCTTGTGTTTACTGGGGAGTCAGATAAGGAATCGGTTCAAAACGACGTGTCCACTGCAAGGTTTCTTTCGCCATCTAGCAAAGACGATCGTGGCGCGTCAACACCGTTTACTGCAACGTCACTGCCAGGCGTCGATTGTCAAGTTGAAAACTGGTTTCAACCACGTGATCGTGAGAAATTAGTTATGAAGCTTAAGAGGACGAAAATCAGAGAAGGAAAACGAAGGTCTTCCTACGAAATTCAAACTCCTAAACAAGTCGAAACTCCATCGAACAATCGACAGTATGATATAAAAACGATTGGCTACAACGAAGATGCGATTTCCAAAGTCGTGCTGCGGTCACTTGATGAGCAATACCGAGCTGCTAGAGACATTGCCTCAGATTCACCAGTTGCTAACACATGCGCTTTCGGCTCGCAGGAGACACTGTGTTACTCTGACGAAGGTGAAGACGAAGCTGGTGACCACGACGCTGTTTTAGTGGCTGTTAAAGAAGAACCATTTGTTGGCGAATCACAATATGTGACGGTAAAAGACGACGTGTGTAAGTTGGATTCCGCTGGTCCTTCTCATTTTGGGTCACCGAAGACCCAATTCGATACTGACGACGAGAGCGCATCAAAGGAGATGGGGAACGGCGAAGAGAATTCAATAAACTTAAGATGTGTTCAGAAGCTTAGCGACTGTGAATACGCATGTACTGAAAATGAAATGTATGAGTTGCCTCTTGATGGCCTGTGTTATGGTGCATGTGTAAAAATGGAACCCGTTGCTGTTAATGGATCCTCTGCTGATGTTCACAGTCCTGTTGTGATTCCTGAAACAGTAGTCAGTGAGCAAGCGAAGGATGCATTTTCTTCAGTATCTTTTCCCGTTGAGTTGAAAACGACTGTCAGTGTGTCAGAAGTGGAAGAACTCAAAAGAGAATGGGACAATGGTGGGTTCGAAGAGGCCACTAATGATTATGAAGTTTCCAAGACTGGTGAAGAGGAAAATCACGAGATGCCGAAAATTGTATGGTTTGGAAGTTTGTGTGACAAGGCAGGGGACTGTAATCGAGATATGGTGGGACAGGTGTGTGATTCGTACGACAATACGGATCTTGGCACCCCGGTTGGTTATTATGCTGCCGATGCTAACCCTTTTCAACGCACATCTGATGAGCAAAAGGTTGAAAAAACATCCCCTGACGTTAACCTTTACAGAGACGTATCGGACCCGAGCTCACCCGAAATACGCAATGTCAACAACTGTAGTAGCGATATGCCAGTTCTGGAGAAATACGAGATTCAAGACCTCCACGTGACTGTTCGCGAGCATTCACAAAAAGAGAATCGTTCATCGCAGAGTGAATTAGATTGCGTTCAAGACGATTTTGTGATAGACCAGCCAATGTGGGAGAAATTACGTTGTGATGAAACTGTGGACGATATTGAGACGCTGTCTGATGCGGATACTCTAAATTCAGAAATCCCCTCGGGGAACACTTCGTGTACTTATTCCCATGAAAGTGTTGTCACTGCTTCTGAAAGCGGTCAAAACAATAGTACTTCCTGGATCGGCGTGACTTCCATTTCGGACAACGATGTTTTATCTTTGAATGGTAATGATTGTGAAAAGGTGAGTTCTTCGGATGGTGGAACTGACGACTGTGTTGTCAGCAACCTCGATGAAGCTGTAGATTCAAAAACGGACAAAGTGAAATCCGTCCACGACACTCCGTCGTTAAGTGGAGACGTTCGTTCTCGGAAAATTAAAGATAAGTTTAGGATTTTGAAAAAAAAATATCAAAAAAAGATTTCGACGTCTGATCCAGTGATTAATGCATGTCCGCTTATATCGGATCTGAAATCATCCAATAGAAATATTTGGGATGTTATCTCCGTTAATGCGGAAGTAAATAATCTGGAAGCAATGGAGACGACAACGACAACAGCTGTGCTCAACGAAGTCAGCGACTCAAAATTTAGACCCACTGCCTTTGTCAAGCCTACGTTCACTAAAACGTCACAGACTGCGCCAGTAGCTGGTGACAATGCAGATCCCAAGAACGTGCTAGATGAAAAGCTGCCGGTTTCGAAAAAAGCGAAAAGTAAAATGTACAAAGGTTTTAAGTTCATGTCCGTAAAACTGAAAAGAATTGCGCTACCTGCCAACTGTAGCAGATTGATGTTTCTTGAAAAAGACATTTCTTCGTCGCCCATGATGTTGCCACCCGCTATCGCTAAGAAGCGCGGTAGACCTCGGAAATATCCTGTTGTGGGCCATGAAACAAACTCGTCTCCTTCCTTGTTAAAGTGCAATGTAAATCAAACGAGTACTGAACGTGAAGCAAGTTCTGTTACCAAATATAAAGTTATGTGCAGACACAAATCTGCGCCATTCCTGTTACGGCCTTCTGGCAAGAAACCTCGTAAAGCTGCTCCTGTAAACCGGACGAATAATGAGCACCAATCAGACGCGCGTGTACTGTTCCAGACATGCGCCGATCACGTGAAGCTTCACAAACGTAGCATCAAAATAAATCCTATGGTGCGGAAGGTTAGGAGAAGTAGAAAATGGCTAAAACGTGGCAGCATTAGTTCAACGCAACAAAGTACCGTGCATGCTCAAGAGTGTCGTCCAGAAAATTTAATCTCTGATGTCCAGAATCGAAAGAGAGTCAGTAAACCAATAAAACAGTTAAAGGTCAATGACCAGAGTATGAAACAAGACTTTTCTTCAACGCCTATTGAAGAGAATTATTCGATCAATGATTTGTCATCAAAAAAGACAGAAGTGCCATTGAGCCGTGATCAATCGCCTATCGAATTCACTTCGACCAAAATCAAAAACGGGACTGGAAGGCTTTTGGAAAGTGATACAGATGGATCCGCGGCAGTGAATAAGCACGGACATTGCGGTGTGAAAAACGATGAGCCGAGAAAGACTAGAAAAAGGAAAAGGAAGATTGAGAAAGACAATCGTGAGGCGGAATATGTAAAGCTAAAAAGAAGGAAAGAAGTTGTTGTGGATGAAAACCACACCAAGCATACAACGAAGGAGGACAAAACACGGGTTAGCCGAAAACTCTCGGAACGTTCCCAGAAGAAGGAAAAGAAAAAAGCAATTACTGAAAACTGCTCGGATTGTACCCAGAAAGAGGAGAAAGGAAGGATTGATAATGATTCAGAATGTGCGCCCAAGAAGAAAAAAGAAACGGTAGACACAAGTCACTCGGGTTGTCCTCAAAAGAAGGACAGAAATTATGATGAGAAATATTCGGAACGCTCCCAGAGGAAGAAAACAAAAGTAGTTGATTGTGATATAGTGCGTGATGAAAAGCATCCAGAGCGTTACCAGAAGAATGCCAAAGAACAGGTTGATGAGATTCGCTTAGAACAGTCCCACAAACAGAAACGGAAAGTAGCAGCTGATGGAAACCACTTGGAACAATCCCTGAAGAAGAAAAAAGAACCGGTTAGTGAAAGTCACGTGGAACATCGCCAGAAGAAGAAAAAGAAAAACCTTGAGCGTTCTCAGAAGCACGGGAAGCTAGTGGTTGTTGAAAACCATTCGCATGGTTCCCAAGAGAAAAGGAAAGAAGAGGTTGGTAAAACTGCATCGGAACGACCACGAAAAAAGAGGAAAGAAGTTACTCGTGAAAAGCACTTCGAAAGTGCTCTGAATAAGAGGCTAGAAGCCGTAGAAGAAAACAACTTGAAAAGTCTCCAGGAGAAAGGGATTGAGATGGCTGATCAAAATGTCGTGGAATGTTTTCAGAAGAAGGGACTAGTAAATGAAGTCCTTGCGAACCTACCTCAAACAAGCAAGAGCAAAGTGGTTGAAGAAAAACCCTCAGAACGTCCCCAGAAGGACTTCAGAGGTGTGGTTAATGAAAACCTCTCGGAACGTCTTCGGGAGAAGAGGGATGAAGCGTTTGGTGAAAAACAATCTGCCCATTCACAGAAAAAACAGAGAAAAGTAGTTAATGAAAACTACTCGGAATTTCCTCAGAAGAGTAAACCCTGTAAAAGTAAGAAAACCCCACCCGCTACTGAGCATTCAACGAAGGAAAATGATTCCAACCAGTCAATAATTTGCTCCCTGTCACCGGGAAAATACTATGCAGTGCAACCAGATGGGCTGCCGTTGAAAGCAGTGAGGGTTTCAAACTACAAACACTCGAGGGACGGCCCTGTCGTGCATAAATTTACCATGAAATACTTATTCAAAGAAAGTCCTTGCACCGTAGCATGCGTCAGGTACCACAAACAGAACCACACCACTGTATCGCTGTTGTCGAGGAGTCTCTCTGGAGACCCACGTGACATTAACCACGCGATTGTCGATGTCGTTCGTAAGTCCGAAATCAGAATGGAGCCGTTATCTTCTACTGACGCGGCGTTGTTTGGCTCATTGCATGGTGTCGACGACAAGGAGCTGGTGAATTTGTCCGATGTCTTCGAGCTGTTCACCAACAGTCAGTTAAACGATCTAACGCACTGGGAACGATGGAAGCGGCTTACAGGAATTACTCAACCTTTTATCACGAGAGATAAGACAAAGCACTTCGTCAGTCTCCGTCAAATACACGAAAAGCTGTTCTCGAAGTCAACGATATTCGGGTCTCTGGACAGAGCGCTTCGCATCTTCTCGTTTGTCACCTACGTTGCCTCCAAGCGAGAGTTGCGTCATTTTGTCGATCAAACCCAGATCCCTTTTAGTGGCGTTTGCAAGATTGTCTGCGTCAATGGCCTAGCTGATAAGTTGGAGTTGATTAAAAAATATTTGACCAGTCAAATGATTTGTTAAAGTTCTATCTGGCTGATGCGTTGATGTGTTTTTACGTACTAATTACCCATTATCATTTGCTTTGGTGTTTTATCCTCGGATATAAAACGCGTTTAAAATAGAGAATTTGTTTAGGTAAGTAGGTAAGGAAAATTAGTTTATCGTGTTTTAGGTTTGTAGACAATCATTAAAAGTATTTAACTGGATGATGATAAGTAAGTTGGCTTTTCGTCGGTCTGAGAGCCCAGGGTCTTTGTTGCGGTAAAAACTTTTGAAGTGACTAACGAGGAGCCGACCATGTGACTAGTGGCCTTATCTTCAAGAAAGCTTCGTTTTTGAACTTTAATTTAGTTTATTTCCGAATTTTGGTCCCTGTGCTCAGACCAGCTTGTTCGAGAGGTGTTTATAATTATTGCACATTGTCTCGGTACTTGGTTATATAAAAACAAAATAATTGCTGGCGGTCTGATACACGTTGAACCAGGCGTGCGCAAGCCGCGCATGTGGACCCATTGCACTGATCACCTGGAACTATTTTTGTGCGTTATTAATATATAGGTAAAACCGAGCTGCGTAGCTACAAACCTGACTCAAGGGTCCAGCAGTGCAGCCCATTGGGACTCGAACACACGACCTCGAGTATAGAAGGCGGGCACCTATCACACTAGGCTGCACTGCCTCTTCTGGTACTTGGTTAGGTTTGAGGCTGTTTTTGTCCTTAGGAATTCTTTTCAAGGAGACACCAATGGTCGTGTAATCTACATTTTGGCGATCCGTTAAAATTATACCGGCACAATCTTTGACGTACTTATGTTTGCTGATATTGCCCTGCATCAGACAAGAACTGTCGAAAAACATTTTCTGCTTAGTATTAATCCCCGTTGTTGTTTTGTTTAGCTTTTTTCGACAATTCAGGCCTAAGTTTGAGATTATGCTCCAAGGTGCTTGATTTCGATGACTTTTTCAATCAATTGTGTGATTATATAAATAGCTTGATAAGATGAGAACAGTTGCGACTTTAATTATTTGTATCTGATAGTGCAGTGTAAGGAGTGGATGGACGGTTGCTCCCACTTCGTCGCACGTACCGCACCGTGTGGTTGTATTTTTTATTTTTTTATCAAAAGTTTTTGACTATGTTGTTGGTGTGTTTCGCACTTTAATACCTTGATGTTTGTAATAAAAGCTTGAAGAAGTATTGTTATTGCTAATTCAGATCAAAGAACGTGTGCTTGTTTTGCGTTACCGGTCAGTGGCGGATGTAGAAAGTTGCGGGGGCCGGGATGTGGACCTTCCCTTCAGAAAGTCTATCGGTACACTAAAAAAAGGAACACGATTCCTCTGGGATCTGAGCCCTCCACCCCCGCCTCATCCGTTACGGGTCCTAGTTACNCCCCAAATCCGCCTATGCCAGTACAAAACGACCGAGTAGGAGAGAAAGCTTCTCGTGGATGCTTTGGCCCAAAAAACGGCGCCGAGACAAAAATAATGTCCTTGCTATCGACACTTCGTTCTACGAATTACCAATTGGTATACACTGTATTAGGAAAATCTCGAAGTCACATGGCTAATTATCCAGTTGTCTTGTACCGGACGGGAACTGAAAATCGGCATGCTCACGAATTCGTGGTAGTGTCCGTTGGGAGGCTGACCTAATTGCCCCACCTTCCCAAATTCGCCTACGGAAAAATAGCAACCCTGCTCGTGGCTGTATTTAACACGTAAGCACGGATCATACAAAAAAATCGTGAGTTTGCGAGGGTCCGCCGAGCATGAATAATGGAAAACGTGGGTTACGGTAACAGCCGCTTTTGTCGGCAGGTATTTTAATACGCACTGGCTGGATCACTGAAATAGCGGGGTTCTTTGCAGGAAACTTTCAGTGCATGTAACTGTGCTTCGGTGGTAATATTATTTTGTTAGAAACTAAACATTTGGACTGCGGCCTTGAATATTTGTAAAAATCAGTTTAGCCGTTCTATTAAAAGGACCTGGTTTGATGATTAATTCAACCAGTCCTCGTTCTGTCACCTGCTAATGCATCATTGGCGTCGATCTTCCAAGTTACGGGCCGGAATCTAATAAAACCCATACTCCCGATGTCAGGGATTGGACCTTATAGTCCCTAGTGCGTGGTCTTTCCCCACAGTTGTGTAATTCGCTAAAAGCTTAGGTCACGCTTGCCCGTTTAGAAGACTTTGAAACTTTTGAGGGCTGTCGAGGGTTACAGAGTTTTCTCTCAAAGAACTGGATGGGAAAACCGTTTTTAGTATCTGTTGGTCAAAACTGCGTTTGGTGTCCTCTTAAAAATCCAAAGTTCGTTTTGTTTAAGTTTGTTTCCGTTTACTGATTAATCTGCAGCCACCGGGTCATTAGAGTAATTCGGTCACTGCAGGTGTTGGCCGGCGAGAGAGTCTTTCACCCACCCTGTCATGGCCCAGTCGTTGCTATTTTGAACTGCATCCGGCGCATTAATGTGAAAAGGGCTTCTCATAATTTGAACTGGCTTTTTAAAAATCGTCTAAACCTTTTCTCCTTATTGTAGTTATTAGCAACTTCGGTCAACCTTCGTGGATTTTGTCAAAAGTGCATTTTATGTGCCAATTATGACGCTTATTGGTAACCGTTACGAGAAATGGAAGGTGGCTCAACTCTCACGCTCGGGGAATCAACTACACAATTTTTAGACTTCTTTCTACATATGTAGAATAAACAAGCCGATTTTCACACGGGGGCTGTTCAATAAAATAGATGAAAGTTTTCTCACAAAATTGTTTTAAAAGGAGTGTCATGGCTGTAAAAAGTGAGGATTCGACGCCCCCTTCAACTAAGGATTCGACGCCCCCTTCAACTAAGGATTCGACGCCCCCTTCAACTAAGGATTCGACGCCCCCTTCAACTAAACTCCTGGTTCTGGTCAAAAGCGTAATGCACAATGTTCAAGTATTTCGAGTTTCTAATGGATCACAGTTGAATGACAGAGCAAATAAAGTACATTTTGACGCACGCACACACGCAGTGCAGCGGCGCGTAGCACATTTTTTTCAATTGCCGTTGAGAAAATTATTTGGCTAACTAAGGTCATCCCAAAAATAGAAATTGTCGGTGTCGTAGAACAATGTAACATAGAGTAGTAATTAACGCATTTCTCAATGTTTAACACCATATCAATACTTTGTGAAAAACGTTTATTCCATTGTATATTACAAAAATACAGAAACACGTGTCTGAATACAAAACTTCACAAACAAAACATCAATTTTTTCATATCTGCCACTTCGCAGCTGTAAGATGTTTTGCGTAACAGGTTCAATGCATACCGTTTCACGCCCTATATAGCCTCGAACTAGACTACCACTTCTCACTGACGAAGTACCAGGCGCCATTTCTGTACAATGTCTTCATAAGACCGACCACAGCGAATCAGAGGACTATACCCGTCAATACTGGTAACGGCCATTGGTATTTAAAGCCGTGATACACTAACGCAGTGAGAACTGAAACAACGATCTTCATTGACTTTTTGGGCCCTACCAGTATGCGTTTTACTCGATTGACCATCTTTGTGAAACTTATTCTCAGCCGCGTCTTATGCCATTGCTCTCTGCTTTGCAAGCAGGCAGGCGCGCAATATGACTTCCGTCATGCTGGGTAGGGTTTAATAGCCGTATCGCGGCTGAACAAATTTAGCCAAAGCCATGTGTTCTCATTTAAAATACAAGGCAATATGTCACGTAATCTCAAAGTCTCACTAAGTCTTGTTTTTAGTTAGGTCCTAACGTAGGTCCTACGCGTTACTGAAGTCTACCCTGGTAAGAGGACCGCCAGCATGTGCGGACCGAGTTATAACTGTGATAAGATTTGATTGGATTTTTATACCGTGTAAGTAGAAACGTTAACTGATAACTTTGGTTTGGTTTGCCAGGAAAAATGGAAATACTCATAGGTTCGAACACGAGTGACCCGCAACGAAGGTAGTCAAATAGGCAGGTTGAGTAGCAAATCTAAGTTCCAGGCTAGCGACTTGATATAGTCTAATAGTAAACGAGTTAGTCAAAAATAGTACACAAATCATATAAAATACTGGCATCAGTGACATTCATTAAAGAAAAAACACAGCGAGGTAGCTTAAGTTACTGTACACATTTGGCTTCTGAGTGCAATAGGTGATTTCTTCTATCGCCAGATGCGCAATCACATAAATTGTTTCTTAAGACATGTTCAAAGGTTGCATTTTTTCTTGAGCGTAGTTATCACAGCTTTAAGAGCGGTAAGATTGCCTGAACGATAAATGACGTCATAGTATATGACGCCATTTATCTTAATTTTTGATAACCAAGTTGTATGTTGCTCCACTTGTGTACAAAACGTCACTACAGATTAGTTTGAACTGGCCGCTGTCAAAATTGCATTGTCCCTTGCACTGCCACTGCAGTTCACACTCGCCGCCAGATAGCTCTCCCAACAACGTCTCCGGCTGACGTATACTTCTAGAAAACAAAGGCAAAGTGAATAGTTAGTATGTGAATGTCGCTATTACTGAGGTACTTTTTAGTGATGTGGCATTCGAAATGTCTCAGTCTGCTTGTGCTAATTTCTGCGATAAAAACACAAGAAGTGTTCAAAACGAAAAATTTTCCGCGGTTTGCGTTTGCCTACTTTTCGTTCCGTTCGAGATTTTTTCAATGCACTTGCAGCCAGCAGATAGTTTTGGAAAAATATATATGACCTTGGCCTTTTCACCAATGCCTATAGGTGTCGCTCTATGTTAGAAGAGTTCTCTGGTTCCCTCGCTGGTTCCCTGCGTGTCTGCTCTCCCTAGTTTACCGTACTGGTGACACCTCAAGCACTGGCATGCACTTGTGTCACAACCGCTTTGTTTTTGTCAGTGCAATCAAATTCACGAATATGTAAATATAGCTTAACGGCAAGGGAAGGCAGCCTGTTTACAATGAAACAGTTTCAGCTGCAGATACTATGCACGAGTATTCCGCTAACAGCAGGGGAAATTTCGACCTTTTTGTTTGTGTTCGCACCGGCCAGAAATATGTCGGTTGATTCTGACCCGGATGTGATGCCAGTGATGCGTAATGTGTCCTTGGGGTCAACGACCCCACCGGTCATTGTGAGGGACTCAACAGTTTGGTCACGTAATATTTTCAATGTCATGTTGTTGTAGACACATCATCAAAACACAGGTTGTCTTCAGTTCATTGACTTATTTAACTGAATTGCATTGATTTTGGTATTTGAACGCATAGTAGATTCAGTTTGCGTCAAGATCGTAAGCAAAACGAAATGGGTCATAAAATACACGTAGGCGGAAAATAAGTTATTTGAAGTCATAGATAACCTTCAAAAAAACAACAAACGTTCCACTCACCACAATCTGTGTGTCGCCATCTATCTCCTTCTCTATTACAACTTCCTTTCCGTTTCCGAACGTGTGAGTTTCATAAAACTTTCCTTCTTGATAATCGAACTTTGTCTGTCAAAAGTGAACAGCTGGTATCACTTATAATATCAACAGTAATAACTGGAGCAACTTGTCTTCATGTCCAGAAATCACTAATAAACGAAACTAGCCTAAACGAGAAAAAAGTCCATTGTTACCTGCATAAACAAGATTTAGGCCCCAGTTGCTGTAGTCAACGGCAAGGAAATTTGTGAGAAAATGTGCTAGTTAGCAAAACTTTGATTTCCTTGAAAACTAAAGCCCGAGAAAAATAAGAAAAATTTCAGTGTTCTGTTGACTGAATCAGCCATCGATGTCTCTCGCTGTTTTCGCGTTGGTGGCTTCGATAGATGACGAGCTGGACACTGCGTTGTCATGCTCCAAACGGTCAGAGTTCAATCAAACACAGTTACCGCGATGTTTTCATAACGCAGAAGTGAAGATTCCTACCCGCATAGAGAAAACTATCAACCTACCTGTTTCTTTTGGCCTTTCGCAATTGGGCATGACATCGTCTGCTCTTCGCCAACAGCGAATTTCATCGCTGGTGTTCCGCACGAGCTTTGTATTGTGAACGCGTCGTTTTCCAGCTTGAATGTCAACAAGGGGGACATAGCATGAATAGCATCCGGCGCCATGGCACCACTGGGCATACCTGTAAGCCAATATTAGAGTGTTATCGCCGACATCCATGATAATCAAATGATGACGCCTTTTCGTTTACCATCATAGTTTCAACCAATGAGTTAAGCTCAAAATGGACGAGAAATCGTAGTGCTCAATTTTTTCTCGAGAAAACTATAGCTTTTAGAGCTGCTTAAAATATTAAGAACATGAGTAGTTTAGTTTGCTTTAAGTGAAAGACCGATGGTGGTAATTGTTTCGCCATACGTAGCAACAATATTACTGTAAATAATTAGCCCCTTAATTGATGAGACCTTATGCAGGAGCACCTACAAGCCGTTCACTAAAATTCGCCCACAAAAACTCATGTCTTTTCATTAGTTCCAAGTTATCACTGACCCGTCGCCTCGGTCGTGTCCAATGATTTTCCATGATGCCAGCAAAGACGGTCTCTGACGGCAATGTGGTAGTATCTTGCTGGTTCCTCGCGTGTCCGTTAGGGGTTCCCTTAGCGGACGCGCAGGGCACCAGCGAGGTGTGGTATGCGCACTGACGGAGGGGTCACTAATTGCGGCGATGAAGCTTTTATTTAAAGAGTGATATTTTTTGGTTTAGGTATGTGAATACTTTTTTCTAAACGCGCGGTGTGGATGAAAATTAAACACTAAATCCTTTAGTCTGTAAACATCTACTGGCAGTTTGATATCCACGAATCAGCATTCCACGAATAGACATGAATGATGATTTGTCATTATATACTACTGATTTTTTCTGTGAGTTAACCCATTATATAAGTCGCCTTGTACCTGGATATTTCCTTGCACGCTGCTCTGCACAACAACAGTGAAACTAGTAAACTTATACTGAGATCTATATCAAAATAACTTGAGACATTGACGCATTTTGGGCTGTTCGTTCGATGGTATTGAGTATTAGCTTTGACCGGAGCTATAAAACAACAGAATCTGTTGTGATTTGAGATTTCGGCGAATCGCCGCGTCTCGTTGCCCGTCACACATTCACGCTGAAATCACGACCAGTTCAATGCCCTTTAAACTTTCTGCCATTTATCAAGTAGCATTTAGCTCCGCGGAGCACAGCAGTTGACTACGGCGGTGGGGGTTGCAGGTTCCAGATCACGAAAATTACTTTACGATAATGTGTGCGTCCAGCAGCACAACCTACAAATGCTACGTAACCACCACGTTCTCCAAGCTGAAGTCAACAGTGCAGGCAACCTCTACGAAAATAATGCTGTTTCGTGATTTTTTTTCTCATGGAAGCTTCAAATGCATCACATAATTGGCGGAATAAAATAATAAACACATTTCTTTGTTCATTTTGAAATTATGATGTATTCTGTCAACCGTACGTGTTTACGTGGATGCAATGTTACTGCATCATTGAATCTATCATTAAAATTGAATATCACGATATGCTTTCAGATTACAAAAAGATTATGTATACCTACCCATCGCATCCTCGATAGCGCCAGCGTTTTCAATAGACTCGAATTTCCAAGTTCCTTCTAATTTCTCCATTTTTATTGGTTCCTCTCCTCGCTCAAGGTTCTACCTGATCAGGTTTTGTACTACTTTTCAGGTCTGCGCCCTTCAGTCCCCATATTTATACGGAACCTCATTGTTTGGGCGCTCGAGGTGACGTCACGCTCATGTGACTCGGCCAACAAAGAGCAGCGGAGTCCGCCAGTGAGAATAGTACACGTACGGCAATTTAACTATCATCACATGACTGAGCGACATGTGATCCGGTTTGCATAATCTCAACAAAACTGCATCGTAATCTACGTAAGCTGGGCGCCAGATTTGACCATCATTACACGTCACGGATGAAGGTTACTATAGACTCTCGACAATAGGACCCAATAAACATAATTTTGTGTTGACATAGTAGAGCGCAGTTAGAAGTTTGTGAATATCTATTTTGAAAGTGTAATTCAAAAAAGTAAATTTTACCTTGTGTTGGTCTTCAAGTCACCTTGACAAGATTTGACTTGACCCCGCTTAAGTTCTCATAAAACATTAAACAGGTTCTCCATCGTTGTAGAATATGTTGCTGTGAGACCTGCATGATGTCATGAGATTGATTGCAGTCGTAATGATATTCATCACACCTGACCTTGTCGAGCCAGCCTTGTGTCATTGTCATCGCACAATTTATGTTACACTTTAGCAAGTTGTAGTTAGTTAACTAGGACCGTTCGTGCCAGGGTAGAGTTCATGAGCGGCGCAGCACTGAAATAAGTGGGGGTCCACAGCCCGGCCCTATGGTGCACCGACCCTCGAGTTCAGTAGTTGTCTCGCGATTAGAAACTCTAGCCAAATTTACGTGTTCTCTTTTGAAATACATGACAATATTTCACGCAATCTCGTGAAATCAGTCATGCTTTTTAGGGAGGTTCTATCGTAGGTCCTAGCGTTAATGGTCTCTACGCATTGTGCTGCGGAGCATCTTTCATTGCACTAAATTTTCATTCGAATGACGGAACCTGGCTATACTAATAATTCCGGAGGTTTTGCGTTTATGCGATATATTTTCAAAATTTTGGGAAAAATCTACAAAAAAGACTCGTACGCGATGAGATGTGCAAGGCTCACTGACCATATTTTTTTTTTCAGTTCAAATCATGTGATGTCATAAAATGTACCAGTATAACCATTGGGAACCCAATAAGTAGTCTACACGTGTGATTCAGTGCTTTGTGACGTGTCAATGGGATTTGTTTGAGCTCTGCAAGATGATCCTGGATTGTGAAGTTGGAGAAACTTACTTTTTTACTATTGCGTCATTAACGCGAGTTAACTGAGCTACTCTCACAACAAATGGCGACACGTATTTCACTGGCCTCGATTTCAGCGACTGTTTTGGCAATTGTGATATTTGGTGATCCGTATTCAAAACATGAAAGCGCAACAGATTTTATTGTTTTATAGATCTCGTCGAAGCTAATAATTTCAAATAGTCTAACCCATCCAACAAAAATTCCAAAATTAGTTTTCGGTTGTAAAAACGATAAGGTCTCTTTAAAATCGAGTGTACCTGCAATAAATATCACATAGTTATTATTTTCATACGTGGCTGCACCTACTGTCGCATGCATTATTTTGAAACGACCTAATTCAAAGTGTCGGAACTTCATAGACTTCAAGTGAACTAGTGCCGTGATACTTCTAAACATTCATCTTTGTACCGTTTTCGTAGACTGCAATCACGGAATAGTCGCCAACGACGGTTGATGTAAATATTTTGTTACTGTAACAGTCGTTTGCAAGAATTTTTCAATTCTCGTGAAAAGTGGTGAGTCTATGAACGATTTCCAAGTGTCGTCTACCTGCATAGACATCAACGCTGACCAGTGACCAGACGTGTGACCTGGTCAGTGTGTACTTTTAGTAGCCCGCTGAGTCATCCCTGTGGTCAGTGGTCATTGACCTTGCGACTGATTAAGTTGCTTGTGCTCCAAAACATGTTGTTCCTGTTTTAATACAAACGCCATCATGGGACGTTTCAAGCGCGTATGACTTCAAAAAGCAGATAATGTTTATTTGTTTTCTTGGGGTCATTTCTTTAAATAAGACAGCCTTTCTTCGTCCTGGGCTGGTTAAAGTGATCTCTGTAACGGGGCTACATCATGATATGAAATGAACTTTCAACAGTAGGATTACATCATAATTTGTGTTTATCAATTCCTCAAAATCCCTGAAATAGGCTCACTTATACCGGGAAGCTCCCTGTTGACGCTTGAGCTCGCATTTATTTCTAAAATAATCGTGTTTTCGTTGTGATCCGCGTCAAACGTTTACTGACGTGGTTGAAAGTTTCGCTCGAACGCTGATTCTGTCGACATACGCCTGTTTAACATGACGCCATTTTGACGTTTTGTGCCCAATGAATTAGAATAAAATGATAAAATTGAAAATAATTATTTGACGTAAACGTAACACTTTAAATGACTAAACACTTGTTACTGCAAGGCCTCGAGGTGGGGCTGCTGTGTAAAAGGCCTACTTAACGACTGGGATATGCTGTGGCACCGTATGTTGATGTTTTTCATCAATACACGTATTTTAGATATAAAATAGTCATTTTGGCATCATTGTAGGCCTTTAATCATTGGCGTGTAACTGTCGAGTCAATAGTAAGCCCCGCATTCACGGCCTCCCAAAACAGCACATTTCAGTATCTTTAGTATATATATACACCCATAAATAAGCACACTAAAGCGTACTCTTGGAAACAGGGCGGCTTATAAAAAGACAGCCGGAAAATAAGGAATCCTGATGGTTGTGTGCTTGTCTTACAATTATATTCCTACACACGGCAACAAAATGGACATCTAAAACCGCCGCTCGAGGACCTGCCTACCACAGGCCAATGTTTCTTGCCAAAACTCTTCGAAACGGGTGTGTTTTTCATGGAACCTCCCTACATATTGGACCCCGTTTTTCGAACCCCTTTTGCTCTCCCGTCAAGAAAAATTTAATCCATGCCTGTTTCATTGACTAACACTCGATGGCCGGATACTCCTCACCTGTAGACGAGGTAACCGGAATGTGCTGCTCTGAAGGATGAATCTTTCTTGTAAGGGCGCTTCTACAGACAAAATTCTCTACGAAAGGGTACGTTATCCTACAAAAGGATTCACTGGGGGAAATTCGAAATTCTATAAAAGGGTTCTTTTTCAACGATCAACTACACAAGTATTCATCTTCCTGGTTTTGAAACCTTTTATTAAAATGATGGTCTCGTTTGTGACAGCCGATGGCATGTTATCCTCTACTGTGTGTGGCTCAGTGGGCTACAAATTCGTCTGTCCAGGAATCCCTAATTAGAAAGCGTTAGGTTCATGGAATTGTTCTCAATAAAAGAGCAGCGTTTCTGCTAGAACAAAAATCTTGACGGTCTTCAAAACACATTCTAAGAAAACTAAATTCAGTGTTTTCTGGCAAGGTCGCAGTGATAGAATTAATCGGTCTCGAGCCGTTTGTAATTATAATGGAGGGCTCAGAATGTTTTATATATTTACCTTCTGTGTAAACAAAGTTTGTAGACGGTCATGTCCTCCCACTTGTTACAGTTAATTTTTCGTGAAATCAGAAATTTCGCTAAGTATCGTGATGTTGACTGACTTTATTGAGACAAAATTGCCTGACATTGATATTGGTAATAACTTTTAGAACTTTTTTTTTTAAATCAAGAATCATACTGATTTTCTTAATTAACCAACCTTTATGTAGGCCGGGGAATAACCCGCATTAGAACTGGTTTCAATACAGTGCTCGGAGAAAAAAATGCACTAGAAATTAGATGGTGTAACTTTGAAACTGTGTTTTTAACTAGCAAGCAGGATTAGCTATGCGCTCGCGCGTGCGTGCGTATGTGTGTGTGTGTGTGTGCGCGCGCACGTGTGCGCGCGCGCTCTTGACTGTGTCATTTTGTAATTGTTTTTTCTTCAATAAATGTTTAAGGAAAAATTTCTTGACGAAAGGAGGGCCTTGTTTATGGAAGCTTCATTCAAGTGATTCGTTTTTAGTTCAATATCTAAATGAGAAATCATAATTATGACTTTTGAAAAGACGGCCCGGACGGGCATACATTTAGGCGGTCTGTTTGTAGAGATTCTGGACAGGTAATTCTGTTAAATATGCTGCCTCACTATTTTGATATTCGCTGTAAGAACGATTTCGGGCATTTGTGGTGGTAGGAAGCGAAGTTCAAGTGGGCCCATCTTCTTAACCTGTAAGATCAACTGAAGAGTTAATCAAGCGGCCCCAGCCGCGCATCAAGCCCTCGATTCAGGCCCTGACAGTAGAATATTGAGTAATGTGACCGCATTACCACATGTGATCATGTGTCATGTAGGGCTTTGTTAGCTATCGTCTCATACCTGGCGGGTACTCAGGCGTAGGAGAGATGCGGTCTACGGGTCACGCTGCTCTGGAGGAGGACATTTTACAACCAATTTCTCTGATGAGGCTTTTCCTGACAAAAATACGAAAGGGAGCCTTAATTTTCCTGACGAAATTTCTTGCAAGAGGATGCACTTATTGAATCGAAAGAATTTCTCCTGTTTCTTGCTATACTGCGAATTTGCAGACGGGGTTTTCACATAATCTATGTCTCAGAATTTTGTTTTGAATATTCAATTTTCAGGATAGGTTTCATATCTCTTGGTTTTCTGCTTTATTCTTATGTTGTTAAAATCCCCGCGGCCAGCGATTGGGTTATTAGATTTAAACAAAATGGTAATTCTCCAATATGAAAACATAATGATGAGGCGACCTCTCACGTAAGCCCCCTACAAATGAGTACCCTTGTTCTTGAACACTCTATAAAAGGATAAGTATCTTAATTTTCCAGCTGCGCTTCTCCCGCCAAAACATAGTGAAGCATCCTCGAGTAGAAACCCCTTGAAGTGTCACTTATCCTAGAAGATAGTGTGAAAAGTAACGTAAAAAGTTCAATAGTTGATCGCCAGCGCTTTTCGCTCTCAACATCCTGCATCAAAAGTGCGCTTTTTTGCACAGCCCCAGAAATCTCTTTCGCAAAGTTCTAATTCATTCCATCTCATACCATTAACACCAAGCTCCAGAGGAGTGAGGAGACTCTTGTGTACTGCTCGATTGTCTGCCAGTAAAACCAGTGTTTGATCCCGAGTCTTCCAAACGTCAGTCCGGAGTTCAAATTACTGAGTCAGACTGAATTATTTGAGCGTACCCTCTTAGATGGCTATGTTAATGAGTTCACAAAAGTTAGTTGGAAGCCATTAATATTTTCTACGATGGTGCGCATGCGTTGTTGTTATGTTTATAATCTGTTAAGCAACCCGGATACTAAATTCTTTGTAAACATTTCATTCGTTTGTAGTATTTACAACGATTTTTTTCAAAATGTTTGCACAAGTTGAAAGTTAAGAATTTTTTGAACTCCATGTCGCATCAAAAAACCGGCTTAAACGGCGTTAAGAGGTTTTTTCTTCTATAACTCGGACCATAGGCCTTTAATATGTTTTAGTAATCTATTAGTATGTCACGGAGAAGAAGCTCAACCTGCCGGCCCTCAGGAGCCAGCTTCAACGACCACAAAAATTTGCCAGACTACAAACCCACGCTCCTTTTTAAAGCAGTCATCCGTCACGGAGTTCGTTCAGTGCGCAATGTACATCAGTGGGCTGTCGTCACAACCAGTTGAAGTCACGAGGCCCAAACTGCCTCGTGATACAGATCTATTATACCTAATCCTGTTGCTTTGTTCCCCCTACATTTAGCCCAAAGGCAAGTCATCCTCTCCGCCCAATCACATCTGGCTGATTTGTTACGTTCCACTCATCAGTTTTGTCATTCTTTAAATTTTTACTAATACATAGACTGCTGTAAAAATGACGGTGATTGAACATTAGATTATATCGATACTAGACTGTTATTTTTGGGTCAGTTTCAAGAAAGCTTTTTGGGTGTATCGCATTTATCATCACTGCACATTTTGTTTGAATTATTTGCAGGCCTGCGAATCACACGCGTGTTTTTTAAGTCAACTTGTTCTAAACGATCAAGACAAAAGTTTGCAAGTTGTGGCTATGGCACAACGCTGCTGCAAATTTATGGCTATTACAGCGGACATGTCCATAAAGTTATGAAGTTTTTAACGTAGGCCCGCGCCGGCATGCTGATTTAACTATTACCTGCTGGTGATTGAGAAAATATGCTCAGCCGCTCCAGACCTACGTAGAATGAATTTGTTGTACTAGGTTGGGCTGAGGCAGAGCATTCAACTGTCGCCGTTCTTCAACTAACCGGTAACAAACAACCAAAAATCAACCGGTAACAAACAACCAAAAATCCCATCTCTGCAGCAAAGTTCATTGAACCCGGGTAGCTCGATCGTCGCTTGTATGACGCCCATGCATTTGCCTTGGCTATACTGAATGGGGCCAACAATCGAACCTACAGCTCAGAACCCTCCCCCCCCCCCTCCCCCCAGCCCAGCACTACAAAGAATGGCGCAAGCATGTCGTTTCGTGGTTTGCACGAGCTTTTTCCTTCAAATGGACTTGCATTTTGGTTGGGAAGCTGCCAATGGTGAATTCAGACATAAATAGTTGATGTCATATTTCATACATAAACGATCAAAACAGTTTTTTCATGAATGAAGTTTTGAATGATGTTCCAACTAATGATCATTTATTAATATCAGCGTTGTGTTGCAAGTTCATTGAAATAATTCTTCCGGTGAAATTCTAGAAAAATACCCAAATAAAACCTGGAACACCTGTGTTTATTTGATTCACTATTGACCAAAATCAGCGTCTATACATTTACTACATAAAAATACAGTTCACTTGCGCTCTAAACTAGAATTTAATTAGAACTTAGTGTCTTTGTCCTGGAACTACGACTTGCCGGCAGTTCAAAGTCCAAGGTTGAACTTCGAATTCAGGACAATGAACCCGCTGAAACGCGCTGCTTTGTTCAACTGCAGGAACAATCAATAGTGATCAACATTAGTGACGTTGCAGACACGGCTAACCTTGACCAAACTTAAAAATTAAACTCGTGAGTGTCCCCGCGTGATTCTTATAACATTCTGATTGGTTCAACGAATATGCTATATCTGAAAGAGGGTAAAAAGTTCTGAGTTGCTAACTGTGGATAAGCGGACACCTCATCATGAAGACACGCTGCGTTGCAAGCTACGTGCGCCACCACGGCGTGAATGTCAGTGACGTTAAGACTATCTGGCAGTTGGAACAAGTATTGCAGGTAACGTTTCACTGCCTATTGGAAATTGTTTCTTAATACACTAGCATTGTAATCTGTTCAAGCTATCCCTTTAGCTGATGATCACAATTTTAAAAGAAATTCAGTAAACACGCATTAAAAGGAACGACGTTTTGGCGTCTTTGAATAAATTAAATGCAAACGACTCAATCGTTATTCATTTTAAGAGGATAGTCAACACCTTTTCAAGATTTTAATCAATCCTCGCTCATTGGCGACAAAAGTAAGATACAACTAAAAACTCACTCATCAAAGAGTTAACATTATGGTTCTTGTTGGATGGCCTTTCCTTACACTTGTATAACTTCCCTAAAGCCTTCAACTTGGTCACGGTTACCCGCTTGTAGCAGATTTTGAAAGGAATTTTGAAATTTTGGTCCAAACTTTTGAGGGTTCATAGAGACGACCATTTATGAGCAGATAGGATAATCTTTGCAAGAAACGTGTGGAATGTGTGTATTTGTAGGTAGATATTCCATAAAATATTTTCTTAGAATTTGTTATAGCGTCATGTAATTGTGTTTTTTTTTTTTTGATCTTGTGGTATCTTACAGTCTTAGCGGGTCCAGTGGAGGACTTAGAGGGGGCTAAGGGGGCCATGCCCCCCCCTTAAAATTCTCCCAGCTTCCATTTGGCAGTTCGGGGGTGCGAATGTCTGACGGGTAAAATCCTGGCTAATACTATGCCCTGCTTCCCAACTCAAAATCCTGGATCCGCCCCTTTGGTTCATTAGTTTTGAAATTCTGGTTTTATTTCAGCACGAAAGTAAAGCGATTCAAGAAGGCCCCCTCTATATTCTCAACGAGCAAAATACGCAGTCGGGGTACAGCTACCTGGAGACAGACCTGAAACCTAGTGAAACACTCGACGTACACTATGCGACACGCCGTATGCTTCAATCTTCGCCGTCTTCGACGTCACACTCAATATCATTCCGTCAATCAGCTTCGGCCACGCCATCATTACCACCATCCATGCCAAGTTTTCACCATATGCCATCGGTGGATTTTAATTCCAGACAAAGCGCTCTTGATAAGTACGTTAGTGAGATGTGTCTGCATCCGCCGTAATCGCCAGATTGCTCTCCTCAGGCCCCTTCGGCAAACATGTAACCACAGGCTTGAACTAATTTTTGGGGAACGTTGGAACTCGGTATTGAAGCTGCATTTCACAGTGTTTTGCTAGAATTAGAAGTTTTATTTTCGTAACTGAAATCGGTCTCGTAATATTCCTAACCGTGATAGGATTCAATCTCGTTACCAACAGGAACATCGTAACCTCAAGAAAATGCTTCATAATCTATGGGGGTTCAGGGATAACCTGACCAAGTTTTAACCTGTGCCCTTTGGGCGCACCTGATGATAAAAAGTGACTTTGTGTGCCTTTTTTCAAAGAGTTGTGCTCAGCAGACTTAGTGTAAATAAAGTGGCCAGAAACCCCAAGGGCAATTGAAATAAGAACAGAGTCATGTTCATGTAAAAGTTACATTGTCATTTATGGAAATTTACGAACAAATATTGGAAAACCTAAACGACCTCACGCGCGCACCCGGGGGCTCGAACGAGCCCTCCCCCATTTGGCGAAGTGGGCAAAGCTCTTGAACGTACCCCGTGAATCTTAGTAAACGGTCCACATTCTCAAAATTTCGACCCCTCCCCTCATTTTTAGGCTGAGTGCGCGCATGGGCCTGTTAACTTGGTCTCATTTAGTGAGTGTTGCGTTAAGACGCACCGGGTGGGGGGACGCACTGGTGCAATGTGCTTGCGCCTTTTTATTTTTTATGCACTAACGATGCAAAGGCTCAGTCCAGAAATATCCATCGGGGTTTGCCAACATGTACGCATTGCTTATGGCTTGAGTTACCGGCTCATCTCGGTAACAATTCAAGATCGGAATGCGTTAAATCCCAACAAGCGCTTCCATATTTTCAGCTTAGCTTGAATGGGGAACGCAATCATTTTTGAAGATAATTATATTTAACAAAACTGCAGATTCCTGTTTTGTGTAGCATAGCGTTCGCTTTGCGAGTATGTACATCCATGGAACAATAGAAAGTCAGGTCAATGGCCCAACAAAGGGCCAGCGTCCCGATTCTCCATTAACTCTCCCTTGAACACGAACGACCTAGTGCTTAGACTGTTCAGACACAACTGAGATGCTGTCCCTTTGTTGAGCCGCTCTCTATTAGTCCATGATTTACCTATTCATATTTCTATTGTTCCGTGCATAAGTACATAGTCGCCAACGGAACAGTAGTTAAAAAAAACAAAAAAAAATTGCAGGTGGTCCGGTGTCATTTGTGGTGCATCTGAGACATGCGCAGGCCTCATGGTTGGACCCATTGCACTCAAAACACCTGAGCTGAAAGGCACGAGAGTAATTCATAACACAGAAGAGTGTCTCTAGGGTACAGTGTCAGTGGCGGATTTAGAGGGGAGCCAATGGGGTCATGGCCCCCCTAAAATTCTCCCAGGTTGCATTTGGCACTTTCGCGGCCGGGGCCGGTGCCGCGAATGCCTCAGCTGACGGACAAAATCCTGGCTAATACTGTGTCCTGGCGCCCCTAACTCAAAATCCTGGATCCAACCCTGAGTGTAACCCAAGATGTTCATGTTTAATGTAACATCAAAACTCGTTGTTTTCTTTGACTTCAGCTGACCGGGTCACAATCATTTATCCTGACCTATTCTCTGCTTTCATTTCAGATCAGCCGGGTCAAGAGGTCAGGACGAGTGGACTAAGGTGTTGAAGTGGGTCACAAACTGTCTAAATATTGTAAAGACAGGTTCGCTGCGAATTCCGGGGGTGACTTTCTAGCCCCTCGTTAACACCGGAAAGCACAGATCCACATTTAATGGAAATCATGAAGTAGAAATTACATAGACAAAACGTTTGCCACTGTCGGAAGTCTGCGGTTTTTGTTGTTTTNGCGTGTAACCCAAGATGTTCATGTTTAATGTAACATCAAAACTCGTTGTTGACTTCAGCTGACCGGGTCACAATCATTTATCCTGACCTATTCTCTGCTTTCATTTCAGATCAGCCGGGTCAAGAGGTCAGGACGAGTGGACTAAGGTGTTGAAGTGGGTCACAAACTGTCTAAATATTGTAAAGACAGGTTCGCTGCGAATTCCGGGGGTGACTTTCTAGCCCCTCGTTAACACCGGAAAGCACAGATCCACATTTAATGGAAATCATGAAGTAGAAATTACATAGACAAAACGTTTGCCACTGTCGGAAGTCTGCGGTTTTTGTTGTTTTTATCAGTTGCAAAGTGAAATGAGACCCACCAATTGTAAAATACATTACAAAAATAGAATTAATATACAATGAGAAGTTGTGGCTGTTTTTTACAGTTGTGATGGCAACAAAGTTACGAAGAAATGTTCAAGTCATCTGCCATTTTCACAGTTGATGCAGCACCAGAAATTCACTCTGTTGATTTTGAAAAAAACAACGATGTAAGTGGCATGCTTCATCAAAATTACTTATGGTCCTTCACTCCAACTTCACAATTGCTGAAATGTTATGAGCGCACCACAGTCTAGAAATAATTTATTAAAATTATCTCTGTAATTCAGAGATTTTTCATGGTGGTCTGTTGCACAGGTGAGATTTAATTAGTTTTTCAGAAATAGCTAAATGAAGCGCAAGACGAAATTTTTGGCTTCAGTCATGAGTCACATTTTATGAAACATATCCCAGGCTGTTGAAGGGGCCACATGACATTTGGGCCAGACTCTGCCACAGTCTCTACGACATCTAACGTTTAGTCAAGGAACTGGCCAGCATTTGGGATGTGTTGAGTGACTGGAATTTGGACCATGTCGAGCTTTATACCCTGATCACAAAATATATAGGACCCTAAAAAATGGCCAAATTTGGCTAACTTCGGAACATCATATCTCAGAAATGGCTGATCGGATTCACGAGATACCACTGGGCTTTGTGCATTCTTCTGAAAACCCTGTTTGGAATTGTGTTTAGATGTTCAACCTTCGCATGAGGGGCTATCAAAAATAGGAATTTTATGTTTTTCATGAAAAATCTTTAAAGTTGCATGAAAGGAACACGAAATAGGTTAGTAACTTAACAGCGTTTTTGATATCTCACCTTAACATTTACATCTAATATAATTTGATCGTGTTATTGATACATGGGCCTCGCAGCACTGAAAAAAGTGGGGGTATAGCCTACCACTAGCCCCCCCCCCCCCTGTGGTGCACTGCCCATAGAAAGTGGGTGGCGCAGCACTGAGAAAAATGAGGGCTATAGCCCCTCTCCCAGCCCTCTATGGTGCGCCGCCCATGTGATACTGTTGTTTTACTATCAATGTACCTTTCTTTTATGCTGAATTTTACTAAAAAAACATGGTCACGTCAGTCAATTAATAACAGATCAGTAAAAAAGTAAAAAATCAAAATCTAAGGCTTTCTACTTTTGAGGAAATATAAACTTTTATGGAGTTAAAATGTACAGTTTTGTAGATATTCTGCTAATACCTGTCGACAAGGCTATAAATATGTCTGCAAGCATTTGATATTTGAAGTCCTTCGCGTTTGAAGTCGAATATTTAACTTTGTAAACAACACACTTTCTTGCCCTCATTGAGCATTTTGTAAAATCATAAATATTGGATGTAGAAAAAAATCGATGTCATCTCATACACTGTTTTTGTGTTGTTTTTGTATATTTTAACGAAAAGTCTTTAAGTATTTTACAACAATTCATTTATAGCGTGTACAGAATACTAGGCTGGGTGTTAATTTCCAATGTTTACTATTACTACTTGTAGTGATAATGAAGGTGTTGGTAAGTTGACACTTTCTAAGTTATAAACATAACAGCTGTGCGAGATCTGTACTGCTGTAGCTAGAGAGACAGGCGAGTTTTTCTCATGCACTTTTCAGTGAGCACTGCGCCGCCCGTGTTCGGAGGTGAGGTGGAATGTCCGACCGTAGAAACCAACAACAAAGTTAATTCTTTACTAGGAATTGAAAAATTTTGAGTGCTAACTAGCCTTATTCTCGAAAAGGGGTTCTTCTCGATAGCAAAATTGATGTTACTCTAAAAATGGTGCGGTAAGTCTGTTTCATTCGTACAAATTAACCGTTTATAAATAAATAGCCAAGCTATACAAATTAGTAGGCTACGGTCCTTACGTATGAGATTAGTAAGATATATTCATTCAGAAAAAACTTATTCAGTTCAATATTACTGTTCTCCAAAAGGGTCCTATGAGCAAAAATATTTAACATTTGACTACCTGCATGTCATACACGTTTAGCAAATGGCATTCGTAAGTTTTCAACACTACAACAACCATTTACATGTGTTTACCGTCACAAGTGTTGATTATGCAGACAACATGATGTGTACAGTCACAAGCCTTACTTTTTCGCAGATCTCTTATAAAATGCAACCAAGGACAGCAATAATTCGTCGCATAAACATAGAAAACAAAATGAAAAAATTTTTGACCTCGACGTGATTTGAACACGCAACCTTCTGATCTGGAGTCAGACGCGCTACCGTTGCGCCACAAGGCCTTCACATTGGTCTCACGCACTAATTCAATCTTTATAGCTGTTGTGTTGTATACCGGGTCATAACCTCTGCCCTACATAATTGTTTAACATTTGTGACCTCTATTGGGAGATTACAGCTTTCGGAGTAAAATGTTTGGTCAGAGCATAGATATCTATAGTCTATGGTCAGAGGAAATCCTTTACACAAGAAACTTTGGTTATCGGCGGTTGTGAAAAACCCGCCCAACTGTGCTGGCCCAGTGCTGACCGGGTGGAAGGCTAGTCAGCCAGCTAGCTGTAAGTTAGCCTTGGCGTAAAGCTGCCGACGATAGTTTTCATGCAGCTCTACCGAGCTGCCTGTCTAGCTGTACAGACCACTTGAGTTTGATCCCTTCGGAAAATATTCAGTCTCGTGCCCTCAGATTTGTTTCATGACTGCCAAGAATCACGTCATTTGTGCGAATTTTTCCGTTGGAAGTGACTCACTGATAATAATGAATGCGGATAGCCAGGCCTTGCCCCGGCCTTGGGCTAGGCCCCGCTCTAGTCTAGATCAGTAGATGCTTCAGTTCGCACTGCGACAATTCCTATGAATAAGAGACTAGTCGCTTCTCAGTTCACAGTCTCAAACACCTACTAAGCAACCCCCNGGTCAAGGAGGCCATGCCCCCCCCCTCCTAAAATTTTCCCCTGGATCCCACTTGGCTGCAGTTCGGGGACGGATGCGAATGGCTGATGGGAAAAATCCTGGCTAATACTCTTGTATGCCCTCCCCCCTATTCAAAATCCTGATTCCGCCCCTGGATGTGAACTTTATACTAGTAAATTATCAAAGTGCATTGTTTTAATTTGAAAGCAAAACGGTTTATTTCCGTCCATCAATACAGATGTAATTCCTCGGATAACATAAACAGTTGACAACTAATCAGTACGATAATCGAGTGCAACAATATTCGTGGGGAAAACCCTGTCAAATATATCAAAACCATCCATCCACACAATCACATTGCTAGTAAACGAACAAGCACTTCTCAGTGAGTACACACTTTTCCAAGTATAATCAGTAACTGCCAGGTCTTACTTCAGTTACAGCTAATGAGATCAACTACCATCATTACATGTATGACATGTGTCTAATTAAGGTGCAATGGAGGCAAGTGTGAGACTAAAGTTTTGACAACCAGGTGGGACAAATCACAGATTACAAAATTCCTCTCAGCCGCTTACCACCCATGTGACCCTACAGCTTATAGATCAGCTATCCTTGCCTACAAATGAAGTATTTGTCTCATAAATTAGCAACTATGGGATATCGAGCCGTCATACATATTCCTAGTGCTCAAGATTGGAAGACTGGTAAAGACAATTCTTCCAGTGAATAATGCTATCTCACAATGTATTGGAAACTTCCAATTCAAAGGAGACATGCAGACATAATGCCAAGATTATTTACACGCAAATGCACAACAGAACAATAAATTAACAGCTTCAACAAGGATTATACCTAATAATGAGTCATTATCGATACACTCAGGGGCGGGGTTTTTAGTTAGAGGGGGCCGGGGTAGTGTATTAGCCAGGATTTTTCTCGTCAGCCATTCACATCCCCGAATTGCCAAATGGAATCTGGGAGAGTTTTAGGGGGAGCCATGGCCCCCTTGGCCCACCTCTAAATCCGCCACTGAAACTGGCTTGTGTTTTTGCATTCTAATAAAAAACATGACAGTCTTATAAAATATTTAGAAGGGTGGACATGATTGCCATGTCATACAGAATATGTGAAACCTTTGACTAAGCACTAAACACAGATTTACAGTGTCCATTCTTTGTACATTGTAAACACAAAAATAACAAGAGCAACACAAAGCATTGAAATGTGCCCGCGACTGCTGACAATAAATGATATGCATATACCAAAAATGCCATTGCTGAACATTGGTAACAGTACATATTCCTTTGGAATACAAGCCAAAATGTATTATTAAAATGTTGAGTTTACAACAACAGAGAATCTTTCATGAGAGATAACTTGTATTATCTACAGCTGGATATGAAAAAGCCTACAGTAATTCTCCACCAGTTTGGAACACCTCATTTCGCACATCTAAAATTATTTGGGGAGATAATATTTTGTCTCCCACGTATTTTTCACAAAGCTAGATGGTGAAAATTTCTTGTCTTACCTAATTCGTACATGGCCACTTTTGCAGGCAAAGCCCCATCATTAATCCTAGAATTGCAAAGCTTCTAACTGTGCTAATTCACTCACTCATACGAGACATCTCGTGCTGTTGCAAACATGGTGTGAAAGGGGTGGCCGACCCAGGGGCTTTTACTCAATAAAGTGATTTTCTGAGATCTGCTTCAGCATGGTCGAAGTCTAACAGTGGTGGCATAGTTAAAACCCCTCTCGATAAATGACAAAGGATTTTAGCAAATTTAACTCGTAAAGTCACCAGCCTCGATTTCAGCAAATATCTAGCAGACAATTGTGAAAATTGGCAATTTATGATCAAATTACAAAAAAGGATTTTGTTGTTTTATAGCTCTGATCAAAGCTCAAAACTTTACATACAAAGTCTATAGCTCTGATCAAAGCTCAAAACTTTACATACTAAGTCTATAGGTCTGATCAAAGCTCAAAACTTTACATACTAAGTCTATAGCTCTGATCAAAGCTCAAAACTTTACATACTAAGTCTATAGCTCTGATCAAAGCTCAAAACTTTACATACTAAGTCTATAGTTCTGATCAAAGCTCAAAACTTTACATACAAAGTCTATAGCTATGATCAAAGCTCAAAACTTTACATACTAAGTCTATAGTTCTGATCAAAGCTCAAAACTTTACATACAAAGTCTATAGCTCTGATCAAAGCTCAAAACTTTACATACTAAGTCTATAGCTCTGATCAAAGCTCAAAACTTTACATACTAAGTCTATAGCTCTGATCAAAGCTCACAACTTAACATACAAAGTCTCATCTTACAATAATCTCAAAAATGAATTTTCAGCCACAAAATCAATAATGCTCCTTCGAAACATACATATTCTACAGCAAAAATTCTCCATTTTGGGACAGTAGAGAGATCGGAATTTTTTCCAAATTCTAGAAGTAAGCAATCTTACCTGTCCCAAATTCAAGAATCACTGTAATGATGACAACATTACCCGCTTTGTAGATTGAAAACACACTGTCCAAAATTTGGGAATTATGATGAGTGTCTAAATCGCCCGTGATCCAAATTCCCCGATGAAAAAATTCATTTTTTTGCAGGAGTATACGTGTTTCCAATTCTACAGACTGTCCCACATTGGAGAATTTTTTCTAATTAAAGAACACTAGCCAAAATATATATTCTTACAGACACAGCCATCAAGTCACATAGTCTACTCTGTCTATTTGAGTGGTCATTACTGCAAAATAGGTTCAGTTCAGATTGAAAGTTCCTAATGCCAACCATTGCAAAATAGCAAAACTTAATCTTGTTTATACACTTACTCCAGTGTCAAAAAGCAATAAACAACATGCATTGTCCCAATAAACTTGCATACAAATTTCACTAAATGCAGACAAAATCAATAGCCAGAACTGACCTTTCGCAATGACTTCTAACATTGTGGATGCCCACAATTTTCCAAAAACATAGTTTAGTGTTAGCTACAGAACAGAACTTGAACAATGATAAGACAGAAGCACTTATTTGGTGTAACATATCTTCTAGGGTAGAAATGAGAAAATAAAGTTTCACTATGTTACATTTTATTGCAAAACTCCACTTTCATTCTTGATGGTCTTTTTGGAAACCAGATAAACTCGGCTATGTACAGTAATTTCCTCTAACATCCCCATGTACCATAGGATAAACATGCACAAAATTAAAACTGATCTATAAAAGTTCCTTTTGGGAGAAATTGTA
Source organism: Phoronis australis (assembly GCA_002633005.1). Taxonomy (NCBI): domain Eukaryota; kingdom Metazoa; phylum Phoronida; family Phoronidae; genus Phoronis; species Phoronis australis. The sequence continues at coordinate 306,350 of NMRA01000139.1, read as the reverse complement.
CGTTTCACAGCCTACGCTAGCACTGCGGTGCAACCGGACTTTTCAGATACAGTTCGCTTTCTTGAGACACAATCGGTAAGTTGTTCGACACGTGATAGTCCACAAGATGGCTGACACTTGTGAATGTTCTGTCTTTGGTACGCACCTGGGAAAACAAAGAATACACATCATTAATCCCAGTTCTTTTGTGAAAATACTAAAATCAGATTCTGGATGAACATCCCGGCATCACATGTACTGTGGTTATTGCATTGAGACATGTATGTATTTAAACGGCAAGATTCTAACTTTTTATTTGCATTCGTCAGAAGAAATTCTGAAATAAGGAGAGTGAACAATTCTAGTTTTCCAAAATTGTACAATGTCAGGCAAATGTCAAAAACTAAAATTGCCATTAGGGGGCACACCTGTAGTCGGATCTATCACAGCATTCGCTCATGTCGTCCCACTCATCGCAACAAATCTGCAAAATTTCAGCAATATCCATCCAGGTTTTTTTTGGAGATACAGCAGTGGACATCAAGCGGGTGGACGGGAATGATGGCATCATGCACTCACATATATATGTGTGTGCGCATAAAAATAAATTTCCCTTGCCACCCAAGCTCCGTCCTATATTATCGACATTTTACCCTAAACGCGCATTGGATAACGACGCTTTACACAATAACAAGTATTAAAAACATGAATGACTGACCACTCCCTCCGGGTCCACCAACAGCAGGTGCTTTACATGACCCCCTTTCCGGCCACTCAACACATACTGGCCGGGACTGTTGCCACTTTCTCGCACCAGGTACTCGCCATCCTCCCTCAGTACCTTCTCAGCCTGCAAAGAGCAAAGGACGTGAACATGCATTTATTGGTGACAATTACACACTCAACTAGTGCATTAAATGTCCAGAAAATTTTCAAAAAGTAAACTTACTGAAGTTTTTAAAACTCAATTAACACAACCTTCTCGAAGTTGTCAGGTTTCGAGGAAACAATGGCAACAACAAAGACGATTGGAGAAAAATAAGCCAACAGAAAAAAATAACTTGAAAGGATGACTCTGTTTCAGGCTACTCACAAATGTTAACAAGGGCTAGACGATTTAAATATTTAAAATATAGTAACGTTTTGTCAGCCTTATCAGTGTTCAAAAGTTTGGAAAAAGTTTGAAAACTTTACAAAGTCTCCAAAAGCTGTCAGCATGACAATTTGGGCAAGAAAATCAGCCATCTTGAAGATCTAAATGTATAACAATAGATGTCACAGTTTTTGGAGCAATCAACAACTAATGGTTTATAACATTTTTGCTATTTATTTTCAAAGAAAAGAACAGATTTCTGCCCGATCGATTTTGAAAATTACAGCTCACTCAACACTTCATTTCCTCACTCTTTGGTTGCAATTACATAGTAATGACAAATGAAAATAATGGACTTCAAAGGAATTATTTACCTTGCAACTTTAAGATGTATTTGCATGCTCCTAACTATGCTAATGTATAACAGGAACTAAGTAACAATTCTATTTGAACATCATCTATGCTAAACAAAGTGCAGTTGTATTTACTAACATCCTGTAAATGTGAAAACAAAAAAAATCTGCAAATGATGACCTCTGCACTAATGACCTTGGGGGTTCACATAGCCAGCAGCATGCAGTGGTATTCCCCAACACCATGTCGCAAAACTTACTGGAAATGGTTGAGTGATTTACTGCGGATTATTTTCAACACAAAATTCGTTCTTAAAAACATTTGGCAATTTTCAACATACTTCGTATTCACATTGTCGCTATATGTTGAGTTTCTAATTTGACCAATCACATAGATAAGCAATTAGTCTGCAAGTTCCACTTTAAAGGGATATTATTGTCGAGAAAAGTCATTTTCTGAGATCAGCCTTTACCTGGAACCCCAATGGTCACAACCTTAACGCTCTCCTGCCTGAGCTAAATCCCACTTGGTGATCACCAGAGTATTTTAAGTGTACTAAACTGTTAAAGTCAGGTCGAGTTTCTAAAGAAATAGCACTACAAAATCGCATACTTCTTTACGTGAGATTTTCCCATGGAACCACTCCTCGTTCACAGGCAGTTCAGGATATTCCTTGTCTGCAAACGGGTCCTCAAAGGGAGGGTTATCTTGAGTAGGAAATGGAGGGATCTCTGGACGACTGGCGCTGCTTTGCTGTCCACTAGGAGGTGCTGTGTTCACTGGATCTGTGTTGAAAGGTTCTGACAAAACAGACAATAGAGATTTTAAGATAAAATCAGTGACTTCGCAATTAGTTGCACAACAATACACAAACACCGACACACAACCCGCACAACATGGTGGAGGCACATTTAACTAACAGGAGCAAATGAGTCAACTTTAAATTTCTTTTTCTCAATTTTTGCATTTGTACACAGATGATAGCGTTAATTCGAGCCATCTGTAAGGCTTTAACACAAAAGCAACATGGTTCACGCCTCATCTCAATTACTTCTTTTCGAAATCGTGAATTTAAGACACAGTTTACTAAGACAAAGTTTAGTAAGACACAGTTTACTAAGACACAGTTTACTAAGACACAGTTTACTAAGACACAGTTTACTAAGACACAGTTTACTAAGACACAGTTTAGTAAGACACAGTTTACTAAGACACAGTTTACTAAGACACAGTTTACAAAGACATAGTTTACTAAGACATAGTTTACTTGATCGTCACTAAGGAGCATGTGTCACACGTGTATAGTTAATACAACATCGCCACATTAGTGGAAGTATGGCAGGCAAGAGGAATTTTACAATGTCAAAATAACCCTACACACATAAACATCATCATTGGCATGGTTTGTACAATACAGCGATCAAGGAACAACCTAAAGATATAATTTTAACATGTTAGCAATGCAACTGGCACTTGGGAAATGAAAATATGTTATTTTTGAAATTACTATTGTAGGAACATGAAAAGAATACGATAAAATTAATAGGTACAGTGAAATGTCATCAATTTTGGACACAATATGGCCGACAATTGAAATCTTACTTTCCACTGCATTTTTTCATATAACATATTATATAACACCAAATTAATGCTTTACCATGTTCAAGTTATGTATATAAGCAAACACAAAACATTTTGAAAACTTGTGTCCACTCACAACTAAGAAGACCTTGAAAAGTAAGAGAAGGGCAATCTTGAAAATTATTTTGGTGAGACTTCACCATAATCAATGCAAACCCTTCACATACTCATGTCAAATGCGTCCTTGTCATCTGACTTCTTGTCTTTCTTTCCTTTATTGTCGTAGATGACATCCTCAAACCTGGCAGCAATCTCACTCAGAGCGTGCTCAGGGTTGTCGTACATGGACACAGGAGGGGGCAGGTCGCCACCATTGGTGAGGTTGTCGGGGTTGTCGTAGATACCGAGGGGGGCGGCTATAGCACCAGTGGGAGCAGCAGCTGGAAGCAAAGCAAACACCAAATTATGAAGGCATGTAAAAATAGCAGAGTGCCAAACTGGTCGGGGTGAACATCACCCTCACGCCCATTTAAAAAACAACTGCAAGTCTGGTTACATGCCCTTCCCAATTTATACTTTTGAACTATTGCATCAGAAGTAACTCACATAACTATAACTCTCAGAATGCTAGCTCAAATTAATAGTTCGGGTAAACGTCAGCAAAAGTTTAAAAATTTTGATGCTTTGAACAACAATGTCTCCAAGGAGTTAGTAAGGGCTGCTGGCGACTGAGATAGGCATTATAGAGATGAAATCACAATCTATAGATTTGCAGTGGAATAGTTTACAGCACACATGCTTAACTCCAAGACCTGAAACCAACTAGACTTGAGTATATATATTAAACACAGAAGGTTAACAACAATTGTGCTTGGGTTTCAATCGCTTATTTAGCCCAAAGCCAACATTATCAACTCAACTGTTCAACGCAACACTAAGGTTTCCTGCAACTTCTTATGAAAGTGCCATGCAGAGCCACCTCTGAAAAACGGTATTTCCGTTCATGTTTGTGAGTGGAGTCCTTCGTTTTGTTTTTTTAGTACGACAAGCTACCCTTCCTAATTAAACATAACGACAAAAGGAAGATTCCCTCACGCTAACTTGATTACCTTCCGTTTGAAGTTGTCGGCTTGACCTAATTAGCTGGATGTGAGCTTTAACAGTCTTATTATTTTTGTGCACTGACCTGCCTCGGAGTAAACCGGTGTCGAGTCTGCTGTCAGGTCCACCAACAAGCCTTCTTTGTTGTCATAAACGGCAGCCTGAGCAGCAGCGCCCTCATTAGTCGGTCTGTTCCTGACTGACGAATAAACACCATCCCTTACCTGTTTAGGGAGACCAATGAAAAGTTACACCAAGTCTACATGAGCATACAGTTATGTATGACTAATAACAGGTAATTATCACAGAGAGAATGCTGCTGCTGATTAAACATTAAGTGTATATGAATATACAGTTATGTGTGACCAATAATAGTTAATTATCACATGAGAATGTTGCTGCTGACTGATAATCTTTTTCACACTAAATGATTCTCAGACCCTAGTCATGACATTTAGAGTCAAGACTTCGGGTTTGTGCAATAACAAAATGTGGCTGAAATTCATGGAATTTGAGAGATTTTAAAAGGAATTTCCCTATATCAATAGTAGATACCATAATTCTGATATTCTGGGTTTTAATTACCAAAAATGAACAAAATAATCCATCAAATTTGGCATTTTCCAGCCACTAACGGATTGACACTTGTGTTACAGCAGACACGTTCAAGAAGTTGTTCATTCTCTCTGAAGGTGGCGATGTTCTTTCTTTAAGTTTGGAGAAACAATAAAGATGGGCTGCAGCAAGCTATTGGTACAACAGGGCTACGGAAAAAGGAAGGCAATACCTCAGTCATTCTTATGTTATTTGTCGTTTTGAAATAGAAAAATGGAATTTCATAATTTAGAAAATGGAATGTTATGCAGAATGCTAGGCTTCCTAAAACGGATTTCTCTGTTTTTGAAAAGAAAAACCAGGATTCCTAGACAGTGAAAAAGGACACCGCTCAAGCTGAAGTAAAATCTGCAATATGAACAAGCATCAGTGTTTTAGCATCCGGAGTTAACACTGGCCCCCAACTCAGTAAGTGTGAGAGTCTGCAGAATGAACTAAGATTAAACCGTCAAATGCTTTAAAGCCAATACCTCAATCTGTGACAGTAATTCTCTATAGCAAAAACTGAGCTAAAAATCATTTAGATTGCTTAGCGTATTTCGTGTCTAAAGCAATTATCATGCAAAAATGAACAGTAAGGCAGTGCTTTTTAACCAAGGGTGTCTATATAAAACCAAACCGGTGATTTTTCAGAATAACCATGATAAGAAAGTCTGAAATACGGATGTCAATAACCACCCTACGTACAGAAGATTCCATGTTGTCCCCACTGATACTTACTGGCAGATTACACTGTGGAGCTTGGTACTGTCCAGGAAGAGGGGGGACAGGTGGTGGTGCTAAGTCCGGTGGTTGAACATCATTGACATACTCAGGGGCATCCTCCCACTTGGCATGTTCACCATCCATAAACAGGGGCTGCTCCAGTCTGACAATTACAACAACATGCAAACAGCTGAATCAAACCTCCTTTTGGTTGTATTTGAGAATTTAGAAGACCAGTTTAACGTGGCACTAAACCCACCTGTAGTCTCAAACCCACCTTAAGTCTAAAACCCACCTTCAGTCTCAAACCCTCCTTTAGTCCCAAACCCACTTTTAGTCCCAAACCCACCTTTAGTTCCAAACCCACCTTTAGTCTCAAACACACCTTTAGTCTCAAACCCAATTTTTTACTTAGACCACTAACTTTTATAAAATCGGTCTCACGTTGTTCATTAGTCAAACTAGGAGTAATTTCTGTGTTTGGAAAGAATCTACATAACGTTACTGCTTGAAACAAGGCTCCAAAAGTTTGCCTGTGACGCCATGACCTTTTATTTGCCGAACATGGTCTGGAGAAATAACCAGTTGTCAGTTCTTTGCAAGACCCAAAACCACATGAAAACCAAATGCTCACTTAAGCAATGAAAAGAAAGACGCATGTTTATATTACACATGTTAAACAGGCAAAGTAAGTGGATTCACCATTTTCCTAGGCTTCGAAGACAGATTGTGAAATATTATTCGTAGAACTTACCTGTCAGGTAAAGCCATAGGTCGCGGCTGGTTTGCTAGATATTCCTTGTAGCGCAGCTCGAAGGCCTGGCCTATGGTAGTGATGACGTCCTGCGCCAGGCCACTGCCACATTCCAGTACGTGACATGCCCGTTGATTGATGGTGTCCTTGGCAACATACGCCACAAAATCGGTGGTTTCCTGGCAACCATGAGAAAATAGACATGTCACAGGACATTTTAGTCAGAATGACTGTACGATACTATACAAATCAAATGTGTGTTTCGTGAATGTCTAGACAACCGTACAAAGGGTTATACAATTAGGAGCTCCAAAATCACAAAGTGGCGCCCCTGAAATTTCGGTCCTATGAGTAAAATGCATGAATTTACATTGTTATGCGGAATATTCATCTCACAAATGTCTCCATGCTGGTAAACAGATATCTGTTCTCAATTTATTCAGATAACCAGATAGCACCACCTAGTGAGTGCTGGGTCAACCATTGCTCATAAATTATATAGGTTAACGATCACTGTGTGGTAATTACAGTCCATGAAAATAAAAATGAAATAAAGCATTGACTATGTCTGACTATAAGTGACAAGCAGACAGAGGAACTTAGGTTTAGTGACACAAACTATGGTAACATCCTACTTATTTCGGACAAGAATGTCCTTTTTTCATTTCTCAATTGCTTCTAACCTTTGTTGTGAATACCCAAAATTTTTCCAAAAACTCTCTTTGATGTTTGCTGTGGAACAGAACATGAAGAAGGAATATCATTTATTATTGTGCTGCATATGTTTCATGACAAAAACAATAATGTAAAATCTCGCACGTCGGTCGTATTGTGTCCTAAATTGGAGAGATTTTACCGTTAAGTCGTGAAAAATGAAAACTGATCTGTATCAGTCGCAGCGAGACTTTCACACCCTGAACTAACCAAGTACTATTTACACAACATGACAGCTACTATGGAGGTGAGTTCCATTTGTCAGATACTGTTCAGCGCGTATACTAAGATGCCTACTGGATGAGCACGCACGCAAGATGGACATCCAAGTCACTGAACCAGACGTTACAAGAAAGATCTCTTTTAATTTACAGTACTACATAACATGAACTCACAGAGTCACCTCCTGAGGCAAACGAGATGCCGGGCATGTTGTGATTGGCTATTATCTCCCCTGACTCCATGATCATCAGGTTGATGCTGTCTGTTGTGATTGTCAGGGTCACGTTGGAGCCGGCGTATTGCATATTGGGAAACTCGGACAACATCCTGGTGATCTTCTTGTCCTTAAAATATGAAAATGACTGAATGTAATTGTCTAAATACCACGTACTACTGGAGATATATTATTTTAGAGTAGCTGAAAAACAATTCCTCACTTAATGTTAAGTGACATCTCTGGCTTTGTGGCAGTTGAGGTGATATACATGGTGGCGTGATGTGTGCATTTCTCAAGAAGCTTATTTAACTGCTCACTGGCATTTCATAATTGGTGATTCAGAAGAAAACAACAAGTACCTTTTTCTTTTTATTGTATGTTTTCAGACCAGCTGCATCACAAACTCTATTGATACATTCCCTGAAAAATAAAACAGATTTTATTTCAGACCCTTCTCAAGCATGCATTACATTCCAAGTGTACCTTCAACATACACATCAAAGCTTTCAATTCTCCCTACTACCCATAAAACTTAAGCGGTTGTCCTGCATGATTTGAATAGAAAATTAGTTCATCAAAGCCACCATGCGAGAGCCATTTTAGATAAATCAGCAACAAAATGAAATGCGCATTGTGGCTAGATGAGGATAAAGTAAACAGTGGACAGCGCCCTGCACTCTTGTAGAGAGTGGACAGCGCCCTGCACTCTTGTAGATAGTGGAAAGCGTCCTGCACTCTTGTGGAGAGTGAACAGCACCATGCACTCTTGTAGAGAGTGGACAGCGCCCTGCACTCTTGTAGAGAGTGAACAGCACCCTGCACTCTTGTAGAGAGTGGACAGCGCCCTGCACTCTTGTAGAGGGATTTAAATCAGTGACATTTCCCAGCATGTTTTATAAATTCTCCGTCACCACCATGCACATGTAGTTGAATTGCTATTGTTGTGTGGCACTGGGAAAATGAAATAATTCACACAAAGCTGTCCAACATCTCAAATGTCCGTGAACTAGAAATTGCGTTTCAACTCTGTCAACTATGCCCATCTTGCACACGGCTAACATGAATGCTAATTTACAATACGTATGTACTCAATATGGAGCGTTTTTCACTTTGACTTTGAATCTGTCGGAAGAAATATTTCCCCTTTAATCTGTATACATTCTACTGCCTGTAGTATTTCGAGTGTGTGCTCGGATGTGGTGTGGCAACCTGGATTTTTACAATATCACCAAACAAAATCCAATGTCCCATTGGAGATATGCAGGTCGGCTAATCAAGCTGTCACAGTGGTTGGATATTTAATCGCAACAAAGTAAGGTTTGGTTGTTGAGAAACCAAGTCATGACCCTTGACCCTTGTTTGTGAGCCTCATACATCTACTCACCACAACTTATCAGTGTGATCAGGAAATGTGGCAGGAAGGATACAATGTGTTTATTTTTAATCACAGTCAACATGATGTAGTCTACATGCTACAAGATATTTAAAGCTGACATGACCTCGGTTTCTGCCACAAAAAGGCCAGCTTAGATTTAGACCACTAGAACTCGTCTCAACTTACTTGGCCACCAGGGTTCTTGTGTCAAAGTCTAACGCCTTCATGGACTGTAGCACCTCAAGACAACCAACATACTGTGAAGAAAGCAAAGGTGAAAGGTCACTCAAGAGATAGATCCAAGACTTTGAGAAGTCATGTTCGAGGGATACTTTCAAATTGGTAGAATCTCTCTGAGGGGCACACTACAGGGGACAAGTTAAACTTTATTGTGTTGCTTTTTCTTAAAAGATGCATGGCGCCAAATCAATGTTTTGTCAGCTTCAGGTTATTCCAGGCTGATACAGCACTACGTTGCAACTTGTGGCCACTCACAAAAACGTCTTGAAAAACTTGTGAAAAATAATCAACTTTTGGGTAATAGTCGGATACATGGGTCCCTGATTTGAGAACCAGTTACTGCCACTGAATAACACTCCTCATTCAGTGGTACTAACTGGTTCTCAAATCAATTTTAAATCAAGAACCCACCTACCCTACCATTACCCAACTTTGGATATTACTTTGCTTGAAATCAGCTACAACAGCAAATGCAAACAGAAAATGTACAGTAAATGTCCCATAATGTCAAACCCAGCGCTTTGCACACTACAATTTGTTTTGTTGAAGTTGATGATTAAGGATATGCTGGAGCTTTAATGAAATTTGTCTTGCTACCCCGGGGAGTCACTCTAATTGAAAAGGTGTCCACGGGCATGTACCAAAAATTGCTGAGAGACCTCTTATTGCAGATGCCAGGTGTGCCGCCCCTTTTTGCGACGTAGATTTTTCTGTAGGAATACGGCCAGTGTTCCATTTGTGGAGCTGAGGCAAATGCAGTGGCCTTTTACAGGGATGAAATGGAAATTTAGGGGCCTATAAGACCCCATGCAGGTCCTGCAAAACTTGCTGAAAAGTACTGCCTATCCTTAATTTTGGTATACGCCTGTGGGCATCTTGTCAATATGAGTGAGACCCCGGGTTCCTACTTAATACTGATATTGAAGGGCTGACAATCACAACTACTCTATGCATGTGACTCTTTAAACGTACCCTCACACCGTAACATATTCCAGCACCGGGTTTCAACTGGTTGTTATCATGTATCCAGCCCCTTTCTGGTCTGTTCAGGAATGTCCCTCTGTTGGTCCACTCAGGTGCATTGGGTTTCTTTTTGCGAAACATGGCAATTACTGCAAAACATTATTTTTATCTAATTCCGTATTAAGAACTTATGAACATATATGTGACTTATTATGCTTCTACTCCTAAAGTTTGACAACAGTTAAAACATTGACAAATGTGTTTGAAACATTTATGATAAGCAGAAATAAACAAGAAACAACAAACATGCAAGTGCAGAGTTTAAAGGGACATTGTCCGTGAAAAGTAATTTTCTGAGAACAGCCTCAGCGTGTAATCGAGCCGTGAACACCCACCCCCCCCNCCCCCCCGCAGCCTTCCTAGATTCTTTTAGCATAGCTAAAAACCACTCAGGCAGAGCATTTTAAATGTCCACGAGTTGGCAAACTTAGAACTGCCAAATAACATGTTACAGGAATCGGCGACATTTTGTGAGTCCATTCGAAGACAATTTATGAGAAAGAGAAGTAGAAAAGTAAAGCCTAGTTTTCAACAGACAGTACCACCATCTCAACTGGCCCCCTTCCAGACGGTGGTGATCCCATAGGCCCTCCATATGCCGCCAGCTTTTCGGCGAATTATGCCTCAATGTGATGTTGCTGTAAGTACCTATTGAGCATAGAGGGACACCTTAGGAGACCGTTGATGTCTTTCACACTTCTCAGCTCATACAAATACTCCTGCAATCAAATTTTTCAAAACAGTCCTTTGTTCAGTTGCCCAAATTGGCAACTAGCTATTTATACACTGTTCATGCCAGGGGATGTAACGTCATATTGCTTGGCATGAGCAGAGTAAAAATGGCCAGTTGCCGATTTGGGCAATTTTGAACAAAGGACTATTCAGAAAAAAGTTTGATTTCGAGTATATTTGACTGAGTGTGAAGAAATTAAAGACATCAACAGCCTTCTAGGGTGTCTCTCTATGCACAAAAGGTACTTATAGCAACATCACATTGATGAGGTTTAATCAGTGTGAGGCATAATTCACTGAAAAGTTGCCGGCATATGAAGGGCCTATGGGATGGCCACCCTCTTGGTAAAAGTCGAGTGAATGGGTCCTTCTTGAAAATAGTTGCCAGGAACCCGTTATCACTGAGTAACTGCGATGACAGTTATGTCAGATATTCAGTAAAAAAAAATGGTCCCCAGAAGCCATTTTGAAGAGAGACCAGTTTCCTCAACTTTTACCCTCCATCTCTACAGCCAGTTTAGATGGTGGTACTGTCTACAATGTAAAACCTCTATTCGATGATCTCTGGCTAAAGATCTTAGTTGTATCCAGAAAAACAAGCGTTTATCCCACGGTCAGCGATTTCCTGCTAATGCCCACAACCACACTTACCCAGCAGGAACAAATTTTACTGTGGGGAATTGCTAGGTTAAGTGGAGTCTAGACAGTGATCACCGACTCTAGCTGGCTCAATAAAGCCAGCTAGAGGCAGAGCAGAGACGGTGGTCACTGGCACTCTGAAGAGCGAAGGCAGACATATAGTCCGATTACCTCTCGTCGTCAGTCTCCAAAGGTCGTCCGCCATCTTGTTTCGCGTGCAGCGCTGCCACGCGGGACTTAGCGTTCCAATTTGGAACGCTCGTCTGCACGTTAGGTACTAACCTCTCGGGAGAAACACGCGTGGAAGAACTGAGACTAAAATTAATGCATTTACCGACTGTTTTTTTGAGACCACTTAAAAACTTGTTGATTTTACTAATGCA